>CM039515.1:40399614-40932101 GCA_022432975.1 Begonia masoniana
TGTGCAGTCCAATGCCCATGAAATATTTTAACTTACCTAGCTCTTTTATCTTAAAGTCTCTCTTGATGGACAGTGTCTCCTTGACTCCGTTTCTATTGGATCATTCAGTGCCACAATGATGTCATTACAGTTTGCTCCTTTTCTATTGGATCATTCAATGTCAGGATGATTTCATTGCGCTTCATGTGTATGTTATGGTAATGATCTATATCTGGCCTAGGGTTATTGATACATGGTAGTACTCAATGACTGATCTATCATCTTGACTTCTATTATATAGATTTTATCATATTGAATATATGGTAATATATTTTAGGTATAAAAGTTGATCTTAGATAAGGTTTTTCTTGAGGTATCCTGGTCAATTTGAAAAAAAACATGCAAGTATTTGTGATTTTAGGGAGAATAGAGTTTCAAAGGCATGACATAGTCATGGAATCATTTTCATCTTGGAGAGGAAATCTAAGATCATCAGAGAATGAACCTGGGTTCAAAAAGTAACAAAATTTCCCCTTGCCATTCACAAAAGTTCAACCAATGGGACCAATTTTAGTAGTTACTGCCTATAAATTTGTAAAGATCGGTCAAACTTTGAAGATCACCTATGGCAGAAGATGGTGGTGGGATTGAGCTTGAAGATGACAGAGCAGTGGCAGAATTGTATTAGATGTATTAAACATGATGGAGATGTTCCGGTGAAAAAAAAATCAGAATAAAACCCAAGACCAATCTAACTTTTTACGACGGCAATAAATTGGCAGAATTTTTTTTTGATGTATCGGTGACAGGCCGAATCAAAAAATTAAAAAGAAATGTCAAGTTCTTTGGGCTTTGATACCTTATTGAGAAGAATGATTATTTCATTCATGATATTAAAATTGCTGAGTAATCATTAATGTACTAGGCAGTCTTCTTTAAAATTTAGAAAATTGAAAAGGTTAGAACTATCTTAATCCCCTTACTTTAGGGATAAACTTTAACCATGCCTCCATAGCAAGTTGGTATATATCTAATTTAGTTACATGAACTACAATGATAGCTGTAAATAATGGAATAAGTACAATATTTTTGTCATATGAATATCAGATATATGATGATATTCTAGCATGGATCAGGCTGCTCTCTGTGCAAAGGAAAATGCAGTGGAGAAGCTAACAAGAACCTAGACATTCATGTCATTACATATTGACCGGCTTGTAGTATACCTTATTTGGAATTAACATTTACCTTCTCTTGTTCTGTACAAAATGGAAATGTGTAGCGGAGCATTCCTTGAAGATGCAATGTTTGTTTCTTGTGGACATTCTTTTGGTGGTCTCATGCTGAGGAGGGTTATTGAGATAGTAAGATCGATCATTAACTCCTTATTTTGGTTACAAGGTTGCAATAATTGCTTTGAAGAAACTGGAGCATTATATATACACACACACACACTATCTAATTTCTTTCTTAGGTACTCGTTCACGTGTCAAAGGTTTTTAAAAATTTCTTCTCTGAGAAAGTTTTGAATTATTTCTTATTGCATAAATATACTTGCTACTCAATGGACTGGCGCAAAACTTTAGTAATACTAATTTTGGTTAGCTAATTTCTTGTTGAGATAAAAATAATGGGGTAATGGAAGTTACTTAGATGAACATTGAATCTAAAATATATAATGAACGATGAACATTGATTATCATAAGATTAAACTGTCCTTTTATTGTCTTTTCTCGGTGCCTAAATATAAAGTGTGTAACTTGAACTATTATTTGATCCAGTCTAGATGTACACTATGCAATGCTGAAATAGAGACCGGATCATTGATCCCCAATCTTGGTATGTTACAAATTCTACTTTACTACTATTGTTCGGTAAACATCATTAAAGTAGAATCTCTCTCTCTCTCCCTCCCTCTTTGGAGTCAATGAATTAATTTTTTTGTCTTTGTTATTTTAAAATCTGACATCTAGGTCAATACAAATGTATTTTAAGTACAAAAATATTGAACGGAAGAGCTATAAACATCTGCCACCTTAAACTAGTAATTGTCTTTTAGTTGAGGGAGGGTGTCATTTAACTGTAAATTAAATTGGTAACAAGAAAAAGTTCATGGTTATTTTTGTCTGTATAAATAGTTTTGACTATCAATTGTCAGTACCTCGTCAGTTTAAGATCGTTTGTGTACTTTACCCAAATACATATCCTTTTGGCGTATTACTCTTCTCTGAAATGCAATAAGAGAGTGCTGGTGTTTTTTTTTTTTTCATTTTTCAATGTTAAGTATTTTCATGAGATAAGATCTTTTTCATATATTTAAGTTATCCATACAATAAAGAAAAATTGTGAATCTGGAATTCCCAAGAATCTTCCATATAAAAATCTTTGAAGCGTTGAAACATCTTGTTTGTTTATTTTCTTTCCAACTGTTAAAGAAATATGTTGGTGTCTTTCTTTAGCTGCCTAAATTGTAAACCAAATTTTAGTAGCTGTTAGAACCTAATGAATTAGTAAAAGCAGAAACTCAAATCATCAGAGACAGAGAGAGATAGGAAGGGCTACCGAATTAGGGATTACTGATTTTCAGGCTGCCTCAGACTTTGCTGCCGGCCGACACAGCTTCTCCCTTCGTCCGCCGGTGCTTCCATCGTAAGGTTCTGTCCTTGTTTCAGACGTTGCCCATAGTCTTCTGCTATTGGTCTGTGTGCAGAAGTTTCCCTCTTCAAAAAGGGTGTCTGCGTGTTTTCTCTAGTCGTCTTCAAAGGTGCTCCAGGGTCGTTAACAGAGGGTGGTCGTCAAGCTCTTCCCAACCATACCTTGTCGTCTTCAAGCTGTTTCTCTCCCAAAACCTTCAAGCTTTGTCAGTCAACGTTTCGAAGCTATGTGTTTTCGTTCGGTTGCTGCCTCTGGTTCGGACCAAGCATCCTTGGTGGTTAGTAACTCCCTTGTTATTTCCATAGAAACTTTGATTGTGTTCAATTTTCTCGGAAATCACTTACAAAGGCTCTCTTTTCTGCTGTTAACCCACCTCAGCAAGCTCTGTGTTTGTCTTCATCAGCTTGGTTGGCTTTTCTTGTGAGAAGCCCTTATGGAAGTCCCATTATGGAAACGTCCCCTCACCATCCTAGCTCTATTTTGTGCCCAACACAAGTCTTTTATGAGCGTCTCACAAACCCTTACACTAAATGTTAGAGAGGATAATATGCAAGCTGAAGAAGAAGGTCCATGGGCAACTGTTATTTGCCGAAAACAAAAGGGAGTATTGGTCACTCTGGTGTTCAAAAGAGCTATGTGAAATCACATAATTGGTATGATCCTGCTTGCTTGAAGATGAAGTTCCGTACAATTTCGATGTATTTCGAGAATAAAACATTTATGGTGGATTCAGTTACCAGTGCAAAGTTTACCATCATTAAATTGAGCAGAAGAGGCCATTTCTGTTAGAATTGTAAAGAAATGACTTAGAGTGGGCTCTTGAAAAGGTTTCATAGGTAGCTCAATCATCCTCAAATGAACTTTTTTGTTAAAACTAGACGTACTAGCAGATATACTATGATCATAGAAAGAATGTCCAACCACTATGGGTCTTTTATTGAAATTTCATCAAGGCGGTAGAAGGTTCATCAAGATTTTCGTGTGGAAAGGAGTGCATTTGTTGGAAGAAGTTCTCTTATTTGCTACTGTGGTATGTCAGCTATCGGTGCTGATGGCCCAAAGACAATGTGAAGTCAGAACCACAGGCTGAAGGGAGGGTCTCGCTCCTTAGGCACGAACAAAGGAAAGAGTATAAATGAAATTCATCAACAACCATCTAGCTTATCAGTAAAGGCTTCACTTAACAAAGAATTAGAAGGATGCATGGGAAAATGCAGTGATTTGCACCGAGGGGGAAGCGTATATTAATTGGGGTGAGATCAGAAGCTTGGTGAAGCAACTCATACACGTTGACATTTCCTTTACCTCATTTCGGCCAGACATGGGTGTTTTGTTTTTGTGTAAATGGCAAGGAGAATGAGATCATCTTAAGTTGCGGGAGATTTCTTCTCCAAAGGCTTCCCTCTATAACTTTCAGAGTTTGGGAGGAAGAAGCACTTCTTGAGGATTATAAGGAAGACTGTAAAGAAGGGCGGGTTGCCATTCGAGGTGTCCTGTTCAATCTCTGGTGTAATGAAACATTGGAACAAATGAGTGATTTTTGTGGAGAGCTCTTGGAGGTTGGCAGGTACACGAAATCTTTTATTAAGATTTGAGAGACTAGAATCAAGGTGCAAGGTATGAAAGTGGATATGTTTTGTCCAAATTATTTATTCCTCTCCATGGTAAAGATTACCTAGTAGAGATTAGATCATTACAACAAAACACACGTATCTTGATGGGAACTTAATCATTGTGCTTCATCTCTCTCTTGCTTTGATGGGAGAGAAAGAAAGGGGTACATTAGTCAATGATTCAAAAGATATTTGCTTAGAGCATCTGGTCGATCATTCTTCATTACTATCAAAGCCCAGAGTTTCTCTTCTGAATTTGATGACAAGTATATAATTTTTCATGAATAAGGATACAAGCAAAAGCTCATATTTTGACGAGATAGCCACCTAAAGATTGGTTGTGTTTATTGAATGTTCAATATTTTCTAAAGCTTGATAGAACAAAATTTCGATTCTCCATCCTTCTTTTCTTTTCCTTTCTAAGAAAGAAAATTGCATATTATTAGATTAACCTGTAGAATGATTGGGAGAAGCTTTGGGTAGTCCTTGTAGATTATTTGATCGATTAAGCAGAGAATTTGTGAAAAACTTTTAGAATTTGCCTAGCTGGAAATATGTCATATCCTAACCCTCTCTTCATACATAGGATATTAATTTTCTGTGGAACACAATTTGGAATAAGATCCAAGGAGTAGATTAACAATAGTTCTAAAAAAAGTTGCAAATTTTCCTTTCAATTTTGTTTTTACATAACATATGCCCTTTATTATGCTTAGCAATTAAAAAAATTCGGATGGTTATTTTGTGGAAGGGGACAGTAGAGAGGTATAATTTTTTTTTCTAGATGATCATGTGTTGATAGCTGCTTAGTTCCTTTTTGTTTTTGCTCGCCTCCCTACAGTAAATGCATTTTCTGGTTGAGGGGAAGTGATGAATAGACATGTAAGTCATGGTCTTATTTTGTTATCATGGGATATCTGGATCTCCCAGCATGTTAAGATTTACTTGTACATTATCGAGATAGTTTTCCCATATTTTTCTGAGTGCACATAATTTCTTACTGTTGAAAAATTATGAGTACTTTCCTATGGAAGAACAATTGTATATTTCAACTCCTTACTTTCTTTTCTTTACAAGCCACTGTAATCATTTTACCAATGTATATAATTCATTTTTCTGCAAATGATATATTTTGACAAAGGTCACTTTCTTTGCAGCATTAAGAGCTGCAGCGGCAGCTGTGAAGTGTGAGGATGAACGAAGATTATTTCATAATGCTTCTATAAGAAAGCGTCGGAAGGATGTGGGTGACCAAACAGAATCCATTAGAAGACCAAACAGGGTATATTTAAACGTGGCTTCTTTTGCTTTTGTAATCTGGTTCTACTCTGGTGTTATTTTTACTAAACCTGAACTTTGAATCTTTCAAATTTCAATTTTGTAGTACTTTTTCATGGTGGTGTAGGGATACCTTATAGTATTGTGTTTTTTGGAGTTGTAGTTTTTTTTTTCAGTTCAATTCCTTTCTCGTAGATTTCCCTCTTGAAAGAGATACACTTGTTTACCACTGTCAGTAAGTTATTGATTATCTATAGATGTGGGATTCTGGTGTCGGATGGAAGAGAACGTGGGGAAATCTTGGTCCAGTTTGGTAAAGATAAGAAATGGTAGTTACAGTTAGGAGGTCAGATGGAAGAGAAGTGTAGAAAGCCTGGTTTGGTTTTGTAATGAGTAAAATAGACTATAAGGAGTATAATTCATAGGAGAACGTGGAATAAGTTTTATATAAGAATTCTGTAAATCATTTTGAAAATGACTTGAGGTTGTCTTGTACATGTTGTCATGACCTGAGGCGGGTTTAACAGAAGACTGGTCGGTCGACCCTACTGTCGACCCGACTGGTTTGGTTTTGTAATGAGTAATAGACTATAAGGAGTATAATTCATAGGAGAAAGTGGAATACGTTTTATATAAGAATTCTGTAAATCATTTTGAAAATTCACTTGAGGTTGTCTTGTACATGTTGTCATGACCTGGAGGCGGGTCTAACAGAACGATTGGTCGGTCGACCCGATTCTCGGAGAGAACTCGATCACCCAGCCCAAGACTTGGTTCGCAACTAGAAGACTTGAACTATTAAATTAAAAGCCAGATTACATAGTGACTATAAATATAATAATGCGATAAAGAAAATAGCAGTTTAATAAGGTTTACAAGTCTAAATCCAAAACTTATAAACTACTACAAGTTCAACTAAAGTTAAGTTTCACTAGGGATTCAACTACACACTCAAATGCAGAAATAAATAAGTAAAGTTAACAGCTCTCAAGTCTCAGCTACTCACTGCTCTTGTTCTTTCCTAGAAAGGGGAAGGGGTCGTTGGAGTGAGTGACTAATCCAGTAGAAATGCTATATTAAATACATGTAAAACTTCCTATATCTTTTCTTTCAAAACATGATGAGATAACAAAATGATTTTCAAAATATCGTTGTGTTAAAAACTCATTTTCACTATTTAAGGAAAATAGACTCCACAAGCCAACGATGAGGCATTAAGTAAAACAATTGTACCGTACATAAACGTCGATACGAAAATAGACCATAATCATACATTTCACTTAAAAATCATTTCAGTAAAAAACGAGAGTCGCTTAAGGACCCTTCCGGCACAAACACACAAAGACGATGATTGAAGTCCAGCAACACCTTATGAGCTAGAAAAAAGAGTCAAGCAACCTGCAATTCCGTATGAACAATAATAAACAATAATAATACCCTGATCAAGTTTAGGGATTCGAAACCCAAGGAGCACGTCATCACTGCCCTATTACCCATTTCGTGATGTGCATATAAGACAATTTTCACGCAACAGAAAGTATACTAGGATGTCATCCTGATACTTTGACTTCTAGACCGTCCAAAGTATAATGAGGATTCATCTTCTATCATAGCAATAATAAAACTATGCATTAATAGTAAACATGTAAATCATACATATATATACACGTAAAAGACTGACGTGCTGACAACCAAGACTTGTCAGGTTTTTATGGGTGATAGCTCACCAAAATAGAGTTTTCTTAAAAACCATGTAATGCAATGCAATGCGAATAATGCAAAACCCTTATCTTTACGCCGAACGCTCATTCTTCCAACTAGAGGCGCAACCTCAGCAATTGATTCGAAGTCCTCGAAGTCGTCTGAGCCTAACATAAAATCGAAGTTAATATTATCCAACTTAACACTAAGGGGAGACACTAGGATTGGTCATAAATCGGGACTAGGAACTCAATCCTTAACACTATAAACGACCATGAACTTCGCCGAGGCGCGTACGCCTTGGCGGCAAAACTTCTTTAAAAATAAGTTGTGCGGTCGACACTAAGAACAGTTGGGTTGACTGCGGTCGACACTTCATCCACAAGTGTCGACACTTGCTCGGTCGACACTTCCGGAAGTGTCGACACCCTAAACTCTCGAGTTTCAATTCATTTGCCCTAGCGGTCGACACTTGAAGTGTCGACACATGCAGCTCTCTATTTCCAGTGCAAGGCTTGAAGTGTCTATAGACCGTCCACAGTAGTCGACACTTTGGGCGATTTCCAATGACGGGAAGTCGTGGAAATCGCTCCCCTTCGCCGGTTTTTGCCTCCAAACGGCAACTACACTTGCACACACTCTTAATGCACTAATATAGCTAGAAAGGTTGGATGGAATCGTGCTCCATTGCTCGAATCCATTCCCATCCTAAAAATGAGGTTGAATACTTACCCTCGTTCGAAATTCTTTAAATAATGTGATGCACGAAGCCTCTTACGAACAATCCCTTAGCCACCGAACACGACAAAATGCACAAGGCAGAATCGACCTTCTCTCCCTTTCTTTGGCGGCTCCAAGCAATATGGGAATAGGGCTTCCCTAACTCTATTTATCAAATTTCTACAAATTTATACTTTAATCTCATGACTTAAAGAATTTACAAATATTGCTCAAACTTAATATACACTAAAAAATTCGTAAAAATACCAATTTTTACACATGTCAATGTCATTACCCTGGTCATACTATTTCAATACTGGACAGATGGTTAATTTACTTTTTTTAAGTGGGAGTTTTCGATGTGATTGAAAAGTTAAATGCCCAGTACATATACATGCTATTCAGTGCTGCGTGTTACATCAAGTTATTGCTTACAATTGTTAACAAGAGAATGATAATGATTAATAAATTTAGAATATTCATGGTTTGTCACACTTTCTTGATCATAAATTTTAAAGAGATTTCAGTGAGCAGATGGTTGATCAAGGTTCTTAACTAAATATGAAGTTTCTACATTATTTTGAAGAAAAAAAAAATCATGATACCTTATTTCTTCGTAGGAAAATGGTGAACTTGCTGTGGATGAGGTAATCAATCGTGGGGTCCAGTATCCATTTGCAGTAAATGAGAAAGTAATAATTAAGGTTAGCCTTTTGATCTTCTTCTTCAATTGTTGTCTTATTCTGCTTGATTAATAAATTTTGAAAGGAATACACTTGTACTGTAACAGGGAAATAGGAGGACACCAGAAAAATTTGTTGGGAAGGAGGCCGTCATTACATCCCAATGTCTCAATGGCTGGTGAGTTTCAAGTAGTAACTACTTGTACTTCACTGCTTTCTTTTGTACATTAAATGAGTAAAAGGTGAATTTATTGAGAGAGAATAAGTAAATATAGAGAGAATAGAGGAATTTAGGGAGAATCAGAGGAAGTAGAGGGAGGAAATATCAAACAAGAAGCAATATCATTGTCAATTCAATAATGTAGTCTTAGGACGCTGTAAGGACAGAACTTAAGAATCTATTTGTACACACCATGATGGGTATAGAACTCCATTATCAAAAAATAAACTAGAATCGATTTAACAAGAATCCCTAAACCAATCGCAAGTATCACAATAGGTGCCAAAGACTCGTAAAACCGTAGAAAATTACTAAGAACATTTCATTGACCAATATGCATGATTCCCTTAAACTAACTCTTCTCCCTTCTATTATATAAACTGCACAATAACTACCTAATATTAATTTCTAAATTAGCCCTCCATTATTTCCCAAAACACCAAAATGCCAATACTAATAAAACTATTTAACATTTAAAATATCTTAAAAGTAGCAAACTAAATAGCAAGGATTTCCCGTCTGCCTGAAATATCATTTTCTTTCCTCTTGAGAAAAAACACGGTGGCTTCACTTGATTAACTCAAAGTAAAAACAAATTCAGGAAATATCAACTGGACATTGGTCTCTACGGAATCAGTAAATTTCATGGAGATAATTTCATTATTTTTTTGGTTAATACATTTATCATTGAACCATGGATTGTTTCCATATAACTCTCATGCAGAGATAATAACATTTTTTTCATTGGAATCTATTTGTTTCCCCTCTTCTCAGGTATTTGCTTAAAATCGTGGAAAGTGCAGAAAATGTTCGGCTCCAGTATCGTTCGCTCAGGAAGATCGCTAATCCACTGATCACCATTGAGGATACCTGTCCTTCACAACCCAGTCAGAACAGGAGCTCATAAAATAAGTTCTCTTTTATTTTAGCAGGTTATTGTTAGATAACTGAAGATTGTGAAAAATGTAGCACGTTTATTCGATTTTTTTAGGTACTTGTTAATACGAGGTAGTGGCAGAGATGAAGGGGCTAGGAAATGCTTGTAAGCGTTAGGAAAAGTAGCTGACTGGGATTGGACTTGAACACAAGAAATTTACCCTCTATTTGAGCATGCAATAAGGATAATTCAATTCTGTTTGTGTGATTTCGAGAGGACTAGACATCGTCGTATTTACATTTTAATTTTACAATGTGATCATACGCTCTGATTTGATGGTCATACGACATACATTATTGATCTATTATTGTCGAAACTTGTTCTTGGATTATATCTAATAGACACAAATCAAACGGAATACGATAAATATTACGTCGCAAAACAAACCCACACGCCTAAACCGTGCAGATACTGCAACTTTGATCTGATTCATATACTCGGCTAACTAATACAAATTCAATACTTGATCACATACGTATAGAATAGAATTATGTTTGATAGGTATAGGGTGTTATAGAAGTAACAAAACAAGAACGTACATGTCACAACCCGGGAGAGCGCCTAACAGAAACGCCAGGTTAAACGATCACAGAGGGGGTCTAACAATACATGTTCATGAACGTTTCGTGAAAAATAATAGAACAAAATGGAGTATTGTCTCTTCCATGAACTTGAACATGGTTGCTTAGAGAATCATGATGCTAGAGACTAGAAAGTAATCAAATCTGGTAAAACAATTGGAGTTTGAGTTGGTATTACTTTTGTGTAAGCTGTGACATCATTCCCAGCCGTTGATTCTCCATCAAACAGCTCCCATTTCTCTGTAATAGTAGTCTCCAGAGCTAGCTTTGAATCCCTCTTTCCCCCACCAACACCATGGCTTTCTCTCTCACTTGTTCCTTCTCTTTATCGTCTTCTTCTGCAACCATTTGACTCGAGGCGCCATTGATTATCCTTTCCAAATCTCGAATATCTTCTTCCGGAATCTTGTCAAGTTTCGGGATTTCTGATGCGTTAAGAACCCCCATCTCTCTGCAAACCTCGAGGTAGACGGAGAGATCTTCAACCTGCTTTGCTGCCTTTTGGATGATACTAAGAGCCATAGCTGCTTCCCCCTTCAATGGCGATGCGTATATTCTTAACAAAACTTTGGCAATTCCGCTGCAGATTTTGCTGTAGATGTCGAAAATCTCGATTACTAAGTTATTCATGGCCTCTATGATTAAACTCACTCCTTTTTTCATCGCATTGTCTTGTGGTGTTACTTGGAGGAGCATATCGAGCATGGTCTGCCATTTTTGTAACTTTTCGATCTCCTCAATCAATTCCAGTTTCTCCTATCGTACACAACATGAAAGGATTAACTTACTTTTTAAGGGGGTGGCTAAAAATGAAGCATTACAGGAAAATGAACCTGTTGATTTGTCTTGATGCTGGAATTCTGTTTCTTCACGTCCATGGATAAGAATGCAGACTTGTGATCTAAGTAAGTGTAGTACTTTCGAACGAACACATTGTATCCCCACGTTCTGTTGAAAGTGGAATGGCCGTCGCTGAAATTCGAGAGATCAAATGGCAGCCTTCCGATTTTCTGAACAGACGGGTATTTGCAGCAGAAAACACCATGGATGAGCATCAAACCCTTCAGAGCCACCACCCAACTTCTGGTTTTCTCCATTCGATTGGTCAGGGCCCACGCGAGAGGCCTTACATAAATGGGCGACGTTCGAATCCATTGGAACACTCTTCGAGCGCTCTTGTAGTCAACCATGGTGTCGTCGTGGCTGGTCGCTTTGATTATCAGCGCCTCCAGGTCCGGATGACGGTACGGAGTTCTCCTGGACAGGTTCGCTGCCCATATGCTGTTTTGGTCTTTAAGAGCTCCGGTGGCTCTTTTCCAAAACTTCATTTTCCGATCTTCCTCCGTTTATTATCTCCGGCATTTGTTAATGCGCCTGGGCCTGTGTTTTTCTGCCATTTTTGGGGTTCCTCTTCTTCTAATTCTTCTGGTTTTCTCTCAGTTTCCTGGTGTTGCTATAATTAGACGTGCAGAAATTAGTAAATAAAGAAGGTGATTTGAGATGGATCCAGCTTTGCGTCCCTTAATACTTGGTTATTTAGTTTGTCTTTTTGATTGAACGCGCATTGTCGTTTATTGTCTTGTTTTGTCAGTGAGTTTCATATGTTGACTTGGTCTTTACTTTTCCGTTTTGGGAAAGATTTACGTAAATTAAAAGTATACTATGAAGCAATACCTAATAGAGGTTAGGGGTGTGCAAACATAACCGGAACCGATAAACCAAATGGAAACTGGTGAAATAGGTTCGGTTCGGATCGATTTTGACCTAAAATCGAACCGAAACTGGTTTTGCACATATCTAATAGAGGTGTCAAAAGAGAGGTGAGTCTAAGCATAATCTAGCAAGAGATATTAACTGGGTGGATTGGAACTCAGCTCGCTACAGTGGCAGAGCTTAGCACGGGCCAGAAGGTAGATCGAGTCAAGTCTTTTTCTGGGCTCCTGAGCCCGTTTGTCTCTGTCCCAGGCAAGCTCGCCAATGAACTAGCTCGCGGGTAAACCCTCCACCCATCCCACTCCCTCACCCCTTTATCTCCGGCCCACTCTTAGAAACCCAAACTTTCTACGAGCCCTGCTGGCCTCTTTTTGCTTCCAAGTCTCTATCCAATTTTTTTTTCCTAAATTAATTTTTAAATGTTAAAAAAAATACATTTAAAAAATTAGTTAATTTAAACTCATTAACAATAACATATTTCAAATGGGCTAAACACATTTGGTTTTTGCCACCTTCAATATTCCCTTTCCTATTTATGTCTCTCCAAAGTTAACCAATTATCTTGACTAGAACATAATAGTGGTACCATCACTTGTACCCATGGATTATATCCTGGAGGTCCTGGGTTCGAGTGGTGGGGAAAACATGAAATTCTCTGCTCCAGGAGAGAAAAGTTCTGTGAGTGACAACTGGCCCGTATACTAGATCCGGACCCGGATGGCGGTGCATCCATGCAGAAAAAAGGTTGGTGAAGAGAGTAGGTCGTTACAATAATTTCAGATTTCACAACACCCTTCACCATTTCTAACATAACTCTCACTACACATATCCTTTCTCCTTCAAATTTGGAGGACACTCCTATCATACCTTGGACGAGAAGCTATACAAATTTCAACCTCAAAATCCAAGTGTTCAATGATTTGTGCTTGCTGGAAGTTGATGCTCTCTCAACTAAAAATAGTACATAACCGAGAACACAACTTTTGTTGTGTTAACTTCCATTCCCATTTTGTCGCATGGCAGATTACTGCTCAGTCTTTTAAGTTTTAAGCTATTATCATATTCCAATTTCAATTTAAGTTTTAACTAAACGTCTAAAATTGCTCTTCTCTTGGACAACATACTGATTGTTTGGATTAAATGAATATGCTTTGTTTATTCTTTATTTGGATTAGAATTTGGATACATATTGCATAACGATATGTTTGTCAGAAAAACTATTGATTTGAAGGAAGTTTGTGTTTGAATAATGAATATGATTGTATTTGTACTTTTTTTTTTGGTCTGGAATGGAAACTTAAATGAATGATAGTCATTAAAAAAATAGTACAATTCCAATGATTGGAATCACTTTACTTGGATTGAGAATATTGATCCTAGTAAACCTAGAGCTAAATGCAACTTTTGTGAACAATCTTATGCATGTCATTCATTTCGCACATCAAATTTGATATATGCTTGTGTGTGAAAAAATATTTCGTAGAGCTACGTAACAAACAAAAGAAACTACCTCTTAGAAAGAAATATAATGAGGGAGAATGCTCTAAAGTGTAAATGTTTACTCAGGTGGACGATCCTTTCTTGCTAGAATGTTGATTAAAGAGAAACTGCTTATTAGAATGGTTGAATGAAAAAACTCCAAAGAATTATTTGAATATTTTCAATTCATGTTTATTATGTCTTCTCGTAGAACAGTTAGAAGAGATATTGAAATGATATACAATACAAAAAAAGCGCATTTGAAAGCATACATTAGTAAAAGAAGTCAAAGAATATGTTGGATTTAAGGTCAAAGTATAAATTATATGGTATTGACTGGACACTAATAATAGTGATAGGAAGGTGCACCAAAAGATTTTGAATTTTGATTAGATTGATCACCATAAAGGAAAAACAATTGGAAACTTAATTGAAAATTATTTGTTTGATTAAGGCATGAAGAATGTTTTTACTATTATTGTTGATAATGACTCTTTGAAGGTTGTTATTTTGTATTTGGTTTAAAGTTTGGAAAATTGGATAGAATTAGTTTAGATGGAGAATGCATGCAAATTAGATGTTTTGTTCATATTTTGAACTCGATAGTTAATAATGGAGGCTTAAAGAACATCCATATTCAATTATTAGAGTACGAAAAACTATAAAATCTTCATCAAGAAGGTTACAACAATTTAAGAGTTATATTAATTTAATAATTGTATTGACAATGTCAAAATTACATTAAAAGTAACGTAAACTTTGATGTGCCTGCTCGTTGAAACTCAACGTATTTGATGTTAGACAATGTTAAGCATTTGAAAAGTTGGGAGAATATGATAGTTATTATTTCTTTGACTGGGAGAGGAAGGACCTCCTACAAGATTTAGCTAACATTTGAGAATTTTATAAGTTTTTAAAGTATTTTATAACACAACCTTTTTTGTTTCAGCTTCATTTCTTATGTTACATCCAATTTTTATATCAACGAAAATTTTCATTTAAAGATGATTATTCAAAGGTATGCCGATGGTGATAATATATTATTGAGAAGGATGACTCTTGAAATACATAACAAATTTAACAAATATTGAGAAAGTTTTAATAAGATCAATTTCTCTTATTTTTGTGGCCATTGTACTAAATCTAAGATGCAAATTGAAATTCTAACATTATTGTTTGACCATTTTGATAGACAATGAAAGAGATGATGGTTTTATGAAACAAATAATTTAATCAAAAGATTATATTTAGAGTATAAATGTGATTTAAGTGTTGAAGTTCATAGTACAAGCGTTGACAATGTTGCAAATCCATCGAAGTCTACTAATATTATATTTTCTACATAGTTTGATAATTTTCTCAAGTATGATACTTTAAATAATATGTTAGAAGTTGATGAGTAATTGAGTAACAAAGTGGAAAACTTCTTCGAGAGAGACTTTTAACATGATGGAATTTGAATTGCATATATGATGGATCTTTTCCATCGAAATATGTTCGAGTCAATAGATGAATATCAATACATTCTCTTCTAAATGTTTAATATTGTACTTAGTTTTTTGTAGAAGTTGCTGATAACAACAATAAGAAAGAAGTAGGAGATGAACTCTTGTCAACTGTTAATGAGTTATAAAGATTTTCAAGAGTATGTTGTTAACTGAATATTTTTTAATATTTATTACTTTTTTTTTTGTTTTTTTTTTTCTTTTCCAGCTTGTTAAAGACCTTAATTAAAGCCAAGCCTAAACAGTTTGATCTTAGATAACTTTGACATATGTTTACTCTAAAAGTTAAACTATTTGTTTTCAATCGCGGCTTTTGGGGGATTTTGAGTGATCTTTACTATGCATATATGTATTAAGGTATCAATTTCACTCTCACATAACTTTTCCATTCTAAACCTCATTAAGTTGGTTTTACAATTACTAAATTACTTATAACACCATCTTCCATGCATTATCTTAACCAAGAAATTTGAGCATGATAACACTTATTTATTGGATATTCCAAAGATATTAGACAATTCAATATAAAATGAATATCCAATACTAAACAAGTTCGAAATCACATTCAAACATGGTCAAAATGTACTTTACAAGATAATTAAAGTTAAAGTCATTACAGATAATTTATTATTCCCACTTCTTCCAATACCAAATTGTTGGGAACTGTGTCTAACAATCAAATATAATAAAATAATTTTTGTAATATATAAATAAATTTATATTGATTTATATTATTATGGCATTTTAGATTATGCGTTCTAAAAGTCATAGAAATTTTTTTTGGTTATTTAAGCAAAATTTATATTAACATATACATATTGTATATATGTAAGATAAAATATAAAAAGTAATAACTAAAATAAGTCTGTGACTTATATTTTGAAGTATGGAATCTTAAAATAAATTATAGTCATAAAACATAGTTTATTTTATTAAGAATAAAAAGTCATATATCAACTATATATTTAGTGACACAAGATGATAATATTATTATATAAAGTCATATATCAAATATAAAATAATTAAGTTTATCATAATAATAATATTATATGTATGATATTAATTCATTATATCTAACATACTACTATTTTAATTTAGTATCTTCTTTGATATACTTGGTAAAATTTTGTATGAATTACAAATCACACACCTTGTATATTGGAAGTAAATTAGACAAGGATCTTAACATTGATACAATGGAATTCATTTATATAGATTCTCTTATTTGTTAATTCAGGGATAAAATAATAAACACACAATTCATAATTGATGTGAATTTATTATTCAATCAAGAACTAATAGTATTCAATGATAAAGGTGTAATTTTAGAGATGAATGAATTATAAATTTAGCTCTATTACGAATCTAAGTGGAGGGTCAATACATATCTAATAATTATACAATAGACATTTTGAGTAAATATACTCTATTTTTAAGAGTACAATTTTAAGTATTTAGTGGAATATTTTAGAATCAATAATTATGTTAGTTAATATAAAGATTTTACATTAATTAACAAAATTTATTGAAGCTTAAAACTATATCTTTATCAGTCTATTTGTCATCTTCTGTTATTATTCGAATAATAGAAAAATGTAAAAAGAAGATTAAATAATAATTATGAGTCAATATTGTCACAATCAAAAAAGGACCAAGACACAAACCCAAAGTCAAACGGCTCGATCCTTAGAGAAGCCACTCAACCACCCCAAGCCTTTGTTTACCGCAAAAGATTTAACAAAAAGGAGATTTAACAATGCATGAGGAGACAAGATGGCGCAACATTCAGCTTGCCAGTAAGACACACCACGCGCGCCCAGCCCGACCACAGCGTCCACCCGAGCGCACACAACTCTCAGTCCCATCGTACGCACCGCGCGCCCACAATATACCTCGCGCACCCCACGTCCTAGATTCGCGTGACTACGAGCCCAATATGCGCACCCAGCACAGCCCATCGTACTCCAAGGGCCCATCCTCGCACCTATGCCCTGTGCCCAGTGCAGTCCAACACCCCCTGCGCGCCCACATCCACAGGCCCGCGCCCATCACTGCTCAACATACCCTGCGCGCTCCACTGACCATCCGCGCGACCACGCTTGCATGCCTTGCACCCAGCACGGCCCAACACCCCTTTTGCGCCCACCTGCGTGCCACAAAGGCCCCACCACGCGCCCATTTGTGGCTAACCTTTAATTTTTAGGGTTCTTTAGTTTATTTCGTATTTGATTTATTTTCCTATTTAAACATATGAGTTGGACTTTGTTTTGGGAATTTTTGATAATTAATGTAAATTAGCTTTTTGGCTTCTTACGAGATTCGTGAAAATTCTGTTGACCTAGAGAGTGTTCAAGTCATAATTTGTTTTTGATGATGTCTGTGTGTATTAAATATTCAATTTGATTATGTGTACTTAATGAGAATTATAAATATGAGTTTATTTGAAAATACCCTTGAAAAGGGTATTTTAGTTGACTAATGAATCGGTTTGAGTATACAGAGCTAAATAGTAAAACAGGCTTGGATATACCGATAGCTACACGACAAAGAACAGAAGGCTTCTGCCCATTGAGTTTTCAAGCCACATCTGCCGATGATGTACTCAGCGCCTATATGTTTCATCTGCCGATGACGTGTCAAGCTGTTCTTATGCCGATCGCTACACGACAAAGAAGAGAAGTTCCTTGTACCGATGGCGTTTGAAGCTACTTGTTCCGATGACGTGTCAATATGCTTCTACCGATGACTATATATATAATAAAATAGAAGCTTCTGCCGATTGCTGTTTCTGAAGACAGATGCCGATGACGTGTCAAAGCACTTATATGCTGCAACTGCCGATCGAGTCTGAAGATACATCTGCCGATGATATTTGTAGCAGCTCCTGCCGATTGACTAAACGACAAAAGGAGATGCTGACTAAAGCATGCATCTGCCGATGAATTTTCACGTTGCACCTGCCGATGAAGTTTCAAGACACATATGCCGGTGACGTCTGAAGCTTACTCATTCCGATGACGTGTCAAGTGTTTTGAAGCTACATCTTCCGGTAATCTTCCGCTAGAATTCAAAGTTAGCCGCGAAGCTACAGTGACGTCGTTTTCAGCATTAACTCCAGACTTTTAATGGCGACGACGAACAGCGACTCTAAATGCAACGGATATCTGCTACAGTACGGATGCTTCCCAACGGTAACTTTTATCCATTTGAAGAAAGAAGCATTCAATTCTGTGAATAAAAATATACAGAGTATTTAAGCCGAGCTCAGAGCACGAAGAAAGAACTTTTGCCAATTGGAATTATGAGCCCTAGCTGCGAAAGAAAAACTCTCTCTGTATTTTTCTCTACATCTCTCAAATCCTAACTTGAGATTCATCTTGTGAGATTGTAGTGTGAGCTTAATATTTTACAAACTCAACATTCTTGTTAAGGCAGTGGATTGACGCCCGTGAAGTTTAATCCTGAGTTGTAAAGGCAGTTGATCGGAGCCCGAAATTCCGATCTGGTTTTTCTCGAAGAGAAGGTTAAGGATCTTCAAGGGGTGAACCTTGAAGCGTGGACGTAGGCTGGGTTGAGCCGAACCACGTTAAAACTCTTGTGTTAATTTCTCTCTCACTCTATACTTTATTTATTTGCTTGCTGTTAGCATTAAATCAAAACACGAGAGAAATTATTATAGATTATAGAATTAAGTTTTAAAAAGTCTAATTCACCCCCTCTTAGACAAATCCGATCCTACAAATTCTTCTCTTAAGTTCTTTGTGAAAAACTTGATTTTCATCAAGTATTGACATGATAGATCACTTTTGATAGCTTTAGTTCTTACCAACGAATTTGGTTTGGGTGAAACTCCTCTTTTGATAACTACGGTTTCGTCGGCAAGATTCGATCGGAGTCAAGTTCTCATCTTGAATCACACGAAAATCCTATCATTTATTCTACGTTGTTGAAGAGTCCCGAATTCTCTAAAATCCAAGGTTCACATCAACATAGTCTAAAGCATTTCATTTTACTCTTGTTTTGTACTTTAGTTTGTTATGACCTAGTGTCTGTATATATTTTGTTGGAAGATTTTGTATCTAATAAGACTTGTAAAATAAAGTATGCGCATTTTAAATTTATTAGCCTCGTGAATAAATGGTTAGTTGGAAGTTTAGATTAGTGCATATTCAATCTTTATAATTCATTGTACGTCTAGAATGCCTGTTTTGTCATGAGTGCGTTAAATCTGACTTTAGGATATCACTCGAGTGTGTGACATTCTGGCTTGATTGTAAAGATTAAGCAGTTGTTTGCTCTGCCTCCTAGATCAAGAGTTAAGAAGTCGCAACCTGATTATGGGGTTTGAGAGACAAGTTGGGACAAAAATCTGGCTATGCTTAATACAATTGGCTAAATTTAAAGTTGAAAATAAAGATAAAACTCAATACAATTCATAGAGGGAAAAACAAGAAGCGATGGAGCGACAATGTTCGAGTAGGCGGAGATGCGACGTTGAAGCTTGAGGAAGCCATATTTATTGGTTCCGATACCAAGTAAAGAAAATAAAGCGGAAGGAAGAAGAAGATGAGCACTCAATTAGAGAAGGTTGAGAGAATATTCAAAAGTGCTAAAAAAAGTTGTGGAATATGTTGATGTGATCCTCAAACGAGAGACCCAATGAAACTCGAAATCAAATTGTCAAAGATTAGAGAAGAATTCATCAAGTAGTACTAATTTTGGGCTAGTAAAGTAAGCATAAAATAATAGGAATAGGTATACGTATGATTGTTTGGAGGACACTTTAGGACCGATTGCATGGAAGGAAGCAAAAGGAAGAGTAAAAAAGTGTGAAAAGCTTGTAGGCTACTGTCCATTTCCTGCTTTCCGCGCTCCAAAAGAAATAAAGTAAAAGCTCTTTGTATCCTAAACCATAAACATTTCTTCTTCTCCATTCTTTTCTCTCATGGTAAAACTTTTGAGGTTGCAGACAATTCTCCCCTTTCATCTGTTTTCCGAGTTGTTGATTTAGACGTCGTGTCGACGTGTTGAATTTGATAGAAAATTATCATAGAACGGCCTCCCAAAATGAAATTAAAAACTACAGATTTAAGTTTCGAAGGAAAAGACATTTAAACTTATCAAAATGAAGTCGAGTCCTGACATAACGTGGTGTCGCACGTAAATACTTAAATGACCTAGGACTTCATCTAATAAGTAGTCACGTTACGAATGCCTCGTCCACATTGTGTTGCCTTGTCCGGATTATTTCACGTGACAAAATAGATTTAAAAAAAAACATGTAAAGGAGAGGTTTGTGAGAGTGAAAGGTTGGACAGGAAAAAGGAAAGAAAAGGGGAGAAGATGTATGCTAAGATTTTCAACCAAACAGAAAACAGTTGCTCCTTAAAGTCATCAAAGTTAAAACGAAAGTTTGTCTCAAATTGCAGAGAAACAAAAGGGAAAGATGGTAGAATAAAGATAAAGGTAAAGTTATAATAATACAAATTAAAGAATATTTAAAAGTCCAAAATTTTGGACAAAGAGAAAGCCGTTACATTTCTGCCTTGACTCTCTCCCTCTCCCTCTCCCTCCCTCCCTCTCCCCCCCACATTCAATACAAATTTTGGGTGTGTAATTTTCTGGCATTATTAGCATATGAGCATTTCTCTAATGCAGTTTTCATGTGGGGATTATAGTTTAGTGAGTCTCTCTCTCTCTCTCTCTCTCTCTCTCTCTCTCTCTCTCTCTCTCTCTCTCTCTCTCTCATAATGCAATGAATATCGGCTCTCTCCTGTAGGAAGGAGAGAAAAGTAGGAATGAAGCATTAACAGATGCAGATGAGAATGAAGGAGCTTCCGTGAAAAGTGGAATGGATTTGTCGAAGGAAGAAGAAGAAGAAGAGTTAGAATTTGGGCCATTAGAACACCCAATGGAACCTCCTGACGAAGATCGTCCCGTTCAATGTCCAATGCCCCACACTTCTATCATCAACGTCGTAAGTCTTCTCTCTTTCTCTCTGCATAATACCCGACTATAATTCTCAATTTATACTGTGATGCATCTACATTGACACATACAACTATATGGACACAATCAAACCTGTCCTAAGGTATCGTTAGTCATTGGTGTAACCTTTTTATTGCAGATAACCAGTTAAAATACTACACCAATGACTAATAACGCACCTGGATATAATCAATGGTATCACCCTATATAGACATATCCATACATATATATCGAAAAAATATACGTATAATATATGGTATCTCATAAAATTTTGGATGAATTCAAACAAAATTGACTGGCAGGATGGAAGAGTGCGGGGGAGAAGGATTGGAGAAAACTGGAGAAAAAGAGGGGACAAAGCAAAAGAAAGTGAGAACAAGGAGGGAAAGGGATACAAACCGGGACTCGACGAAACAGCAGAGGCAGCGGCAGCAGCAGCAGCTCGAGGGGTGCGAAAGCGGCATCATAATCTGATAAGGGGAGAACAAATAGTAACCCCATTCCCCACAATGCCTCCCTTCCCTTCATCACTGCCTCCCCACGATTTTACCATCTTTCCAGTGTTCAATCATTTTGACAAGTTCTAGACATCAGTTTACACTATCATCTCCTTCAAATAACTCTAGTTTGTCTTGCTTGGGTTGAAAATGTTGAAAAAAAATTATCTTCGCCGTTAAAAAGGAAATATTGGTAGACTGGGTCAATCCCTTGTGCATTTTTTTTTTTTTTTTTTTTTGCATTTGTGAGTCCTAATATAGTCGAACATACCCTTTGAACCAGCCTTCAAATCAATGTCTTGATTTGCATCCACTAGAAACTATCATAGAAAAGAAACTTCAAACAACACCATCCCCATAGCAGGCTCCTTACCTCAATTTTCCATCTCTACCTTGAAGGAGTAAAATATTTTTTTAGAGAGAAGAAGAGTGATGTGGACACCTATGAGCAAACCTGGAAGACCATAAGCATCCACTTTTAAACAAGAGTTTAATGGCGGAAATATACTAAACAGTTAGATCCACATAAACATTATTTTATCCACCTGCTCTACGGTTTATCCATACGATAAAATGTTTAGATATGCCCTCTCCTCATTGAATATGTTGAATCTAGATAGAGCTTCTTGATTTGAGTTTGAGGAAGAAAAAATAAAACATGTTTTTTTGAACAAGTACAAAAAAAAATGTGGCAAATTATATGGCACATATGAATGAATTTTTATGCTAATCAAAGAAGATAGTACATAATTGTAATAATATAATCTTCATGGTTCCACGCAAATTAAATCAAGGCTACTTTAATTTCACTCACATAATTATGTGTTTTTCTCTGATGCATCGCATCTCTCCCCATTTGCTTTGTCAGTTCCTCCTGAAATGGACAGTACAAATTCATTGACAGTCCAAAACTTCCAATTACTAAAACTAATTTTGTTCCAAAATTTTGAGCAAAATACAAGTCCTAGCATGTAGCTAGTCTTAAACTTCTCCCCAATGAAATTCCACTGTTCAAGTTTCCACAAGTTCACTAGGTATCGCCGACAGTTACTTCCACTGGTCACCTTCTCGCTATTGAACTTAGTGAAATTAGTCATGATACCCGATAGCTGACACCAACACTTGTGATAATTGAAAAAAAAAACTTAAAACAAGGTATCGTGTCTCTTAATTAAGAGAAATTATGCTTTCACAATATAAAAGAAATAACACTCCTACTAAACCTCCTTTTCAGAAATTGAATTGATCAGTCTATCTACAACTAAAACTCTTCTATGTACTTCAAACTTCAAAGACTCTAAAAGATTGTCTCAAAATCTTGGTTTTGTTCTAAAAAGACATCAAGTATGTGATTTGCATGGTAGACATATTGAATTTTTATGTTGGAGTTGGATATGGTTGGAGATGGGAATCAATGGAGATTTTGGTCAAAGATTTCAGGTCTTGCCCTGGTGATCTGTTAGAGTTTGGGGATAATGGAGATCGGAGATTCAGCTTGAGAATAATGGAGAAGGCTCTCAAAATGCTATTGATGATTAGCTAATGTCTTCAAATAAATATTAACGGAAGCACAGAACTATTCCAGTTGTATAGCCAAAGTGGTGAACCCCACCGTGGATCCCTCCCTCCCTCCCTCCAGGTGGGAAGAAGGAGACTCTTAGAATTATATGAGGTGGTCTACGCTTTGTGGTCGTGGACAAAGTATTGCCTTGGGGTGGAATGGGTGATGCAATTCATTGTTTTCTTGAAGCATGGAGAAGAACCTCGCGGAGAACAAACAAAAGGTTGTTTTTTTTCAGGTGCAGCATTTGTTTTGGAGCGTGTGGAACAAGAGGACAAAAATGATCTTTGACTAAATTCACTCATTCAAATTAAATCTTTCAGATACTCTCATCAGGTAGTCTAGAGATACAATATATTTTTTTCCTTTTTCTTTTTTTTTTTTTTTTTGAGTTGGAGGTTTTTTATAACTCAACTGTGTTCTTTTGATTCATACATGAAAGAGGTACACCTGTTTACCAACAAAAAAAAAAAACTTCTCTCAAATCAGAAATTCGGATTTGAATGGATGTCCTTCCATTTGAGTCATATGAATTCTTAGGCTCAAGTCCTAGAGCATGAACGAGAGTGGCACTCCGCATCCTAACTAGACTAACTTAAGATTATATATCTATCTCACTTTATTTTAGTATTCGTTGGATGTCTATTTACATTTGGTATGATGCATATATGAACACAAACTCATAATCAGAATCATGGTTATTTTTTGAATAAATAAAAATAAATTAGTTGGATCAGCGTACCTACACAGAAAATTTTGATGACTGGAAAAGAGCTCTAAATGCAGCTCCATTCATTCAACGAGTGAAATACTAAGAGCAATAGCCATTCCGGCCAGAAGTGAAGTTAACTGGACTGCTATACTTCTTAATGTTGTCTTGCCATTGTTATTCATTTCGGCAAGTACCCCAGCGACTGCAATGTATATGAATCCACCAGCAGTAAAACCCTGTCGAACAATATGTAAATTATGGTCTGATTCAGCACGAGTAAAATACATTTGGGAGATGTTTATACAAAAACTATCTTTACAATCTTTCTACAGAAGAGAATTAACATGACGTTTTTGGTGATTATATCTTCTAGAAAAAAAAAAAAGAATTTTTTTTCTGAAACATCTAATTGTATTTACAATGTGAATTCATATTATCCCAGAAATATTAATTTGTGCCACGTCAAAAAAAAACACTGTGATGGAGCAAAATGACCTAAATAATTGGAAATAATACAACCAAACGGTAAAAAAAAAAAAAAAAAAAAATTCCAAGATGGCTACATTATTTCCAAGTATTTCCTATTCTTTCAGATTTTTTTTTGAAAAAAGAATAATACTTCAAAAACGATTCCAGAGCAGACCGTAAGTTTCAAGTGCTTCTCACCTCAATCAAAGACGATTGTCCTGGATCCTTCCCCAGCAGAAGAGCCTGCAAAAAAGCACAATTGATTGAAGTTCTACATTTGCTAAATTTCTCATCAATATGACGGAAAGTTTTATGAATCAATACTTACAAGAGCAGTTCCTGCTAAAGCCACTAGAGCAGAGAGAAAATTGAAGAAAAGGGCTTTAGAGACACTGAAACCAGACCTCACTAATATACCAAAATCACCAACCTGCAAATAGGCAAAGCCTACAGCCATGAAATCCCATAGATAGCATTACATTAACTCACAATGTGAACTTAAATTGTGGCAGGATATTTATTTTACAATATCTATTGAAAAAAAAAGCATATGCAAAAAGCAAAGAATTTCCCAGACATCCATCCTCAGAGGTGGATTAAGTAGTCTTGACGCAAAATTCTGAAAGGTTCATCAAATGTAGAGGTACATGATAATTGCATCATTTGTTCAACAATAGACACAAGATCATTGCAATACTCCTCTTGAAGCAGTTGACGAAGGTCATTCATGCTTGAGTAGTCATAATGAACATGCCTTTTCCAGAGGTAGAAAGATTCTAGATGTTAAAGGTAAAAATGAAGTTTCAAGGCTGGCAAGCAAGGTTGATGTAGAGAAGGTTTATGACAATCACAATTTGCTTCTTGTTGTATTTAATTAAGATAATGGGTTTCGGTGACCAATGGCTCAATTGGATAAGAGTTTCTATCTAAACAGAAAAATTCTCAATCCTAATTAATCTGACCTCTAGCTGCTTTTTCAACAACTAGCGTGGCCTTTGTTAAGGTGATCCACTATTACCACTTTCGATCCACTTTTGTCACTGGAACTCTTTCAAGATTCATATTAAAAGTGCAACGAGAAAAGTAAGTGGTATTAAAGTGAGGGGAGGTGAGGAAGTTACACATTTGTCCTTTCTCGATGATATTATTCTTTTTTGTCACGCGGATAGTCATCAACCAATGTATCTAATGTGGAATCTTACTTTTTAAGGCAATTTCCTGATTCAATCATTTGGCGAATTCAAAGATTACCAATACTAGAGAAGTTATGAAAATTAGGCATTGGCAACGGGATTGGAGTGCCTCAACCTATCTTTGCTACCAAGCAGCAATCAACATTAAACAAAACCCAATAGACATGACAAAACTAAACATATAGAAGTTGATAGACAATTTGCACTCACTACATTTCAACTAAGGAACAACTTTCTTTGGTGTTAATTAAAGAACTACCAACAAAATAATTTCAGACAACCATTGACAAACTGGAATGGAAACTTGAGAGGGAGTATTGACAAGATTGCCGAAATCCTACCCAAAATCTTCATATAATTAGGAGAATATCCCTATGTGATTCAAGGAATGATCAAATAAGATCTATCCATAGGAAGATGATAGAGTTCTAAATAAGTTTATAGAGAAGATAAAAGATTAAGATAAATGGGTATCATTTAGTTGTCTTTTAGAATTCCTAAATAGTATTTTAATTATATCTTTTATTCTCTATGTTGTTTATTTAAAGGGAAGGTTGTAGCATTGGGAAAGAATCATCTTTTAGGAAAAATAGTGTAAAGGAAGAACTAACAAACCTATCGAACGTCTGATTATTTTGTAATTTCATCTCGTCTTTTATCGTATTATTATATCGGGTTCGTATCAAAAGATTAGTATTTTGAACAAACAAGACAGGAAGAAAACTAGATCCTAAGATCTTTGTATAATTAAGAGAATAGATTAGAAATTCTTTCCTATTTGCAAAACATTCCTAAAATAGTTTGTTCAATATGTACGTCAAAATTATGTAATTAATGAAAAGTGAATATTTTTCCCAAATTCTACACTCATCATCCGTCGGCAGAAAAGAAATAGGTGTCCAGAGTGTCGTCCATATGATACACTCATCTTCACTAGTTTCCCCAGTTCAATAATGTCCTCGTAATACAAGAAAAATGTATAGACCAATTTGTTTTCTGGAATTTTCATCTATCCAATCTGTTTGGGTCTCCAAGACTAGCTTTAAAATTGCTTCATAATCCACCCTATGATGTTATATTGGCCAATAAACTTGTGTAGTAGTTTTCAATTTTCGTCATCAACACTCAAAATATAAAAATATAAAAAGAAATGAAATGTTCATAAAAGTGTCAAGAATTTGCAAAACAATGCAGAAAAATATACTAGGTTATCCTTCAAAGATATCAACCATAGAAATTCAAGAGGGTTAAGTGAACCTCTTGAGGAAGCTCGTGCACAAGCAAAAAGAGAGTTCTGGACCACCCCCCAACAGATCCATGGAGCAGGAAGGCACTACCCAAAGCCATCCCATCCGTGAAATTGTGCTGCAGTCTCAACAACATACATAAACACAATAGTCTTCATCTGGCCAAATTCACATTCAAGTGTTTTATTCATTAAATTTTATGCAGGAGTAAGAAAAACATACAACGCCATCGGAGATGAGATTGAGATAACCAAACAGTAAATTTGTTGACTCTGGTGGAGGTATTTCATGTAGGATTTCACTGTCAGCCATGGGACCATTAACATTATCTGCCTGTGTATCATCAATTGAAGCAGCCGCAGTGTTTCTCTGCAGAAATTCATTAGGATTTCAGACACATAGCTGTTTTCCAATAAATTAACATGCAGATTATAATGCAGAACACGGGTGTGACCCAAGTCTATAAGTCTATGATCCATAATATTCGCAATCTTTTTAATATTATATTTTATGTATTATTTTCGTATTTGATTTTATTTGTTTTAACTTCTTAGATAAATTTTATTTTTTTAAAGTTTTCTTAGAAATTTAATTTATTTTTCAAAAGACTTATTATAATTTTAAATCATAAATCAAACTCTATTTAAAGGGTTGTGATGAATATTAGAGAGAGACTTCGACAATTATTAAGATTATTACAATTTCGAGAATTATTTCTATGTTGTTATTTTATTTTTCTGATTTGATTACAAAACAAATTTTTCGTTGCACTAAGTTGATATCAAAGCAAGGAATTTTCCTTAATCTAATAGTTAAAGATGGTTCTAGTGGAAAATGAATCACCAACAACGTCTGGTGACTCAATAGGTTTAATCAACAATGTGACAAAGTTGATCAAAACTTCGTTGAGACCAGAAAACGCATTTGCAAACTCACCCAGTGACCCAGATTGTTGTTGCGTTTGTTGCTAAAGAGATATATAAACATGTGAAACAACAATTGAAGATCAAAGACTTTTACTGTGACGATGATAAAATTAAAGATTTAAGATGGAGGCAGCCACAAAAATAGATTATTGATCTGACGAAGAAAATAATTTTTGTGTTGACTGAATTTCTAATCGAAGACTATTACTGAGCTTCGAATTTCAATAGAAAACATATAGCAATTTGTGAAACCTTTATGGTGTACAACTACGACTTTGTCCAAGAATCAGCTAGTTGTTTGGCCACAATAAGAATGATAGATCATCATCTCTAATCTATAATAATGATCAACAACGATAATTGTCCAAACCAAAAAATAACCATCTAGCCATGAATGGACCTTGCATATCGTTGATTCTTGTGATTCCAGAATCGATCATTTAATTCAAACCCCAAAATACGAATCTCTTCCTTCAAATAGATTCCAACCAAATGACTCTCGTCTTCGACAAGAGCTTTTAGCCTATGACGATTTTAAATTTGAGATTGATAAATTTGAAATTGGTGATGATTTTTGAACAAGACAGTTAAGGTGTTGAGACGTGCTAACCAGTATTTTTGACAAAAACGTGATGACTTTGTCTCACCTCAAAAGCAGATATTTTTACAACAACACAAAATCATTGAAGACAAACGCGGTGAAACAAAATATAATTCTTTGAGCAATTTAAAGAATCAAATTTTATTATTTTGTTTGAGTTTGCAATCCATTTTGAAGTAAATATTCAGGTCTCTGCCAAAATTAAAAAAAGTGCAGTGTGGTATCCATCAAACTTAATTTATAAAGCATTAAACACCAAATTCATATTAGATCCAACAAGAGTTTTTCACAACTTCAGAACTCAAGGATATATTTTCTTCAAGGATAGGAGATTGATGAAGAACACGATTGTGGCTCAAGGCCACAATGTCGTGATTTTTTAATATTCACAATCTTTTTAATAATTTATTTTATATATTATTCTCGTATTTGATTTTATTCGTTTTAACTTCTTAGATAAACTATATCTACTTAAAAATTTTATTAGAGATTTATTTATTTTCCTAGATATTTAATAGGGATTTTGAAATCATAACTAAACTATTAAATGGTTGTAGTGAATATTAGATAGACTTTTTTGACAATAAATAAAATTATCCCCACTTTGAGAGTTATTTTTTTGTTGTTATTTTAATTTTTGTTTCAATTATGATACAAAAATTTCGTTGCACCAGATTACGTAACAAATAAAGTGTAGAAGCATGACATAGGGAATCCCTAACATGCAGATTACATTACAAATAAGGTGGAAGCATGACATAGGGAATACCTTGAAGTACAAATGAAATTATCATATTTAATTGAATAATTTTTTATCTAAAAAGAAATAAATTGAAACTCAATCAAGGATAGTTACAAAAAGGCCTCAACCCATGAAAAGATAAAAATTAAACATTGCTCTACCAAGGGTGCTATAAAAGTAATTTTTGAAGGACTCTAATAAAAAATTACTCTATTTCAGTCATTCCAGACGCACCAAAAAGTATGAAGAACAAGCTTAGTCACGTAGAATTTGTTTCACGCTAATCAGAAAAATAACAGAGAAAGATACAATTCATATGGAAAACCTTCTGAAATATATGATACATTTAACAAAAACAAATGTGCAACTATCATCATAAAAAATGATGATAGGTAGTTGGAAGCATGCCAGAAATTCTCCAGCCATATAAAATTGCCTATCACCACTCTGGATAGCACACCACACTGTAAATGTTATTGTTCTACCTTTGAGGGACTAAATCGAACTTTATCTTAACATACAAAACTAATATGTAGACCCAGAAGCTTACCTTCCGAAGAACTCGTTTGTTTACTTTCTCTCCCTTCAAAGTTGAAACTTCACTAGGCATATCCCCTTCAAATGACTCCACTGCTTTCTCTCCATCTTTATCTTGTGACTGTTGTCTATCATTATTGTTACTATCATCCTTCAAATTATCACTCTTTTTATGGTGGTGATGGTGATGATCATGGCTCCACTTATTTCCGCCTCCGGAATTATCATCAACATACCTCAGTACCTTCTCCACAAGAAGAAAGAGTATAATTCCAGCTGCAAATTTCCATATACCACATCAAGCATCATGTTCAGCTAATATTCCAAATCTTTGACTAGAATCAGATTCAAAAGTCTGACTAAGCTTAAAAAAAATCAAGCTTCAGAAAGTTCTAATGTAAAAAATAACACTATTAAAAGATTTTAGCATTAAAGAATGCCTTAAATTTCTTTTCCTCATACTTCAAGATTTCATAAGGAATCAATAGGCAAGTTATGTATTCAGCTATGGTCTTGATTACCATCTCATTCAATAAAAAATAATGACCTACATATCCATTTCCCTGGTTCTTCTATTTTTTTCATGAAGCAAAAATTCACCATCTTAAAGATGATACTGCATAGCTTGTCGAGATCGCCTATGGATTCGACTTACGGATAGCTTGCCAAAGCATGTATATGAATACCTCATATTATTAAGAATACAAGATATGTATATTACTAGGAGATGGAATTTGGGACATGATGATGTGGGAGTGAGTTATAAATGTAGTGCACTAATTGACATTGAAAAATATTTATATGTCATGCTTATACAATGTAATTATCCAATGAGCTCTTGTATGCATGTGACCATGTGTAAATTGTGAAGCAAGAAAGAATTGTATTTTTGCATGGGTGAAAGGTGCTTAACCTATAAAAAAAATAGCGTCAAGGGTGCTTTACAATTTTGCTACTAAGAACCTAAGAGTTTTGAGCCCGTGTGAAATTTACAAATGAATGTCCAATAAGCATCCTTGCTGTGAGCCATCAAGTTTTGAGGCCTTCCAATTCTTAATTGGTCCTGATTACACACGTTATTATGATAGTGATTAGATCTAATTTTAGAAAACCAATTTCAATCTCTTTACCCCTTGTCAATTTTAATTGCAAAAACGAAAACATCACTCTCACAAATTATAAAGTAGGTGTAAGGTGTCGACAAACAAATATAAAATAAAAATACGAAGTCCAAAAAACTAACCCAGGACAGAAATTCCTATAGACAGATCTGCCAAAGAATGTGCGTGTGAATGATCGTGTCGGACATGATCATGACCATGATCATCGTGGTTATCATTCCCGTGAGAGTGACCCCCACCTGGCAAAGAAAAATGGCATCAGCTGAAATTATTTCTTCAACGTTGACAGCTCAGAGAACTCTCATCATGACCCCGATACAAAAGTTCTAAAACTCATCAGCACTGACACAAACATTGATGAAGAGAGCTATATGCAGTCTGTTTCATTTAAATTCCAATGACCAAATAAACTCTAACGTCACAACTAAAATCCACCACAACATTGACATCTTTCCCTCTACTTGGGACATGGATTGAAAAAAGAATGATCATACATCAGGAATATAGTCAATAAGTACCGTCGACACATCTCAAAGTTTGGCATACCAAAAGCATGTGGCAACTGGTGAAGAAAAGCATCTCCTAGCATCGCCCCTGCCTGCATAAAGTCCAGAAAGATCAATAAAATCATTTAAGTAAACAATTGCAGAAGAAAAGCTAGATATTTATAAAATAAAAATCTTGTGAAAAAAATATTTAAGAAAAGGATTTGTAAGAAAAGGAGATTTTTAAAGGTATAGGTTTAAGAAAAGGATTTGTAAGAGAAGGAGATTTATAAAGGTATAGGTTTACGAAGTCTGAAGTAATCCACAACCTACTTATGGTCCTTTGCCACAGAATATTTAAAATTATATCTGAAAAATCATGGAGTTGAAGGGGATAGTGAGACTATCTGTTAAATCAAGTTTTTGGATTAAATGTTTTTTCAATAGAATAAAATAAATGTCATATGCCATGCATATACACTGATGTTATTCTGTCCTTAGTAATTTATTTTCTAAAAAAAAACCAAAAATAAAACGCATGGAGTATGTGTCAGACTCTAAGAGTAAGAAGACAAATTCAATGAAATATGGAAAAACTCCATACACAAAGTCACCAACAAAAAAAATCTCAAATTTTTTTCTCATAATATGCAGAAAAAGTTTAACAAATGTGTATTTCATGCGGTATGTAATTTATACATTATTAATAAAAAGAGTAGGATTTCAAAGAGAAAGGTCGAGAACTCAAACTGAAAAACCACTCTACTTCTCAACAATAGCCAGTGAGGAAAAAAAGAAAAATGATCACGAATGAAAAATAACACTTAGAGGTCTTAGGCCCCAATAACCAAAATATAAAATCCAAGAGCACAAAACAATAACATCGTGTATTATTCTAAAAAAAATGCACCATTATGTCTGATCATAACCCCACGCATTAATCCATAATATTGAGTATTTCATAATTTTAAATTGCATAAATAAAATAGGAGAAGTACTATGACTACTTTTACACCAACATTAAGTTAAAAGTATACTTTTCCACAAATAACATGCACCAATGTGATGCAAATGGAACTCCAGAGATTTTGTTGAGAAAGACAATCCCAAGATATCAAGTCCACTATTCCAATTAAAATTCTTGGTGCCAAAAAAAATTTCGGGAGATGGAAACCTCCATGGTATGTCAAGCCTTTGGATGAATTGAGAAAAATTGAGAAAAATTTCAGATTCTTGCTACTTGCTAGCGCGAAATTACCTTTGGTCCAATGACAATAGTTTCAATGTTGCTTAAACCTAATTAGATTAATTTAATTTACAAGTGCCGTGGAGTTTTTTTTTTTTTTTTTTTTGTGCTTGTTATATTAATGGATTAGGCTATAGAGAAAGGAGTACAAAGAAAGACAGATTTTATTTCAAAGATCCTTTCCATTTATTTTTTAATACACTTCTCCAGAGGGGAGTTAGTTATTGGTTTGAAGGATGTTTTACCCTTCCAGCATACCTTCTTTCTATATTAGATAAATCCATATACTTTTATCAGTGATCAAAACAGTTTAGGTCCTCACACTAAATATAAAAACTAAGTCCAATCTGTTGATCTGTCATCAACCAAATCATCAAAAAGAGCCATATCCCCTAAGGAGACAATTTAAAGTGTGGAGGAAAGAATACTTAGATGGAACTCCGTATCTAGAAATAACATTAATATATTTCAAACACTTCCGTCTACTATAGCAGTTTCCTATCAAACAATGGCCAATGATGAAGTTACTTGATGCCTAAAAAAAACATCCAGAAATTATTAGAGACAAAATAACCTCATTCGGATACATGTGTAGAAGTATCATAATTATCAGTCCATTTCCATAGTTCTATTGCTTTCTCCAGTTTGTTTTTCTTGTTACTCAAGTTGGATAAGAAACTCCAACTTATTTAATGCATCATAATAGAATAAAGGATTCCATATGGGATGATATAAACTTTACAATTAAGAAAAGGAGCAATTAAAAATTAATTTAACAATATTAAAAGGCATAAAGAATCTACCCCGAATAATGCCAATGAATCAACAATTGCTTTGGATGGCTTCCCTTGAACTGCAATAATTCAACACTTCAGTCTTTGTTGGTTGGCATAAGCATCTTTAACCAACAGAAAAATAATAAATTCAGAAAATCCATTACTGGACTTAAAATAATATATGAATACGGAAGGTAGACATACTTACCAAATATTATTGGCAAAAGCACAAGGCAAATGAGGGAAGCCATGCTAACCAAAAGTGAGCAGCTCAATGCACGTATCCAAAGACCTAGTGTAACCAATTCAAGAAATAGAAAAAAAAAATCATTTCCTTCAAAAATTATGTATGCCAGCTTTTATGTCTAAGTTCAATAAAAGTAATCAACATTCAAATAGACGAGTTTTTGACAATGAAATTAATTTTTAACATTGTACGAATTAAAAAAAAGGCAATAACTTTGAGAAAGAAAAATGCAACATGCTATAAACAAAATAAAATCCAATAAAAAAGAAGACAAGAATTTGAGAATTTGAAGTTTCCAGGATTCGAACATTCTCTAGAAGGGCAACAAATGTAAATGGGAAGCAAAATTCGTAATAAAAATGAGCGCGACCAAAGTGAAAAGAGCATGAATCTACTGAAAACAAAGAAAATTACCCGTTGTCGAGAGATCCGAAGTACCAAAATGCTTATGATCGTGATCGTCAACATGACCAATGTAAGGCCCAAACCCGTAGAGTTTCATATCCTCTTCTTCGGCCAGCTCCTCAGGAAGAAGCTTCGATCTCGCCCACTTTTCCTTGTCATGACTATCATCATGATTATGGAGATGGGGATGGCCATGATCACAGTGGAGATGACCATGAGAATCATCAACAGCCGCAAATGCACATAATTTAGAATTCCCATAGCTGAAATCCAAAGAAAACCCTAGCAAAACAAGAAAAAGCAAAGCCCTAGCGATGGGTAACATGTTCCGTTGCCGAGAGGAGAGCACCATTTGTCAGTTCACTCTTCACAGCTACTGCACAGTAAATAGCAGTGTATAGTGCAAAAGATGTGGACAGTGGACGGGAAATTAGGAAGAACGCCGTTTGCAAGTGCCTTCGACGGTGATGATGCAGACGACGGCGAAGAAAAGGACTAGAACCCCGATGATAATTCCGAAGGCTACAGTATCCATATCAACACCATTTCTGCTTTTTAGGCATAAAATATTACTTATTTATTCATTAATATAAAGAATTTATTGTTTTGAATATTTATTATACTTCATAATTGTTCAAATATAAAATTAAGAAAAATTACCGCTTTGACATTAAAGAATACATTTTTTTCAATTCAAACATTGAAGTATTAAATTTGACGATCAAAATCTTAAAGTATTAATAACCTAACGAAACAAACCTTGGCGGACGTTCTACGACCGTCTGCTCTCAAATGTTGTCGTAAAACGAACGGACTCTTAAAATAAAATCTGTCTGTTTTTGTCACGACCCTATTACTGTACCCAATTTTTCCTAAACAGAAATCTAACTTCCGAAAACTGTAGAGATTTACCTAGAACGTCGACCGGAGGAGAAAACGTGAAGAATCGAAGTCGATCGGAGGTCGGAACGGAGGAGAACCGGCGATTGGCGTCGGCGGCCGTGAGGGAGAAGCTCCCTGGATCGTGATCTCCAGAGAAGAAAAGGAGAGAAAGTGAGGGAGAGAAATGATTTTTGGTAAGTTTTATAATATTAACTTGGTAAATTACTAAAATGCCCTTCTTTGATTTTTATATTAGTTTCGTTCTTCGGTTCGTTAATCGTCTAGCTATTTGGTTTCACCAAATCTCCTTATTTCACCAATAAGTCCAACTTATCATTCGGGATTTATTAAACTGTCCGTTTGCAATTTGGACCTCGTTTACTATTTTTACTAAAACATCCTTTATATTACGAGAAACTTAATTACTCGAAATATAGCGTTATCGTTCTGAAAATTCTCGTAATATTCTTAAAATCCATATTAATAATTAGGATCCCAACGACACCTTCTTCTTGTAAAACGGGCTTGATTTGACATATTTACGAAAATACCATTATATATTAAAATAATAATATCCAGAAAAGCTGGATATTACAGTTTTACAGAACGGACGCACTCTGGAAGGGTGGTGACCATCCTCTCTTAAAATTAGGACAAGAGCAGACGGTCACCACCCTCCAAACGTGCATCCTTTCTTTAAAATATGGCGAGAGCGGACGGTAATCACTGTCCAAGAGTGCGGTCTTATCTCTGCACACCACCATTAACTTTATTTTATAAATTAATTTTACAAAAATATCAAACAATATTGGATTTAATCGAAACTTTTATCACATGTTCATTATATTATGAAAAAATAATTTGAAAATTTTCATGATTTTATAACATTTGTATGATTTATTATAATTGTTTTACGTATATTTTATAAAATAATTCACTAAAATTACAATAAACCATACAAATGTTAGAAAATCACGAAAATTTTCAGATTATCTTCTCATGATGTGGTGAATATACGGTAAAAATTTTAAGTAAATCCAATATCTTTTACTAAACGATATTAGATTTATTAAAAAAAATTTTAAAAATAGTAAACAATATTGGATTTATTTAAAATAATTTTTATCAGATGTTTACAACATTATGAGAAGATAATCTGAAAAGTTTCGTCATTTTCTAACACTTGTACGAGTTATTGTAATTTTAGTGAATTATTTTTTAAAATATACGTAAAACAATTATAATAAATCATACAAATGTTATAAAATCATGAAAATTTTCAGATTATTTTCTCATAATATAATGAACATGTGATAAATTTTTTGATTAAATCCAATGTTGTTTGATATTTTTGTAAAATTAATTTATAAAATGAGATTAATGGTGGTGTGCAGAGATATGACGCACTCTTGAAGAGTGATGACCGTCTCCTTTAGCCATATTTTAAAGAAAGGACGCACTTTTGGAGGGTGGTGACCGTCCGCTCTCGTTCTAATTTTAAGAGAGGACGGTCACCACTCTCCCAAAGTCCGTCTGTTATCTACAACAGACAGACTCTATTTTTAAGAGTCCGTCAGTTCTATGACAAAATTCGAGAGCAGACGGTCATAGGACGTCCGACAAAGTTCGAATTGAAAAAAACGTATACTTTGAGGTTCAAAGCGGTAATTTTCCTAAAATTAAAATGTACAGCAAAAGAAAAAAAGAAAAATAACTAACTAAACTAAGAGTCAATCTTTACTGTTATATTGCTAAGTAAAGGTACGAAAAGAAGTAGGATGTAATGGTTAGGTAAAATTAGGTAAAAATATATGCAAGTTGACGTTGAGAAGCAACATGAAGAGTTGTTTTAGTACAATATGGCAATCAATTTAAATGTCTCTTTCGTTCGTGGAGTAACAGATTTGCGGCTATATGTAAGACAACTTGGTTGTCGCAAGATGGCAAAGCAGGAAAGGAGACGTCAACCTACAAATCTATTAACAACACCATAACCTAATCAACTCACAAGTGGTTTGAGCCATTGTTCGATATTCTGCCTCGGCAATCGATTTCGAAACTGTATTTTGTGTCTTTGATCTCCATGAAATCATTGAATCACCGAGGAAGACACAAAAACCATGACAGATTTTCGTGTATCTCGGCTAGATGCTCGATCTAAATTGCTAAAAGCCTTCAATTGCAATGAAAAAGAAGAATGATAGAACAATCCTTGTCAAACAGTACCTTTTAAGTATCTCAAAACCTCATATACAGCTTGCAGATTAGAAACTCTTGAATCATATAAAAATTGACTCAATTTGTTCACATCATGAGACATATCAAGCCTATTTATCGTCAGATATGAAATTTTTCAATCAATCTACTAAAAATTTGTAGCATATTGTAATTTTCCACCATCATCAACAACTAAGTTCCATGTGACATCTATAGGAGTAAAAGAGGTTTACATCCAACATAACTAGATTCTTCAAGTAATTCCAGAGTATAACGACGTTGATTTAAAGAAATTCCTTTAACAGATCGTTCAACTTCCAAACCAGAAAGAAATGCAAATAGCGAGATTTTGTAGCTTGAACTTCTTGTTCAAAAATTGCTTGATTAAATCTATCTTAGAAGTAGAATTCCCTTCCAATCTAATGTCATCAACGTAGACTAAAATAATTGTTATGACATTGGCTTGATATTTGACAAACAACAAATTATCAAACACTGATTGTTTAAACACTGAATCGATCAATGTTGTAGAAAACTTGGAAAACCATTGGCTTGATGCTGGCTTAAGACCATACATCGATTTGGTCAATCTGTAAATAGTTTTGGAAGTAATCTCTCCATGTTTATCATATTCTTCAAAAACATTTTCTTCCACTGTATACTCGCTTGTCTCTAGAAGAATCTTGATCAAAGTTATTTCATCATCAAACAAAAATTCAACTACATTACAAAATTACAAACTATGAGGTAAACTCAATAAGTAAAAATACGTGCAGAGGCAAATAAACTTCATACATTACCGAATCTAGATTTTACAATTACATACTGGTTGGAACTCATTTTCCAACATTCGTTCAAACTTTCATTTATTATCTTATTTTCTTTTAGACTTAGTCATCTCATTTTCGTTCAGACTTAGTCATCTCATTTTCGATCACGTTTTCATTAGCTATCTAAATTCGTTCAGGCTCTCATTTGTCATCACATATTGTTCGTCAATTCTTTCATATTCATACATTCATACTCGCATAAAATATGTTCTACTATTTTTATCTTTTTATATGATATTATGTCAATGTCTAAACATGCTTGTTCAATTCAAATATCATAATCGAACAAAAAAATAATTTTAAAGAATATAACCATAGATTTTGTGATGTAGTGTCTTAGCCAAACATTGAAAACTTGATGTTTTCACTTACTTGGATTCTAAGAGGGTAGGGTTATTGGGATTTTCCAAGATTCTGAATAATTTTCTACATAAATAAAACAATTGATATTAAATTACCACTTAAATACTTCTATATCAAAAGAATTTAGGAAAAAATTCTTATTGGTATATTCTTAGATCGGCTATGGTCGAATTAGGTCGATTCAGACAGCTTTCAGGATTTCATGTCTAAATAAAATAGTTGGTATTAAATTCTCACTTAAATAAATTAATTTCAAAAGAGTTTAAGCAAAAATTCGTTACTAGTTTATTCTTGGGTTGGTTAGAGTCGAATTAGGATCAATTCTGACAACTTTCGAATTTGAGTTGAATTTGGTAGTCTGGAAGCGATCTGGTCTAGTCTAGTCAGATCTGGTTCAATCTGGTTTGGGTCTGCTTTGGCAGGACCAGATCTGGTTCGGTTGGACCGTACACGGACAAGAGCACCAGGGAGGGGTCATCGGACGTAGCTACTTCGTCGAAGAGAGTGGTCTAAGGCTTTGATCGGAGGGAGAACGCTCAGATGGCTGCGATAGTTTCGCCCGAAAGGGAGAATTTTCCATCGGAGAGCTCAACGATCCTAGGAGGATTGCGTGAAGCGAGGTAAAAACTCCTTGGATTTCATAACTTCAAGAGAGGAGAGTGCTCTAAAGTTCTTGATGTGCGTTTTCCCCTTCCCCAAGCACCTTCTTTTATAGGGGAAATTCTCAACAACTTTATCCCCCTAAATTTGAGTTTAACTCGGATTATCTGAGCTAAAAATGTCACGATTCAGAATTTGCCTATACACGAATCCGAGATTTGTCTATACACTGCTCACTCGAGCTTTGCCCTGCAATCCAAGTAAGAGTTTGAATACCCAGTAAGAGTTTAGAAAACTTTGTCGGCATAACAAGTTGGAAGCTTCCTTCCAAAGAAGCCGAAAGAACACAAGGAGGTGCAGCCGTAGCATCCTTAGACCAACATGCACTCCCGCGACCATATCTTCCATCCACAACGATTCCGCTCTCCATTTTCGGAGGCATGCATCCTCACTCATACAGCTTCATCATGCCTCAAAAATCACATCCATACGACTTCAAATGAGTGAGTTATGTCTCTCCAGTTCAGTCATTTTTCTGATGGGGGTTCCTTTCCAACATGGCCCACTCTTTTTAGCATAACTTTCGCTTCATGCATCCTTTCGACCTCAAATTTAGAGGACATTCCTAGAATATCCTGAGCAAGGTACTATCCAAATTTCAGCCCCAAAGTCCAAGGATTCAACAAGTTGTGCTTGCGGGGAGTTGTTGCTCCCTCAACCAAAATAATGCATAGACAGGACCACAACTTTTGTAGTGTTAACTTCCATCCCTAATTCGTAGCACGTCAACTTATCACTCACAATTTTATCTTCTTTCTTGAGTGTGACATCTAAAATCGATATCTTTGATTTTTGTCTTTATAGATAATGGGTCAAGGTTTTTTATCTTTCACCTCTATTATACTTTTAGTTTTTATCTTTTCATAGATAATTGGTCAAAGTCTGCTCATCGTGTTTGTTTTCGAAACTGATTTAAAACAATCTTTTTTATTTTCCTTGCATCTCACTATTCTTGGTGAGTTTCATATCAACTACCATCAACAAAAATGAGCTTGTTTTTGGAGTAAGAGCAATAATCATGGCTTTGCGTCATGTATTATAATTTGCTCCACGGAGAGGATGAAACACAAGAACAAGCCTTTGGATGATCTCCATTTTGCAAAAAAAAAAAAAAAAAAAAAAAGACTGGCCAAATTGCTAGACGAAATTTGTGGTGTACTCAACAAATCAGAAGAAGATGAAGCCAACGACGAATTTGAAACGTTGTTCTTCCCTTTAGTCATCTTGAAATTCTTTTAGAAATCTCAAAAAAATTACTATGATACTATATTACAAAAGTAGAATGAAGAAGAGAACTAGCAAGAAGAAAAAATGAAAGTTGTATTCGTTCATTTGTTAATTTATGTTTCCCGAGTATTTATACGGTAAGTGAACGAAAAAGAAAAATAACTAACTATATTTACAATTGACTAACTAAACTAAGAGCCAATCTGTACTGTAATAATATGGATCCTTGAAAAATGAAATAAAAGACTGTCATGATATTTGACAAGAGCATCGTGGGATGCTCTTCTTGCTACAAGTTCTGATCAAGAATAGCAAGTTCTGATCAAGAATAGCGCCTTTGGCTGGTAAGTCTAAAGCCTTTTAAAAATACCAATTCGATTAAAATGCATATCCAATCAGATCAAACTGGTCGAATCCGAGAGTTCAGTTTGCTTCGAGTAAATTTACAAATGCATTTTTGTTTTGCTTTTGTCAAAAAGCTCAAAATCCGACCCAACTAACCCAAAATACACCCAGGTCACACCAAAGCTAGACCAAGATATAGACACTAAAGTTAATTCACTCTTCATCATTTTTAACATAAAACTAAGCTCAAGTTCATGGTTTTTTTTTTTTTTTTGCCCAAAAAGCCCAAATCAAGTAAAATTGGAGGGTTGGTTCCATTTCCTTTCGCATCAAGAAACAATTGCAAATTTCAATTTGGACCTTTTTTACTCCAAACCGGACCTACGACAGGAGCTAACAAAACCCCACCACCAAGTCAAGCTGAGCTAGACGAACAACCTGAACTCATGCAGCAAACCAACGAACCCAACTGATTATCTAAGCCAATGAACAAAAGCCAACATAAAGAAATAATAGTTAGGTTGATTAGATCCAAACCAAACAAATTTGTTGACCTAAACCTATCAGGCAATTAATACCAATTATTCTATTTAAAAATAAAATAATGTTATGTTTACACTATAATTTCACACTCATTTATACTCCAATCTCACATCATGACGTAACGCTTGCATATCATTCACTTTTTAATTAATATAATCTAATTATTTTATATATTTATATTATACTGTAATAATTCTATCAATTAATGAATATCACAAAAGTGTCGTCATGCCAAGACGTGAGATTAGAGTATAAAACAAAAATGTAATTGTTGCATTATTTTTTGGAATATTATTGAAATCTATGAATCTCAAATCTTATTTTTTTTTAAAAAAGAAATAAATTTGTTTTCAACTTTTGTTCTCGTTTTAGTTACCCCTTTTAAAATGCTCAACACGACTTCAATAATCTCTCTGGATCATAATTTTTGACCTAGTAATTGATGAACTTGAACCAACTTGTATATAAAAACTAGACTAATATATATTAACATATTTTTTTTTTCTTATTCAAACTATGGGTTCAGTTAGGTATATTGATTGGAAATTAACTTCAAAACAGTAATAACTTTTTCTGCGAGGCAAAAGAGGTCTCTCTCACCTCTTAATTATGTTCTTCACAAGTCAGTAAGATGAAGCTTCAAATATATGGTTGAGAATGCCTTCAACTTTTTCTGCAATATCTTCTTCTTTGCAAGAGGTCACAAACTTCACTGTAGATAAAATATCAAGTCCTCTTCTGTTAGAGCACAACACCTTTTCATCATAATAATTAAAATAAACAAGTTTGATGAATCAATAAGTTTACTAAATCAATATCGATGTTCATAATTTGGAAGATACCAATCTAAATAGCCAATGTGGAAGTAACAAATTAAATGAAGTTTTCAACTACTTTTCAATTATCACAACAAATTTTCACTGGAAATGTGTAATAAGAAGTTGTGGAAGAAAGCGCTATACATCCATATATTATCAGAATCAAATTAAAAAAACTGAACACGGTGAACCCGAAAATTCCTTTTAATTTCTCTTTTTCCCCTTTTTTCTAGTTTATATTTGCTCATTTATCTAAACTTTGGGAGGGTTGAGGGAACGGCAGAATACTCTATCACAGAATACAGAATGAAAGCAATTATTTAAACACTGTTAAAAGTTAAATATCACGGACATGATGTAAGAATTGATAAATATGACAAGAAGAAGAGTAATTTGTAACAAATAAAGAAATACTTGTTTACTAATATAGATATTAGAGACTGTGGGAAAGAATGAAATAACATCTGGACGTAAGAAAGTTTCATTTCTACATTTTGGAAGCAATATTATTGGCATCCTCAATCATGTTTCTAAGTGAAGAACATCAACTACCAAGATTGTTCTTTGAAAGCAAAGAAACCAGTGATCTTGCAATAACTATACAAATTTGCTTCATGTTAGGTAAAAACCGATACTGGACAAACAAATCAATTAACAGATGAAATTCTTAAGTAGGAGTTACCCCAAGGAAGAATAGGAAATTCAAGATCCTGCTTTGGTACGGTGATGAGATATGAAGCAACCTGCAAAAGATTAAATAATCTTCCAGTACAAATCATGAAAGTAAAAAAGCATAACGAATTAATATATCCTGATAAAAACATTCCAGGATGGAGGCAGCTAGAGAACGAGGAGAACTATAAAGAATTGATGTCTCCTCTTTTTCATAGAGCAAATCCATGATGTCCATGCATACTTCCAAGTTTAAAAGATCTCCAGCTTTAGCCATTTCCCTGATCTCAGAAACAGAGAAAAGATATGACAAGAAAACTTTTTGTTATAAATATGAGAAAATTTATTCTTTTATCTAACCATTAAAGGCAAATTTATGACACAATAAAACTTACTTGAACTGAAGAAATAGTTCTTCAACAAATATGAAAGCAACACTCGATGTACTAATATCAAAACTCAATACCTTCAAAAGAAATTAGTAATGTCATAATCTAAGTACAAGCAAAGTTACTGAAGAAGCTTCCACAGCTCTTAAAGAATTACCTTCATGAAGATGACCTCCTAGGAAGAAACATAGTCAAATTTTTCGTTAGGTAAGATAACAATTTAATAATATATATAGCAGGAGAGAGCTAACTTACTCCTTCTGCGAAATCCCGGATTGAGAAATGTTGCTCCTTAATCATATTGTCCCCAAAACACTTCAAACATTTTACAGAAAGAGGACGCGACAAGTGTATCTACCAAAGAACAGTTCAATAATAAGGTGAAAGTAAGAATAACTATATTAGAAATGTTTGTAGAACGTTGAGCATGAATGCCTACTTTACTTGATATCCATAAGGAGACAAGCGCAAATAACTGCAAATTGCTTTCTCTTATAGGCTGCAAAAGCCAGTATTTCTTTTCATTTCCACTTACAAACCTACAAGCACAACTTGGATGAATATATTGCAGAGGAAATAGCCGTAGTAAGGTTCAAATTTTATAAAAGAAACAAAATGGTTTTTTTTTATCTAATTTTCGTGTAGTTATATTGCTATTTTACAAAGCATTGAGCGCTGTGATAGAGTAACATGTTTTTGAGCATTATAAATGTTACCTTAATAGTGGTAATGCGCACCTTTAATGGATGCAAAAATTCCGAAAACTTGTGATTTATAATTCTCCAAGTTTGAATAATTTAAACGACAGGAAAGTACTGTTTCCAATTCCTATTTTTTATAAACCTCAAAATTCATAACATGCCATTTCTAATTTAATCTCCATCAGCTAAACATCGTTTAAATAATGAATAAGTAGCTCTATTGGAGAGATTTGGGGATACTAATTACTATCTTGATCACTAGTAACTATGACTGCTAAACTTTCGCATTCAAACATATTTCGACTCAAAAGGCAATATGTAATTAAAGCTGTAAATTGAAATAAAAAAAATGGAACGTATGAAAAGCAGGGCAAGAGCTAGCGATACAAACTACTACCTTGATCACTAATAACCATGACTGTTAAACTCACTCATTCAAACATATTCGACTCAACAGAGCATACAAATCGTAATTAAAGCTATAAATTGGGGAAACCGAAGCTATGAAAATACCAAGGAAATAACCGGTAGAATCGATCAGCAAAGAAAGCCAATGCGGTGTATTTGACGATCGGAGTGACGTGAAGCTCCTACAATGCAGAGAGAAGCGAAATAGAACGAAGAAGAGAGACGAATCTACAGAGCGAATAAGGTAGGAGGTGAGGGTAAGAAATACAGACACGAGCAGAGACAATGAGGAACTCCACCGCTCCAAGCCTGAGAGCAGATGAGCAGTCGCTCTGCATGTCTTAATAGGCTCAGTCTCTCAGACGACGATCTCCATTTCTCGTCTGTCTAATTGTATGGAAAAATTGCAGGTATTCTGGTAACAATAATATTCTAAAGTATACTAGTTTTAATTCTCTTGACATAATTACTGCAATTAATAGAATAAAATGTAAATAATTAATTTATTGAATATGTCACCAAATATATTTAGAGAATAAAATAAGAGATTAAACGTAACATTATTTTTAATTAAATTTAATGAGAATAGACATTGATCAACTAATGCTGTAAATCAAGTGTGTTGTTCTAGTCTATATAATCTAGTCCCAGAAAGATACACTTGAACCAACGGTTTGACGATGCAATAAATTATAAATAATTAATTTATTGTACTAATTTTATTTGACACGTTAATAAATATGTTTAGAAAATAAAATAAAAGAATAAAAGTAACATGAGTCATAATTGAATTGAACGATAATAGACATTGATCAACTAATGCTGTACATCGAGTGTGTCGTTCTAGTCTATATAATCTGGTCCAGACAAACGCACCTGAACCCAACAATTTTTCAATGTAATAAATTATAAATAATTAATTTATCACATTAACTACACATATTATTGTTTAACAAGTTAATAAATATGTTGAGATAATAAAATAAACATATCATTACTACTAATTGAATTGAACAAAAATAGACATTGATCAACTACTGGTGTAAGTCAAGTGGGTTAGGCTTGGTCTAGTTAGACAAGCCAAGCTGTTGGGTTTAGTTGTGTCCGTGTGGGACCAAATTAGACGGACTAGCACGAGCTGCTTCACAAGCCCTGCTTATCCCGCTGTTAGTGAAAAATCACACTTTAACGCAAGCACATGCTCGCTAACAAAGTCATAAAGAATAAATACGAGTCAAATTCACGATGATAAAGTTATCAAACTTTAAATATGAGTAAAATAAAATTAATTTATTATGAATAATCGGGTGATATGAATTAAGTAGAAATTAAAACAATAAAACATAGTGCAAAATTGTTTCGGTGAAACATTCTTTAAAATATTGGAGTGAACCGTATATAAACAACATTTTACTTGATAAATAGACTACCTTCATCAACTCTATCAAAACATACATCCTTTGTCTCGCATCAATTTTAAAAAGTCATCGTGATAAAATTATAGCTCGAGCTAGAGCTGGGGATTATTTGATCCTACAACTTCTTCCATTCAACTAAAAGGTTTTAGTGACTCAAGTTCAGCTACATGTCCGGATTCTAGAAGATCCATGACTAGTTTTCGTATATTCCTTGACAATTTTCCAGTTTCTTGGAACTCCAAGAAACAACAAACAATATCAAAATTCTTTGCTGAAACAGAGCCTTGGCATAAAATGCTTGTGAACTCATTTGGCTCAAGGCTTTACTCACGGATTTACATGTTGATCATTCTAAATTTGCCATTCTCTGACGGTCAAGCTAGAGGTATAGATTTATAGTTGAAATAATATTATTTAGAATAATAATTATTTTAATTCAATAAATTATAATATCTTTAAAAATTGAGATAATCGCAGTTGATTTTATAAATAATTCAAAAAAATTATAATCACAATAAAATAGTCTTTCAACAAATACCTCTCATTCTCTCTCGGTGATCGGCTATTGGATTTTGGACTGTAAAAATCTGGTTGATGTCTGAGCAGTTTCCACCACCACGAGCCTCAATCTGTTCGTGAAAGGCTTTACTCGTTATAGTAGAATCATAAATTTCTAACATTCGTATCAAAGCCAATTCGGTTTTCTTCGTTTGAAAATTTATCTCGATAAGTTGTTAGATCTGATTTAAAAATTTAAGTATTTTATTTATTGATTTATAGAATAAAAATAAATTTACATTTAAAAATTAGTAGTAAATATTAATTTGTACTCAAATTAATTTTTTTTTTTGGAAAAATCATAAGATCAGAAAATATTTTTGAATATTTTGAATGATGTGGATATTATTTAAAATTGTTTTGTTAAGATATTTAATTTATATCTATAAGGCTAAAGTGTAATTTGGCCCATACAACTAGGTGAAATGGGCAATTTACACCGTAAACTTGGGTAAAGTGCAATTTGGCCCCTACAACTAGGTGAAATGGGCAATTTACACCGTAAACTTGAATAATAGGCAAGAACAACCTTAATGCATTGATAATGGTCAATATGACCCCTACCGTCATATTTTCCATAAAAAAGTAATATTTTTTCACTTATTCATTTTTTTTTCTCGAAATGCCCCTCACTGGACCGAACCGAATCGGATCGGTTCGACTAATTGCACTTTGGTTTTTTATTTTTATTTTAATTCTATTCATCTGTCTTCTCTTTTCTGAGAAATATGATTTTAAAAAAAATAAATAAATAAGAGTTGAATTAGTTGAACCGGTCTGGTCCGGTTCGGTCCAGTGAGGGGCATTTCGGGAAAAAAAAAATGAATAAGTGAAAAAATGTTATTTTTTGATAGAAAATATGACGGTAGGGGCCATATTGTCCATTATCAATACATTAAGGTTGTTTTTGCCTATTATTCAAGTTTACGGTGTAAATTGCCCATTTCACCTAGTTGTAGGGGCCAAATTGCACTTTACCCAAGTTTACGGTGTAAATTGCCCATTTCACCTAGTTGTAGGGGCCAAATTGCACTTTACCCTATCTGTAAATACGATGATGCCGGGATGAGTTTTCCTAATCCTTACCTTAATCTGCACACAAATCATCGTACTCTTCAACCACCCGGTCCCAATTTTCATCTGTCCTCGTCGACTTGTCCAAGTTTACTTTCGGAATTCTCCGACCCTTGATCTTCCTCAGCAAAACTTGAATCGAAGTAGCCATCTTCGAAGGAATATTTTCTCTGCGTCTCTTTCCGTCACCGACCATTTTAAGTCCCAAGTAAGAGATCTGCTTCTTCATGTCTGGCTTCTCCCTAACTATCAAAACTTTCTTCAGTGTTTAGGAATCGTAGGCAGGAAACGAATTACAGTACATCTAATTTTTACCGTATCTTATCGTATTTTCCTTTGATACGAACGTCTTGATCAGGAGACTGACCTCTGTTATATATATTTTCTTCTCTCATTACTATCCTAAAAGACTCATACTTGAACAGGGAGAGGAATAAAACTATTTTTTTTGGAATATTTAACATCAAAAACCACAAGCAACTGTGTAAGCAATCATGTGTTTGAGACCCAACTAATTAACAGAACAATTGAAGAAAGAAAATTCAAGAAATAGGCTATGCCAGTGGGGCGTTGTAACGATCCCTTCTGCTGGCAAAAACTTCAAACATTGTTCTTGACAAAAACTTCAAATATTTACTGAAATGAATGCTATTAACTATTGTTGGGTTAGTTATAGTAAAATGCTTTATTTCATGATCAAACAATCATTTATTGATCAAACAATCATTTATGGGTTCTTTATCTGTTTAATACTAGGAATAAATGTTACTGCAGTTTGAGATGTTAGATCTCATTTAAGGTTCTGATGATTATTGTGTCACCGAAATTTAAATCGTGAAGCCTTTCTCTAAATATGATGTCACAATGTTTTCAATTTTCTGAATAGTTTCTTTCTATTTTCTAATAGTGTTTTTTTTTTTTTCATTTAACATTTCTATGGATGCTAATTTAGAGTTCACTAATTTTGCCTAAAGATCTTGAGCTTGATTTCAGGTAATTTAATTGCAAATTTAGTGGTTGATGGCAAATACTAAATGAATAATGGCTGGCCTTGAAGAACTAAGAAAGAAGCTTGCACCATTATTTGATGCTGAAAAGGGTCTTTCTTTGGATTCATCTTTGGACCCTTCCGGTTCCTACACAGTTGAGTAAATAAAAGAAATACAGTCATTGTTGGATATTGATTTGTTTCCTAACTGATCCTTCTTGGTCTTTTGTGAAGTTTTCAGATGGTGGAGCTGTTAACTTGTTGAGCAGATCATATGGAGTATACAATATTAACGAGTTTGGATTGCAAAAGTGCTCCTCTTGGCCTGCGGATGATACTGATCATAGTGAAAAGACATACCGATGTTCTTCGCATGAGATGAGAATATTTGGAGCAATCGGTAGTGGTGCTAGTAGTGTTGTGCAGAGAGCTATCCATATTCCCAGTCATAGAATTTTGGCTCTGAAAAAGATCAATATTTTTGAAAAGGTATATACATCTGTTTTTATGTTTATTTGCAATATTATCAAGAAAGTGATTTTTGTATTGATTGATTTCATTCCAATAAACAAAACTAAAAAAATCATGAAAAATTTTGGTGTTACGGAAATGATTTCATCGCTATATAAACTGAAAAAATAAACAAACTAAAAGAAACTGCGATAATTAGAATTTCTTTTAAAAACAAATACAGAACACAAAACATATTTCAAAATTCTGTTTGTGTTTGATGTTTCTAGGATAAAAGGCAACAGCTTCTTACAGAGATAAGGACACTATGTGAAGCGCCATGTTACCAGGGTCTTGTAGAATTCCATGGAGCGTTTTATACTCCTGACTCTGGACAAATCAGTATAGCTTTGGAGTACATGGATGGAGGCTCGTTGGCAGACATATTACGTATGAAAAGGAAAATACCAGAGCCTGTCCTTTCTTCAATGTTCCAAAAGATTCTCCAGGTATAGTTTTTATATATGATATGCACATTAGAACTTTTCCACTTCCTTTTTAATATTTAAATTTCTCTTTTCTGGCAATTCAGGGACTGAGGTACTTGCATGGCGTTAGATATTTAGTCCACAGAGATATAAAGCCAGCTAATTTGCTCATAAATCTCAAGGGTGAGCCAAAGATAACAGATTTTGGTATAAGTGCGGGATTAGAGAATTCAATGGCGATGGTTAGTTTTCCCTTTGCACTTTTTTGAGATTTTCTCTTAATATAAATTGTTTCTTATAAAAAATGTAACAATGCTTCTTAGCTACTTTCCTGTCAATTATGAACTTTACGATGTTATAATGTTTGAATGTGGAAAAAGCTTGGCAGTAGATTTAGACATGATTTATTGCTTCACGAGTCTGACAAGATTATGCACATAATTTACAGTGCGCGACATTTGTTGGGACTGTTACATACATGTCACCTGAACGGATTCGAAATGACAATTATTCCTATCCTGCTGACATCTGGAGCCTTGGACTTGCTCTCTTTGAGTGTGGTACTGGAGAATTCCCATATACTGCTACTGAAGGTCCAGTAAATCTCATGTTGCAGGTCTGATGATCATATCTCTGCCTATCTCTTCACGTTGGATGCTTCTTGTTCTTTTTTTTCCACTGTAGAGATTTGATGAATACTTTTGTGAACTTTGTATACTCTAAGATGATCATCACATTAGCATACTTTTGTTAGTGTATGATGTACTAGTTTGTGTTTTATAACATAATAAACTTGTATTACAATTACTGTTCTAATTCGTCTATTACTTTGAAGTCGTGTTTCTGATAAATTACGCCTTCATATCTCACTTTAAAATTATGGCAGATTTTGGATGACCCGTCACCATCGCCACCAAACCACAGCTTTTCACCGGAGTTTTGCTCGTTTGTTGATTCTTGTTTGCAAAAGAATGCAGACGCTAGACCCACAGCCGAACAGGTCAGCAAATTGAAAATATTTCTTTGCAATTCACTTGCTATTGCTTGTGTAAAAATGTTAAATTGAGAATGTATCACCAAAAATATTATTACCATATTAAATAGATACAAGTTTGCAACTCCTCCCTTAAATATCTTTGAGGCCATGCCCTTTGGCAGTAATACTAACTACTTATCATGATTTTTGTAGCTACTTCTTAAGGAACATGTTAGAAATATGATAGGGGTAAATGTTAGGAATATAATAAAAGGTAATTTAGGTATTATACTTCATTTAGTTTATTATAAATAGAGGTTTATGAGAGTTATTTGGAGTATTGAATATTGTCGAAAATTACTCTATAGCGTGTTGTCTTTTTCGAACAGTAGCTCGCGGTGTTTTCCAGGTTAGAGTTTCGCCGGATTGCGGCTTTCTTTTTTTGTTCTAGTGTTATTTCGGTTTTGTTATTACAATGAATCTATTTTATGCTCAACAGAACAACGCACCAATCTTATGGGATTAGTTGAGTTGCTCATCAGCTGAGGCAAACAACCTTCATTAAAAAGAAAAAAACAAAAAAATTGAAATACATATTTATTCGTCACATTGTTGGAGACTTTATTTGTTGAGGCACTGCATCAGAGCTGGGTAAATTTTCATCTTCTATTTTTCTTTGCAGTTGCTTGCACATCCATTTATCACAAAGTACGAGGATGCTCAAGTAGACTTGGCAGATTTTGTAAGAAGTGTGTTTGACCCGACACAGAGGTTGAAGGACTTGGCAGATGTAAGTGTGATGATTAGTGAATTTAAAACTCAAGATTTTCTGTTCAGATACTATATTAAATTATTACGTACCTTAATGTTTAAGGTTTCGAGTCGAACTTGATTTCTTTCTTAATGACAACAATGTTGTCTGTCTAATCTCATATTTGGAAGTGGATTTGTCGTTTCCATGTTTATTTTTTTACATTTGGTCGTGTTTTGTTTTTTTTACTCTAACCTTTGTCTTTTTCAGATGCTGGCAATTCATTATTACTTGCTCTTTGATGGACCTGATGACGTTTGGCATCACGCCCGAACCTTTTACGATGAACGATCAAATTTCAGGTATAAACGGTGCATCGATCAATCTTTTCCCATCATTTCTCTTATTTGAAGTTAAATTTACAAATTCTACAAAAAGAGGAGCAAAAATATCTGTTGATCCGATCTCAATCTCGAAGAAGAAATAGTTTGAAGAGCATCTTTCTCTTTATTTATAAAAATGTTGTTATCACATACCCATATCGTATGTTATCTCGTATTTGTATGTTCATTCGTGCCTCTTACTATAGTATTGTGTCATTGTTTAGTTTCGCGGAGAAGATCCACGTAGACCCAAATGACATTTTCGAAACTCTGTCAAATATTCGAAGCACATTAGCGGGTGATTGGCCTCCTGAAAAGCTAGTGCATGTCGTTGAAAAGCTCCAGTGTCGAGCTCACGGAGCGGACGGAGTTGCTATTCGAGTATCCGGATCCTTTATCATTGGGAACCAGTTTCTAGTGTGTGGAGATGGAGTTCAAGTGGAGGGCTTACCCCATTTTAAAGATCTGGCCATCGATCTCGGCTCTCGCAGAATGGGGATGTTCCGTGAGCAGTTTATTATGGAGCCGAGCAGTGTGATTGGTCGGTACGTTATTTCGAAACAAGAGCTGTATATAACCCATCAGTAATGTTTGCAACTATTGTGAACCACAATATACACTAGTTATCAAATATGCATTTTTTCTGAAACATAGCTGATAGGAACAAGCTCTCAAATCCTTGGAAAGTAGGCAACGATGAAACTTGTGCAGTAAAGACTGCTTTTACAGGTCTATGATCAGATAGTTTTGATTCTCCTCTTTTGTAACAAACTTGCTTTACCCGGTCTCCGCGCCATATGATCCGATCGCACCTGAAAATTCGATGCCATTGGTCGTCAAATGCCTGACCGTATCACTCAAACTGTATAAGTTGTAAATGACTAGAGATTACCATGCAGGTGCCCGGCGGTCGGCGCAGACGTATTGATCGGAATTCCGGCGGTATTTATATGTGGGCGGGAATGCGATCGTCCCCTCCCGCCAGCCCTTCAATACACCTCCGTTCCTCATCTCCACCCTTAACTTCATTTCGGCCCACATTTTAGCTTTAGATTTCTTGGAGTAATGCTCAAAAATAGACCATGTCAAAATATGTTACCTGGTCGTTTTCTAAGATGGAATTCCACTTTCTTTCGTTCACTAGGAGTTGAATTGTTGGTTCGGGAAGACATATTCTGTAGTTCAAGTCTCCGAGCATAATCACGCTCCTGCAACAATTATTTTTGTGTTATACGTTGACATGATCTCTACGTGTCATTCATTCATTGAGTAAATTTTTAAATATCGATTAATATATATAATTAATCAGTGAATCACTAGACGAGGGCCAGAGGCACTGCGGCAGTCAAGCAGAGCCGAATTGCCAATCAATCAGCATTCAGCCATTTAGTTTCGATTTATCGCCTTTGGGGCCTGGGCTCTGTCTTCTGTCGAGCGTCGGAGAAGTGCCGGAGTGTGCCCCAACCTGGGCATCGGAGTTGGGCTTGACCAAGACATTGAAGCATCGGAGATTATCGATTGTCGGGCGTCGCTGCGTCAGAGACTGAGAGGGCTCAGCGCTCGCCGCTCAGGCCTCAGGGCCCGAGCTGGACTTGACGAGCCAGCTCGCGAGCTCGCGAGTAGGCTCGCGAGCAGGCTCGTTGAGCCTGGTCATTGACGGGCTCGCGAGCTGGGATGTCCAAGCTCGGCTCGATTCGCCTGTGTGACCCGAGCCAAACTCGCTCGTTACTGTGGCTCGGCCCATTACAGTAACGAGCCGAGCGGGCGGGTTGGCGAGCAGCCCGCCCGTTTAACATCTCTAGACGAGGAGATGAAGGAAATAAGTAGATATTATTTCAAAATAGGAAAAAAAATAAAGTGATGACGTGGACATACTCATGGTCTAGAATCCTCTTGGGTAAGCGAAGAGAAGGGCAGTTCGGAAATTTGGTCGACAAAATTTCTGCAACGTCGTCGTTTCGGCACTGCTGATCTCCATCTCTCCCACCGGAGGCCAAATGAGTGCAAACAAAGCAGAAGCTGGTTCCATGAAGGCCGAATCTGACGGACACTGAACCCTGAACCAAATAAAACCAGACCAAATAAAACCAAACCAAACCAAACGAAACAAAACCAAGAATTCATTCGGTTCGATTCTATCGATGATGACCTTGTTGGGGAGGAAGCCCAATAATCCAAAGGGTACGCAGGAAACATGAGGAGTTGTAATATGTTGAAGAAGATCTGTTCTTGCCCACACTGAAATCATTATTCCAACCATTTGCTTGCTTACGATGCACTTGAAACTTGATCTGCATTTCACTCCATCTGGATTCTCTTCTTCTTCCTCTTCTTGTTCATGATTCAAAGCTTCTCTGATCAGCGAATTCCACTTCATGGAGATCTCTCTGTTTTCAGGTCCTAAAATGGTGGACGGTCTGAGTGGCACGATTTCTTGAAACCTGAACTCATAAACCAAAATTTTCAATCCGCTTGGTGGGTGTTTGTTCAAATACAGAAATATGTTGTGTAGTTTTACGATCGTGCAAACAGACGGAGGAACTTTACCCGAAAACATAGATGTCGCAGGTTGTATCGAGCCAGTCGTGGAGATTGAGATCTTCGTTTGGTGAAACCCCACCAACATTCCAAGTACTAACAAAAACCCTTTTGAAACATAGAGAATTTAGCGCATTAAGAAAAGAAATCGGTTCAAACGTTGTGTTTTTTTAGACACACATACTTGTACTTGATGAGTTCTTGTTTTTGATAATTGAAGTTGGTGTTTTCAGTTGAGACTGGCTCCTCATCTACCACGCCGGCAACAGAGCTGTTGCTTCCTAATTGCTTCTTCAACAACTTTTTGGCAACTAGTTTTGGCCACATCACCTAAACAAACACCACATCAAGAAAGCACATCAGAGAGAGAGAGAGAGAGAGAGAGAGAGAGAGAGCTCACTTGTCCCTGATTTATCTGTCAGTTGTGAGTCTGTATGTAGGAGAGAAGGGGCGAGAGAAGTATATGTAGGGAGTAGAGAATGCCAGAAGAGACAGAAACAAAGAAATGGCAGCGCCAATACATCATTGAGATCATACAAGAGATTAAAAAAACAGGAGAAAATCCAGCAACTTGTTGGAGAAGTGCAGGAGGCAGGACAGAAAAAGAGTTGTTGGAAATCAATTCTCAACCAGAAAAATCTATTCGCCAAAAAACAAACAAAAGACTGATCTCATTCAACGTCTCTTCTTAAACTTCTCAAATCTAACTCCCAACATAAACGCGACATTCATCTTTTTGGGTAATGTTTTCTGCAAAATTGAAGACATTATATTATAATTAACTTGCCCAATTGTTGTCAATAATCTAATATATGTAGTTGTGTGGATGGTCCATGTTTGTTCTGTGTGCGAAGGTCAACGTATTAGATTTGGAATGAAGTGATATAATATTGCTCCAATGAGGGGAGGCAATATGTAAACGTGTCAATGTTTCGTTGGTTCTTAATCTATGTCTTGGTGTACAGCACTATTTAGAATGATAACTTCACAACCTTGTATTTTTGCTCTCCAAATTTGTAATGTTTTCAATGACTTATTGCCACGTCGTTAATGTCAATGTCTTGATGTGTTCAATTCAATTGGTGAAAGTTATTTCAATATGTATGCTATATTTTGCTATATTTTATACGAACTAAAAAAGATCAAAAATTAAATATCCATTCAAAGATTTTTCAAGCATGGGTAAAAATTCATTAAAAGAAGGTGATGTATTTGAAAGTATAAAAAAAGAATTTTTGATTGCAAAAATTACAAGTAGAAATCAAAAATATTCTTGGAGTACAACTTGTTAGCCAATCAAGTGAAAAACATAAAAAAATGCACGCAGCAAGGTGCTGAGAGCGCTGGAGGCACGAAATGGCGCGTAGTGTAACATCCGACAACTTCAACCAGGTGACTTCCTAACTGAATTAACGGCCATGATTATTCAATCTTCACGGTTTAGAATTTTATGCCAAGCTTAATTAATTACATGTGGATTTAAACTAGGTTGAGTGACAAAGTTGTAATAATGGAGGATTGAGACCAGTATTTAAAGAAAAAGGAAAGGATTCAAACCTCATTTAAACCACTGTAGCCGTCATCTCTTACTCTCGGCGATTTTCCCTCCCGAGCTCGAGCTCTCTGTCAGCTGGAAATCCCTCTTTTGACGATCAGTTTCCTTGCTGCTTCTCGGCTACTTTGTGCTCGAGGTACGAGTTTGGCAATGTAGCTATCTTTTAGTCATTAAGCTCTGTTTTCTGCTATGTGTTGAAGTTCTGGGTTCTTCAATGGCCGAGTATTAGTAAGGTTATTTTAAAATCTGAAAGTGGTAATGTCATTTCGAATCGATTTTGGACATTAAACAACCAACCCTGAGTTATCGCTAATCGAATCTGTCTGTTTTGGGTTTTGGATTTCAAACTGCACAGAGAACTATACTAAGGATTCGGGAGTGACTATAGCTATTAGATCATAGGATGACTTGTGATTAGAACTAATAGGATTTTGTTTTAACTACTGCAATGTAAATGTTTTAGGTGAAGAAGTTTGAAGAGAAAAGAGCTCAAATTGCTAAGGAGACCAGGTAAGTGAATGTGTAGGTTTCTCGGTCATTAGGACCCTACATCAAAGGATGCTAGGTAGAAACCTATATGATGATTAAAAGTTTCTCTTATGTTACTGTCTAATGTTTATGCTGATGATTAGCTCAATGGTAAGGTTTCACGTCGAATGGTGCTCTGTTCTGTAGCTTGATGATTTAAGAATCTTCATGTTCATGCATCATGAATGTTTTATGCATATGAAAATGTTTTAAGAATATACTTTCTCATGAACAAGATAAGAATATAAAACTTATGCAACGTGAATTAAGTGAGGGTTGGGGGCGGTTTGGCGTATGTCACTGTCCAAAAGAAGGACCAAGATACGACCCGCAAGGGAACTATGTGCACTCTCACTGTCAAACCCCCTTTACCGGCACAAATCCTCCCTTAATCCATACAACGTGAACGAAGAATATGAACGATGAACATGAATGATGTAGATGAATGATGATTATGAACAATGAATATGAACGATGAATATGAATGATGTATATGAATGATGATTATGAACAATGAATATGATTGATGAACAAGGATGAAGACTTGAGTATGAATATGAATAAGAAAAGATTCATGAGCATTTATTTTCTCAAAATGAGCATTCATGCATACTTATTAGTACTGCATTCCTTACTAAGCATTAGGCTTATAGTTTAAACCTTATGATGTAGGTGACGAGTTTTCAGGTGAGGATCTCAAAGTTAATGAGGATGTCTAAGCTCGGTTGCTGGAAGGTGTTCAGGGAGCAAATCTGTGACTGGATGGCAAATGAGACCCCTGGTTAATGTTTTTATGATTTTAGTTATGATAACGAATATGATAGTTTAAGTAGGATGAGTCTATTTCATAACATTGAGTCTTCTTTTAAAGATGTCTGTTGACCATTGAATTTGGAAATAATTTTAAGGAGCATTGGTTGGTCTGTTTGCTTAAGTCTTCCGCTATATGAATTCTGGGTGAGCTACTGATTTTCATTAATATGAATGTTATGCCATTGAAGTTTGAAGTCAGTGAAGATTAAGCTATCGGTTGATGAGAGTGTTATTTTATCATCTAGTGATCGGTAGATGTAGTGCGTTTAAGCTATCGGATGATGAAAGTGTTATTTTGTCGTCTAGTGATCGGTAGATGTAGTGCGTTTAAGCTATCGGATGATGAGAGTGTTATTTTGTCGTCTAGTGACCGGTAGATGTAGTGCGCTTAAGCTATCGGTTGATGAGAGTGTTATTTTGTCATCTAGTGATCGGTAGATGTAGTGTGTTTAAGCTATCGGATGATGAGAGTGTTATTTTGTCGTCTAGTGATCAGTAGATGTAGTGCGTTTAAGCTATCGGATGATGAGAGTGTTATTTTGTCATCTAGTGACCGGTAGATGTAGAGTATTAAAGTCACCGGATGATGAAGATGTTATTTTGTCGTCTAGTGACCGGCATGTGTAGTGTATTGCTGATGCTGAACAAGGTTAAACGAACCACGAGTGATGCACGTACCCATCGGATGATATCTCCTACCTAGTGAAATTTTAAAGGGTCACGTGTTAAGCTCGTGCTCACCGGACGATGTCCTCTATTAGGCGGTGATAAGTGAGTCACGCGAGTTTCACGTGATGAATCGGATGATGAAATCTTTCTCTACCAGAAAATGTAAACTCCTTGCTTGTCGTTTAGCGACCGGCAGGAGTAAGTAATTGAGTATAATGTATAATGACGTCAACAGATGTATAATGTACTCCTCTGCCGAGCGATGCCTATTGAATCGTGCATGGCATCTTGAGTTAAGTTATGTTTCAAAAAAAAATATATTACCAAAAATGAGTAGAGTGTGAGTAATAAGAATTAAATGATTAAGAAAGATACGGATTATGTGATGATTCCTCTGGGGTCGTTACACGTAGTGTGCGTGCGGACAGGAAAAGCAGCGCTCTTATTTGTGAAAAATCACACTTTAATGCAAGTACACGTGTCACTAACAAAGTAATAAAGAATAAGTACAAGTAGAATCAATGATGATGAAATTATCAAATTTTAAATCTAAGTAAAACAAAATTTATAAATGATAAATGATCGGGTGATCTGAATTAAGTAGAAATTAAAGCAATAAAACAGAGTGCAAACAATTGGAAGAGAAAATTTGAAAATGAAAATATTGGTTATGATCGATTTCTTTGTTACATGAATTCCCCTACGAAAGCTATAAATTGCTACAATATTCGTTCGAAGAGCAAGAATTTTGTAATAACCAAGGTTTTTTCGAATTGTATGTTAGTTTGTTTGAATTTTCTCTTCAATTTATAAACAGAGTGAAAATAATAAAAATCTCAATGACGCCCTATTTTATAAGCTATACAAATTGAATAATAACAACTTCGTAAAATTCAATCAATATAAATTATTATGCATTTAATAATTCTTATATATTTCTCAATACGATAAGAACATATGTAAAATTCAATCAATATAAATTATTATGCATTTAATAATTCTTATATATTTCTCAATACGATAAGAACATGTGTAATCAATTTTTCCTCGTTGACATAAATAAAATTTAAGTATAATCATCATAATAATTTATTCGAACTAATGTAAACAATCAACGCAAGCAATCAAATTCTTGTAACAAATACTCTTTCCCTTATCAAATTCTGGCCTTTTGTTCGGCTCCCAATGTCCCTTTTCTCCAGCTCATTTTCTTCTATTTAAAAGTTTTTTCTAATTCTTTATATCTCTTCCCGCTTTTCATTTTCAATTCAAAATTTATTTCTTTGTTTCTTGTGATTTTCTCTTCTTTTCCTTCTTTAACGAAGTTTTCCCTTTTCGTTATTAATTTGAATTTCATAATTAAATCATTTACTCCGTCTCTTCAATTTTCATAATATGTGCATCCCAGTTGGCATCATCTATGCAACAAATACAATAATAATCATTTTAGTGCTATTAATATGAAAATATACATAAAATTAATTAATTCTTTAAAGCAGATAGTGTTGTAGCAGTTTGTAGCAATTTATATAATTTTGACCTAAATAATTTATACTTTACTCGATTCAAGTGATTTTTCACGTAAAAATATCAACTCAAAATAACTCTTTTTCAAGAGTCACCAATACCCCCAAACTTGAATCATTACTCTTCCTCTAGTGATGTAAAATAAAATCAATGAATAAAATATCCAAAATGATCTCGATCATGCTACGAACATTGCAATCCACAATTCTCATGATTGCCTTCAACTCTCAATCAATGAAAGTCCTAACATATCATCAAATATTCAAATCAATATGATTCAAGATTAGTCTCAAAATAATTCTTCCCTTAGAGTGTGTGTGCATGCCATAAGTTAAAATTTTTCAAATCATTAAAGTTTTATTATATCATGCTAAATTTAATGACTTATATACTAGTTCTATAAACTCTTTCGACTAACTCAAAGAGATTAGAGAATAGGATTCAAAGACTTAATTATTACCGTAAGTATTGGAGAATTTGCTATTTCTTTGTTGACTTCTCTTTAAGTCACACTACTTTTTTACGCGATTGATAACGAAGACCTCCTGTTACTAAGTAGTGTCATTAAAAAGAGATAATATACTCATATAATAAATAAGAAGAATATATAGAGGAGTATAATCAATAATATTGTGATGTAGTTCCTCTTAAAATGATTTTCAACTATCGAATATCCAAAAAGCTCATTAGAGTTTGAAAGTAGATTAAGAAATTGCAACTTAATTATTTATTTATTTATTTTTTTTCTTTTATTTATTTTTTATACCCCAAAACTTATCTTCTTTTATATCATCTACATGAATCTTTTGTGTCGAACTTTTTTTTTTTTTTTTTTTTGGTTTAAGAGTTTATAACCCTAAATATAAAATTTTACATTTTTACATTGATTAATATTTCTTGAGTTTTTTGGAAAAATCTTAACATCTAGTAAAATATGTAGAAAAAAATTGTTACAATGAGAATATTCCTAAACTATATCTATTGAATTTTCAATAAATGTTAATATACTTCGAAAGATTGAAAGTTTTAGGTAAATTACTTGATCAAAGACAATTTTTTTAAAAGAGAAATAATAAAAAAAATTCATAATCTAATCGACCTCAAACTTACACTTGTCAGTGTCCACACTACCAAACACAATAGAAAAAACTAATTTAAGAAAATAGAGGGATATAACTTTCTTGAAAAGACTACTACTACTTTATTATTTTGGCTCGCTTGAAGGTGTTATAAAATTTTGAAATATTGCTAGAGAGTTTTTATTTCATAATTTCCTGCAAATCAAACAAAACTAATATTAAAATGCTTAAAAAAAATACCAAAATAAAACAAAAATAATTAAACTTGAGTTACCTCCCAAAAAGCACTTATTTAGTCAACAACCCGACTATTTCACTTTTTTCTTCAACCAGGATCTTGCAAAGATGCGAAATTTTGTCTATCTAATATGTATTTCCATTCAGAGTAGTCCTTCCCATATCATTTTTTTGTTTGCCACTTTTTCAAATTTATTGAGTCTCCTCTTTGATAGATCTTCTTTAAAAAATTTGGCGTAACTCAATATTTTCTCTGAAGCTTCCACGAGAAGGGATACTGATGTAAAGTTGCTTTGACACCTCCAAAAATTTCTTAAATATTTCATTTTGATGCTGTCTTTGAAGACTCTGTGGAAATGATGGAAGAAATTATTCAACTCGAATTTTTGCAACTGTTTGCTACGGTGATGCTGCAGCATCGCGAATTTCAGCACTGTTTTTCTGAAAAATGAGCTTTCTTTAATTGTTGTTTCTTTCAGAATTTCTACGTTTTCCTTCTCTGAAATTTTATTTTTCTCTACCATTTCCACTTCTACTTTATTTCTCATAATTATTGTCTTACCATGCCCTTTATCTTCTCTGAGACTTCCATATCACTTGGCAGTCGTCAAAATTTCTTATATTTATTGTTTGAGTTATTTGACCTACTTGATTCTCTAGATTTTTAATCGAAGCAACTAAATTCTGCAAGATAATATCTTTTTTATGCATATTCTTTGGCAAAATTATCTGGTTTAGCTTGGGGCACTGCATTGTGTGCTGGTTGTGAGAAACTCGGAGGATAGATTGCTGCAAGTTTGTTTTGTACAGTTGTATCTTATTGCTGTAAATTCTATTAGAAGTTTGGATGATGTTCCCAACCAGGATTATAAGTGTGGGAATATAAGTTATTTGATTCTGGATTAATAGGAAACAAGTTATAATCATGATATTCTTCGCAAAAAATGCATGAAATTTCCGTTATCGTTGAACTTGTTTGTTGTGAAAATGATTGTTATCGGTTCTACTTGAAATCCTCATAATAAATTGATTCTGGATTTGATCGAAAATAATCATATTGATGTGCTCCTCCACAAAATGTACATGAAATTCTTGGTATCCTCTGTCCATATCCAATGTTATTTGAATTAATCGCATTAGTAAGTTATGAAACTCGAGCTGTCAAGTCTGTCATCATTGCATAAGGTTCATGACTACTAGCAACTTATTGACTGGAATTCACTCTCTTGGATGACCATTGATAATTGTTATACGCCATTTTTGTTTTATAGTGAGGTACCTGAAAAAGAAATAAAGAGAAATATCAATTTTTTTAAAAAATATTTCACAAAGATAAATTTTTTGATAAAACTATCCCCATCAACGACGTTAAAAATTTATTAGTGAAAAATCACACTTTAACACAAACTCATGTGTCGCTAACAAAGTAAGAAAGAATAAATACAAGTCGAAGCCATGATGATAAAATAATCAAACTTTAAATCTAAGTAAATTTTTTTTTATTAATGATGGATAATCTAGAGATATCAATGAAGTAGAAATTAAAATAATAAAATAGAGCACAAACAATCAAAAGAGAAAGTCAGAAAATGAAAATATTTGTCAAGGTCGATTTCTTTGTTACATGAATTCTACTACAAAATCTACAAATTGCTACAACATTTGTTCGAACACAAAATTTTATAAGAACCAAGGTTTTTTCGAATATCTTGGTGGTTTGTTTGATTTTTGTCTTCAATTTATAGACAGTGAAAATAATAAAAACTTCAATGACGCCTTATATGTAAGCCATACAAATTGAATAATAATGACTTCCTAAAATTCAATTCATATAAATTAGGGAAAAGTACCATTTACACCACAACGTATGGGGTCAGTGGCCATTTGGTACCTAACGTTTGTTTTGTAACTAATCAGACCCTATCGTATTAAATGTTTGCAATTTAAACCCTTCCGTCAATTTTTCAGTTAAATTTAACCAAAATCTTTTAAAATGCCCAAATTACCCTCTCTCTCTCTCTCTCTCTGAACAGAAATGGAAATCCTCCGTCGGCAAGAGTTGCGGCTTCCAAGCTCAAAATCCCTCACGTATCGGCGTCACTCGTTGGCGACGGTGAGGATCTCGTTATTTCACCGTTTTCTAGAGAGGTGAACGCTGAATCAATTGCTAAACTCGTGAATGACCCCTCTGAAATCCTCACCCGCCCTCGTTTACTCTTTCTCGACGAACCGACCAGCGGCCTCGACAGCGCCTCTACCTTCTTCGTCATCCAGACGCTTCGAAGCGTCGCCCGGGATGCAGAACGATAATTTCTTCGATTCACCAGCCCAGCAGTGAAGTCTTTGCGCTCTTCGATGACCTAGTTTTGTTATCTGGGGGTGAGACTGTTTATTTCGGAGAAGGAAAGATGGCTTTGCAGGTACTTAATTCAATCATTTCTAGTTCAATTCTGACTTAAATTTCATAATAAATCAAAAAAAATCTCAAGGAATGACTTGCTGTGTTTGGTTTTGAATCTTCGTCCGTTGATTTTTGCAATTTTTCTTCGAATCCGGCTTCCCCTGTCCGAGCAGAAGGAATCCATCCGATCATTTTTTGCATTGTATAAATTCAGATTTCGATGTCATAACGGCGACATTGAAAGGATCACAGAAAATTCGAGTATGTTTTGATTTACTAAACATTTAATCGCTTTCGACTCGCAGTTTGTAGTATTTATCTAGTAAACGAAAATTGGGAGTTTAGTCATTTTGAGAGGGGTGATCTAGCGTTCCAGAGAGAGAGAGAGAGAGAGAGAGAGAGAGAGAGAGAGAGAGAGAGAGAGAGAGAGAGAAGGGTAATTTGGGCATTTTAAAAGATTTTGGTTAAATTTAACTGAAAAATTGACGGGAGGGTTTAAATTGCAAACGTTTTATATGGCCACTGACCCCATACGTTGGGGTCTAAATGATACTTTTCCCTATAAATTATTATGCATTTAACAATTCTTACCTACTTCTCAATACTATAAGAACATGTGTAATCAATTTTTCTTTTCGACATAAATTAAATTCAACTATAATCTTCGTAATAATTTATTTGAACTAATGTAAACAATCAAAGCAAGTAATCAAATTTTGTAACAAATACTCTTTTCTCCTAACCAAAATAAAATTTTAGCCATAAAAATAGAAGACTTCATATTAATCATAGACATCTATAATCAAAATTTGAAGAATATGATTAAACTTCTCTATGATGCAATGGTGTGCGATGCTGCAGCAATGTGCCGTTCTGGCTTCCCTTTCTTCTTTGAATTTCTTTCTATTAAAGCCATTTCAGACTTCTATTCGGCTTCCAATGTCTCCACTTTTTCTCTAGCTCATTTTGCTTCTATTCAAAAGTTTTTTCTAATTCTTTCTCTTTCTTTTAGCTTTCCATTTTCAATTCAAAATTTAATTCATTTTTTCTTGGGATTTTCTCTTCTTTTCCTTCTTCAATGAAGTTTCCCCTTTTCGTTATTAATTTGAATTTCATAATTAAATCTTTTGTTCAATCTCTTTAATTTTCATAAGATGTGCGTCTTAGTTGGCCAACTATACAACAAATACAACACCAATCATTTTAGTGCTGTTAATATAGTATTTTCTAAAAATATAAATAAAATCAATTAATTTTTCAAAGCAGATAGTGTTGCAGCAGTTTGTAGCAATTTATATAATTTTGACCTAAATATATACTTCACTAGAGTCAAGTAATTTTTCACAAACTCAAAATAACTCTTTTTCAAGAGTTATCAGCACGCGACAACACGCAACGTGCGCGTCCCATGGCCAGAAGGCCTTCCAAAATTTGTTTTTTTTTTTGTAACTTTTTGACTTTTTAGGATTTTCATATTTTATATTTTCAAACTTATTATGATTTACTATATTTTTAGAGTTATTTTGGATTATTTACTATTGTTTTAAGAGTTTGTTTGTGTAACGCCCCAAGTTATCTGAACCCGGTTCGTCACACCATGCCCGTACATGACTAAAAATTTCAACCGTATTTTTTTTTTAAAACTTGCAGCGGAAATCGTTTGAGTAAGATAGAGTTAAACAAAACTATTGTACAATAGTTGAGTACTCAGTTGGAATTTTGAGAAATGATCGGCAAAAGGAATAAAGGTTTAAATCATGGAATACTTCGTAAGTTTCAAAAGTCAAACACATCGCCCGCCGAATAAAGTCAACAAAAAGAGGCTGAAGTAGAAAATGGAAAACATCATCCGGTGGCAAAATGACAAATTATTCTCTACATCATCCGGTGGATTTACACACGACATCCACCGGTCACTAAACGACAAAAGACTTTCTACATCATCCGGTGGATTTACACATGACATCCACTGGTCACTAAATGACAAAAGACTTTCCACATCATCCGGTGGATTTACACACGACATCCACCGGTCACTAAACGACAAAAGACTTTCTACATCATCCAGTGGATTTACACACGACATCCACCGGTCACTAAACGACAAATGTACTCTACATCTTCCGACGACGTCAGCTGGATGATTTCCTTCATCCGATCGACTTTGTTCTACATCCACCGGTGACGTCAGCACGCATCTGCCGATGAGTTTACTGACACATCATCTGATAGAACAAGCTATATTTACCGATCACTAAACGACAAATTTCGTTCTATATCATCCGATAGACAATAGAACAACAACTCAACCTACGGAAAAGAAACTTACTCACTTCACTGAAACCATTCAAAAATGTTTCAAACCATTGCATTACTAAAAATTCCAGTGGGTGCCATCACTAAATCCCAACAGAATGCTATTAACAGGAAAATCTCGAAATCGTTTTCAAAACATTGTAATCACTACTGTAATGAAAAGTTCAACATACTTAAATTAAAACACTGTCAACTAAACTTTCACACCAACAGACAACAGTTAATCCGCCTCATCAGTATACCCGTTCGTGGCAGAGAAGTGCTCCTCCAACCCCATCTATTCGTCAGTAAAATTAGGGAATTCACCTGCTGTTTCCTCAACACCTACATCACAAAACTCATCTATTAGCCTATTGCTAAGTAAGTAAAGCAGTAATGAAATGAATTGCTGAAACATAAATTCCTAAACATGCAGTTTCTACTTTCTCATCTCAGTTGCATACACATATGTTCATAAACTGATCTGATCCCTCGGTTCCCTTGGGAGTGGGATCAATTCTCCCAATGTCATACATCCTCTACTCGATTAAGGGCGGATGAATTCCCTTAATAGCTGTTCTGTCACATTCAGTTCATACCTCACCATTCTTACATGGAAATTCATTTTCGTAATCTTTCAGAAACATGATGCATGACATACAAAATCATTCACAACATGCATAACCCTACTGTTTTGTGATGTAGGCCCGAAGGCACATGCATACTTTACTTACCTGGTCTTCTGGATGGTTTGATTGAAATCTCCTCCGGGAATTAGCCCGAACCTAAATCCATGAACCGATCATTAGTTAAACCCTCACTAAACTTCATCCTACTCAACCAGAGTCCTAAGGAAACTAATTGAGAACTCTGGTGATAATGCATTCCCGATACTGCACTAAACTGAACTGACACTCATCTATAGTATCCTCGAAACCCTCGCATTGGACTCCCTCGGCTATCTGACTGCTAAAATATAAGAATGAGAAAAACTTACTTAGATAGACGAAGAGTCTGGTGGGAGGTTCGCTGAGAGCTTCGCTGAGCTTGAGCTGGACACCGAAAGAAATAAATGAAGAAACAGTGGCGGCTACAGTGCATAAATCTCTAAACCCCTTCCCCTTAAATAGGTTATCTACTTCAAAATTGCCAAATTACATAAGTGCCCTTGCTTAGTCACTCATTAACCTAACCAACAACTTTCCCAATCCATTCACGAAATTGCACATCATTAATTGATATGTTAAATTCGGTTTAATTAAAACCGGGTGCTACAGTTTGTATTCTATTTAAACACCAAGTTTGTGCTGATTTGAAGGATGAATATAATGATGAGAATCAAGGGTATTAAGAACACGAGACTCTTGAACAACACAAAATTAAAGACTTAGGATTGCCTTTGAATCAAGTATGAGGAACTTGACCTCAATCAAAGCTTACTAACGAAACCAAAGTTATCAATTAAGAAGCTTGACCCTAACTGAACTTGTGGTTAGAAATCAAAACTATCAAGTTGATCTTCTAAGTTTTAACTTGAAGAAGACCTAGTTCTCTCACAAAATAAAGTCAAAAGTTATGTATATTCCTCCTAACTTTTGGATCTTGAGTCAAAGCTTGTAGTTTCCTACACGAGTCTCAATAATAGTTAGAAATAAATCTCTTACGCATAAGTACCTTCATATCTTCACCTAGGTTGTTCACCATACCTTCTTCAATTTTTCACTAATTGATCCCACCATATGCTTGCATAATCCGTTAACTCTATCAATGCTAATTTGATTTTTTTCTCATCAGTATAATTACGACAGTAAAAATATGATCAAAATTTCTTTCATATTCTATATATAGTTCAGGATCACTCTTACTTTGAAAAAGAAGATATATTTTTTTGATGTTGCTTATATTTCCATCCTCATAGGTTGTTCTAGCTCTTCTTTCTCTTTTGTAATTGCCATTTTTGTACTCGAACTCCTCATAGTTATGCTCAATTGGTGATTTGTTTATCTTTGCACGACTAGTAAAAGGAGATCTTATTCTATCAATCTTTATATTTAAAGCCTTAAATTGATCTTGTACAACCCTCATGTTCAATTTTGGATCAAAGTTAACACACTTTTCTTCACTGCTCATAATTTCAAGAAAAGAAAAATTTGTTAGTGAACAAAATAATTTAACACAACTCACGCACTCCCTCACGTGTTTACACTCGATCAATGTCTCTTTACTCGTGTTTCGCTCAAAATAATGACTTTTATATGATAGTCTCATCCTCTTGGCTTTTACCTCTCAATTTTCTCTTTTTATCTCTTTATGTAAAACTTTGATTAAGAGAAAATATTCAACAAGTAAAAACAAGCAAAATTCAACTTTCTAACTAAGAATTCCAATTTAAAAAGAATAGTAGAGTCAAACAATTTAGAAAAGAATATAAGAAATCAAGAAAGAAAACTTTCTACGAAAGAGAAACTTTGATATCTCACAAAATTATCAATATAGTATTATGCATGAATATTGTCAGAATAAGTAAGATTAATTAAGAATTTTGAAATCTCCAAGAAAGTACAACCAATAACTTGAAATTAATTGAGACAATCAAAGAAGAAGATTTTGAATAAGCACACTCAATCAATCAAATATTGATGCTCGAGATATTGATACTCGAAATATGAATTTTTGAAATTTTTTTGTCAACTAATTTCTTTTTGTCAACAATTTTTTTTGTACTTGCAAGAATAAGAAAATTCAAGAAGAAGAGGAACTTGTACTATCGTGCGATGCTGCTGCTTTGCGCTTGTCACTCGCGTTGCTTTGTTTGTACGTGGGTGTGCTCCCGACGCTTTGCTACATGCATTTCTTCATGTTTTTCACTTGGTTGGCTTATAAGTTGCACTTTAAACATCAATTTGGCTTCTACTTGTAATTTTTCAATCAAAAACTTTTTTTTTTACACTTTCAAAGGCATCATATTCCTTTAATGAATCTTTACCCATGCTTGAAAAATGATTGAATCTTTAATTTTTGGCCTTCCATGATTCATATCAATAGTAATGTTTTTTTGGAAATAAAAATACATTGTATGTTGGATATAAACTATTGGGTATGAGTTTCGTCAAATGAAAGTGTAACACCCGACATTTTTTGGCCATGTAATTATCCCTCGAATTATTGGACGGGATTAATTTGATATTAATATAATGAATGTTTTAGTGAAATTTGTTGGAATGTTTAGTGGAAAACCAAACTAAAGAGTAACCAAAACAAAACCATTATTTAGGAACCAATGGTGGGGATATTTAGGAAGACAATTAAGGTAGTTGGAAGGGAACCAATGGATGCTTGACACATGTCCAAGATTGTTGAAGAAGCCATGCTCTCTTTTTCTCTTCCTTTCTTCTACGTGAAGCCCTCCCATTTTTCTGATCTCTCTGATTTTCGTTTCTTCGCCAGGCGACAGAACGTGGTTCCCTCACGATCTACGATTTTTCCAATGCCTCTTAACCGTCTGATTCAGGTTCAAGACTCGGTAACACGTTCAAGGCTCGTAAACCCTACGAACGCCAGGTAAGTTCATACGTATAGGTTGGCCCTTGAAGCCATACATCATGGAGGTACTAGATTTTTATGCTGTCAGGTTGTCGTTGGGTAGTTAGGTCGTAGATTATGTCTCAAGTTAAGTGTAATGCTCTGTGTATGGTTCGGTGACCTGTTGTTCGTTTATGCTTGACTTGTCCTTTACTATGTTAAGTCTACGCACTTTATATGTTCATGCATACACGTTTTCTGGAAAGTCATGAAAATGTTTTATGCACGTGATTTGAAGTTAAAAAAGATAAAATGTGAATGTAAAGTACGGTTAAGTGTGGGACGAGGGCTGACATATGCTCTTGTCCTTCTCTGGGACTATGTAAAACCGTCCTCGCCAAGGACAATATGTGATGACCCGGATGTGTAAGTATGTGTACGATGGCTACACGAACCGAAACCCGGATGGCGGTACGTCTGCGCGGGCGAACCGGAAGGTGACGGGTCGTAAAAAGGGGGGCTCGTCACAATCCCACATCGCTTGGGAAAGTATGTGGAAATGAAACATATGTAAAGAGATCCTCCCAAGATAGCAAGACGCGTTTTGGAGCACAATCGGCAACAGATCCCATAAGAACTCCGAAGTTAAAAGTGCTTCGGCGAGAGTAGTACCAGGTTGGGTGACCGACTGGGAAGTCCTCGCCAAACAAAGCCGTGAGGGGAGGATATTGGGCTACGACCCAATCCCCAGAGCGGACAATATCTTGCTGGGAAAAAGGGTCGTTACACAATATGTCTTTTATCCCTCCTTGGGACTCGACAAAACTACTAACCCATGTTATGTCATGTACGTATGCGCGCAAGTTCCTCTATAAGCCCCACTTATACCAACATGTGCACTTGAATGTAATGTAAAGTAATATTCATGTATTTCAAACATTCATGCATAACACGTGCATCACTCGTATTTTTATGATCTTACTGAGCTCTAGGCTCATAGTTGAACTCCATGATGTAGGTACGGACTCTCCAGATAAGGATCTTGAGCCTCAGGTCGACGAGTAGTTTAGTTGGCGGGACGAGCTTGTGGGGTTGGTTGCGGCAGTCAGGCACATTTTTGACCCGTGGGTGATGTTTGTTACATTTGTGTATAGCTTTGGGATATAGGTGATGTATAGGTTTGTGTGAATGTTTTCAAAACTTATGTCTTGATTTTTTGTCTTTTTGAAAACTTACTGAACTGTTTGAGATCTCAGGTCATGCATGGATTTGTTAGGTTTTTGAATTGATCCATGCAGTTTGATTTCTTGGATTTCTGCCATGTTTTCTAACCCGTTTAAAATTTCGTTTTGTGTCTTTGGGGGTTTAAAGCTTTTGTGCCTAAAGAGGTCAGGAAGAAGTTAGTAGTAATGTTGTAAGGTTAGCAGGTCATGAAGATGCGAGAGAAGAAAATAAGCAGGAGGAAGAAGTAGATCGTCAGACACAGAGGTAGCCGATCGATCGGCGGAGTATTGAGTTAAAGTGTGTCGACATCGACCGAATTGCGTGGAAGTCAACTCTTCACAGGTTGAAATATCGACCCCAGGTATTATATGTTTAGTGAGGTGTCTATGTCGTCCGAAATCATGTCTTCCGATTTTATGTTTTCTGACTTTACGTCTTCCGATGTTAAGTCTTCCGATTTTAGTAGAAGTCATGCTTTCGATTTTATGTCTTCCGACTTTACATCTTCCGATGTTAAGTCATCCACTTTTAGTAGAAATTTTAAGTTAAGTGTTCTGGCAGAGGCTGTGTCGACCGATTTTTGGTGTGAATCGGTCGGGGTTGTTGACCCCAGCATATTGGAGTCCTTGTATAAATGATAAATGTTCTGGCAAAGGCCATGTCGTCCGATTTTATGTCTTCTGCTTTTCTGTCTTTCGATTTTAATGTCTTTCAATTTTCTGTCTTCCAATTTTATTTCTTTTAATTTTATGTCTTCCGATTTATGTCGTCCGCTTTTAGTAGAAGCCAATATCTTCCGATTTTATGTCTTTCATAATTTATGTCTTTCGATTTTATTTCTTCCAATTTTATGTCTTCCGATTTATGTCGTCTGCTTTTAGTAGAAGCCAACATCTTCCGATTTTATGTCTTTCATAATTTATGTCTTCCGATTTTATTTCTTCCAATTTTATACCTTCCGATTTATGTCGTCTGATTTTTGTAGAAGTTAATTCAAGGGAAGGCAGCAATATTTCTTTTACGAACATTTCACACTATCTTTAAAGGCTTGAAAACGACTCTAGGCTTTTTTTTTAGAGTTTTAAAAAGTTAAAAATTTTCACATCCAATATGTGTAAGTCAAACTTAAGGTCAAGTTAAGTCCCGTGACGATCCTGCGGATCAGGGTCGTCACAGAAAGCATGTTTCATATCATGTTATTGTGAGTGTAGCATGTTTCAATGTTCTCATGAATTTAGACGACAAGTCAATCTTTGTGTAACAAACTTGGTAATTGTTACACGTAAGTGAGTTGGTCTATGATCTCTAATATTTAGTTAGACGTATAGATTTCTGCGGTTCTTTTTAGTACATTTTGAAAGATCAAGGTTAGTGACTTGATGTTATAAAGTGTTGTAACACTTCGTGTGACACCAGTTATAAATACGATATAGGACAATATTAAAATGCAGAAATTAACGACACATGAGGTTGTTAACGCAGTTCGGCAATCAGCCTACATCTGCGGGGCCACGCCCAGATATGAAAACATTTCACAAGTTCAAACAAGGTTACAAGACACTCGGACTAAAACAAAATAAGACTCCCTCTTATCTTTGATGCCGCTTCCTTCAACCTTCACAAGTGAAACTGTTTTGCGAGCTCCCCTCGACTTTGAAACGATCCCTCCCGAGATCTAAATACGACAAGCTCCCCTTGTCAAAGATGACTCCTCCCGGAATCCGTATATGGCAAGCTCCCCTTGCCCACGATAAAGATGACAAGCTCCCCATGTCAATAAATAGAACTCCCCCAGAGTTCCAAGGCAGTCTCCTCTCAAGACTTGATAATAATGAAGATCACAAGAATAAACTCCTATGACACTGTCTGTGACGCTTGACAATGTCTTAAGATAAGATCACCCAGAACAGGCTTCAACAAACCAGTCTTTAACAAGACCGAATCAATAATCACATACACCACACAGAAACGTGGGTGAAGAAATAAAGACGCCCAGATGAATAGAGAAATTTCACACTCAAGAATAATGGCGTCGGCTCACCTTCAACATAAAAAGCAAAGACTTTTATAACGAGTGCTAGGTGCAGATCTGTTTCTCTCAACAATATATTCTCGAAACAGACTTTTCATTCAAAAGATCTTATCCCATAAAATCAGCATAAAGATCTAAATAACTCTGCCTGGTAAAGTTGCCGCAGAGACACTTTCAATGACACTTTAGTAAAGTATCCCAAATAATCAGGAATATGAACCAAGTTTGTTACGATTCCTTTTTCAACAAATCACATTTGAATTGACGAAATATTCTGCCAAAAATATTCTCCAAAATCGAAGGACAGACTAATATATATTCCAAAAGAATATAATTTCCAAAATACATAACTTACCAAATTTAATAGGTTGCCAAAAATATAATGCCAACACATAATAGGATTAACAATCTCCCCCTTTGGCATTTTTTGGCAAAACATAACTCCCCCTGAATGAGAGAATTCGAAACTTCCCCTGAATGAGAAGTGCTTGAAACAATCTGATCAATATAATGTCATTTCAAATAATAGCACCAAAGCAGGATAGAAACAATCAATCTCCAAAAATACTATCTCCAAAATACTATCTCCAAAACTACTCCCCTTTTTGCCATAAAAAGACAAACAGGAACAAAATTGTCAATCAAGCCATAGTCAAGCAGGTGCATAGAATCCAGCAAACTAAAAATGCTGAAAGAAGTTGCATAGAAAATACAGACATGCATCTAACCAGATTTATCAAAGGAATCAGAATGTGCTGCAGAGACATTTTGTGAAACATTTTGTGAAAATGTGGAGCCAGAAGGTGATTTCTCCGATTCATGATCTGTGACACTTGAGATTATATTGTCAAAATCAGGCGTAAAAGGTTCCGAGTCAGTCCAGAATAAAATACCAACAGATTTGGAAGATACTTCAGAATCCCATAAATATATTATATCCCATATTCCTCCAAAAGATTCATAAATATTATGGAAATAAACCATAAATCCTTACACAAATTGAGCAATAAACTCAATTTTTCACATATGTCATGCAGGATGTTGAAGACCAAGAATAGCAAAGAAATTGCCTCTTTTTTTTTTTTTTTTAAGAATGCAAAAAAAAAAAAAAAAACAACACTTACAAGTACTTTCTTCAGAGAATGCAAAGGCCCAGAACTGACCTTAGTTCGCATGTAGACAGTGATGAAATGAGATAGCAATTATCAGAAGACCTTATTCCTTCGATGATGCATTTATTTGTATGATCCGAGACAACACATTTGTTGCGAGTGAAATGCACCTTCAGATCTTGATCACACAACTGACTTATGCTGATAAGATTCGCTTTCAAACCTTTTACAAGAAGAACATTTTCCAGAGGAGGCAGTCCTGGAACGTCTAGTGTTCCCTTTCCAACGACATTTTCTGTGACGCCGTTTCCAAATGTTACTTTTTCCAGACCTCCTGATGTGATATTCTTTAAGAATCTTACTTCACTTGTCATATGTCTAGAACATCCACTGTCAAAGTACCATGCATCAACAGATGTTGCCTTTAGAGAAGTATGAGCAACATTACACTTACCAATGGTTTTCTTTATCCATTTATGTTTGGGAAATCTGTATGAAGAGATATATCTAGCAGTACCTTTTCTCAAGTCATCAAGATAAGCAAAGCACCTAGGACGAATATGACCTTGATGAAAACAATAATGGCAAATAGGAATAAATTTGTTACCTTTATTCTTGGGAACATGAAGATTGGACTTCATCTGATGACTGTCTTTAGAGTTAGATTTCTGTTCAGTTTTGTTGATGGATATCACAACTTTCTTCCCTTTATTTTCAGCATCGATGTTTGACACTTTCGGTGACATTGAGCATTCTCCTTTGTAACCAATCCCAGAGGTATCATCACATGATCTTCTGGCCATTAGAATATCATCAAGAATAGAGGAACCTGAGTTTAGCATTCTGACATTCTTCTTCATGTGATTCAGTTCATTTGACAATCGCTCTATCTCGTTCTGGCTTGATTTCAGTTTAGCTTCCAAATCAATAACACAATCTTGAAGACTTCCATTTTCGTTTTTCAGACTTCCAATCTGTCTTCGAAGATGCTGATTTATTTCAACCAATTCTGTCCATTTTTCATAAAACTTCTTATTTTCATTGATAAGATCTTATTTTGTAATTTCTTCTGTATCATCATCGCTATTTTCAAATATACTTTCAGAGACATTTTGAGCGACGCTATCAAAACTTGTAGGTTTAGCTTTAGCAACCAGCGCCATATTTCGGTTTGAGATTTTATCTTCTTTTTCTGAATCACTCTCACTCCAGGTTGTGTTGAGAGAGGTCTTTTTCTTCTTCAAGGTATTTGCACATTCAGCCTGAATATGTCCAAAACCATCACATTCTCTACATTTAATTCCCCTGTTATTCAAGAATTTATCTGAAGGTTGATTTTCGTCTTTGGACTTCTTATAACTTGTAGAGTCATTCTTGGTGTTAGTGACATTTTGTCTGACACCACGATTATTTCTACCAAATTTCTTCAACATTCTGCCGAAATTTCTTGATAACAATGCTAAAGATTCTTCCAGATCATCTTCATTAAATTCTTCAGAATTCTGCATCTCTGCTTTTAAAGCCAAGTCTTTCACCTTCTCCGTTTCCATATTTACATCGAGATTCATCTCAAATGTTCTAAGAGAACCCATCAGCTCCTCTAATTTCATTTTGGTGATATCTTTTGCTTCTTCAATTGCAGTAACTTTATAAGCAAAACGTTGGGGTAGAGATCTTAGAGTTTTTCTCACAAGTTTCTCTTCAGAAATAGTTTCACCAAGAGCAAAAATTTCATTAGAAATATCATAGAGTCTTGCATTAAACTCGGCAATGTTTTCATCATCATGCATCTTCAAGTTCTCAAATTTTGTTGTTAAAAACTGCATTTTTGATAGCTTTACTGCTGAAGTACCTTCATAAGTAGTTTGAAGAATATCCCAAGCCTTTTTAGCAGACTCACATGTAGAGATAAGTCTGAATTGAGTTGGATCAACACCATTAAATATAGCATTAAGAGCCTTTGAGTTACTATTTGCTAGAACATTTTCAGTGACGGACCAGCTTTCTTCAGGTTTAATAGATGTGACTCATTCTTTGCTTATAATCATTGGTGGGTCCCAACCTGTTATAATAGATTTCCAGGCTTTTTCATCAACAGCCTTAATAAAAGCTTTCATTCGAGCTTTCCAGTAAGCATAATTGTTTCCATTTAGCAAGGGTGGACGCACTGTTGAACCTCCTTCTTTCATAGAGTCCATCGTAGCAAAAACCAAGATCAAGTCCTACGGATCTCGCCTAAGAAAAAGAGACGATCTGCTCTGATACCAATTGAAAGATCAAGGTTAGTGACTTGATGTTATAAAGTGTTGTAACACTTCGTGTGACACCAGTTATAAATACGATATAGGACAATATTAAAATGCGGAAATTAACGACACATGAGGTTGTTAACGCAGTTCGGCAATCAGCCTACATCTGCGGGGCCACGCCCAGATATGAAAACATTTCACAAGTTCAAACAAGGTTCACTCGGACTAAAACAAAATAAGACTCCCTCTTATCTTTGATGCCGCTTCCTTCAACCTTCACAAGTGAAACTGTTTTGCGAGCTCCCCTCGACTTTGAAACGATCCCTCCCGAGATCTAAATACGACAAGCTCCCCTTGTCAAAGATGACTCCTCCCGGAATCCGTATATGGCAAGCTCCCCTTGCCCACGATAAAGATGACAAGCTCCCCATGTCAATAAATAGAACTCCCCCAGAGTTCCAAGGCAGTCTCCTCTCAAGACTTGATAATAATGAAGATCACAAGAATAAACTCCTATGACACTGTCTGTGACGCTTGACAATGTCTTAAGATAAGATCACCCAGAACAGGTTTCAACAAACCAGTCTTTAACAAGACCGAATCAATAATCACATACACCACACAGAAACGTGGGTGAAGAAATAAAGACGCCCAGATGAATAGAGAAATTTCACACTCAAGAATAATGGCGTCGGCTCACCTTCAACATAAAAAGCAAAGACTTTTATAACGAGTGCTAGGTGCAGATCTGTTTCTCTCAACAGTATATTCTCGAAACAGACTTTTCATTCAAAAGATCTTATCCCATAAAATCAGCATAAAGATCTAAATAACTCTACCTGGTAAAGTTGCCGCAGTGACACTTTCAATGACACTTTAGTAAAGTATCCCAAATAATCAGGAATATGAACCAAGTTTGTTACGATTCCTTTTTCAACAAATCACATTTGAATTGACGAAATATTCTGCCAAAAATATTCTCCAAAATCGAAGGATAGACTAATATATATTCCAAAAGAATATAATTTCCAAAATACATAACTTACCAAATTTAATAGGTTGCCAAAAATATAATGCCAACACATAATAGCATTAACACATTTTGATGCGAATCAATGAGATGTTATGAAACATTCATTACTTATTACAAAATGGCCAATTACAAGAACAAAAGCTAAAGAATTCAAAGAAGCATTTATAGATTAGTAAAACAAACAAAGGCTAATTCTAAAACAATCGAGTCAAACATTGATCTAGAAAAAAACAAACAGCATCATCAAAACCATTGTATGAGCTAATTAGAGGCTTTGGACATGGTGTGCACGAAAATTGATTTTATAATTTTGCATGGATAAAAATTTCAATGAAAAAGTGATCTTAATACAAATTAAATAGACATCCTAATCTTTCTAGAGTATCAAGGTTGCAAGATTTGAAGTAGATTTGTTCATCCAACGGTGTTCCAAATTTTGTCAAGATTCAACAAACTCATCTGATTCAAATCTTATTCAGCGTTTAAAATAACTTTTCAAATTTCTTAATTATGGTGGTTGAAGGCATTTCAACCAGATTACACATTTTTTTTTTCTATTTATTTGAAGCCTATATATATGTCTTTAGAATCGAGTAAGAAAATGAGAATTTTCTCTTTAGTTTGTTAAAGAACTTCTTAAATTTATCAAGAGTTTCTTGTTGCAACCAATCTAAACTTTTCGCTCACAATTTTCTCTTTTCTCTTGAGTGTGACAACCATAATTTTTCTCATACTTTTGATTCTTATATCTTTACAGATAACAAGTCGAAATCTTCTATCTTCCACCTATATTGTATCTTGTGTTCTCATCTTTTCACAAATAAATGATCGAAGTTTGCTAATCGCATTTGTTTTAAAATATTAATTTATAACGATCTTTCTTATTTTCTTTCAATCTCATTATTCTTGGTAAGATTCATATCACATTTCTTATATACATTTTTATGTATATTTAGGACTATATGTTGTATAACTCTTGGTGATGTGAGCCTCCTATGAGAGACGAATGAATACCAATCCACCAAGAAATCAAATGCCAAAGAAACCCCTAACGTGTCAAAACGGAAACCATGACCTAAGCTTTACAAATTAAAAAACAAGAACTTGTAGACGCCATAATTAAGACATAGATGAGAGGTAGAGTAATAACTCTGCTTTAAATGCCACAAAAAGATATTGACAAGTTCAATAAGTTTCTGAACGCCACAAGAAAAATCTTGATTAGTTCAGAGGGCTTGTGGAATCTTCATGCTTGTCTCACAAATTGAAGTCAATTTATCATGCTTATTTTCATTACTTAGACACAATTATATTTGTCTTATAATGACCCTAGCTTAATAACTCTAAACAAATATAAAGTCTAAGTTGTTAGTTTAAAAGTGTTAACTTTATTTGTTTTTTATACTGAGTTTGCTAAAACGAGTAATTTCAATTATACGTTGTTTATTATGAAATAATTTGATTATAAAGAATGTTTATTTGTCTTGTTATAAATATCTTTGAAGATAGGCATCTAGTTGTGCTAATATGTATTGTAACGACCCCTTTTTCCAGCAAGATATTGTCCGCTCTGGGGATTGGGCCGCAGCCCAATATCCTTCCCTCACGGCTTTGTTTGACGAGAACTTCCCAGAAGGTCACCCAACCTGGAATTGCTCTCACCGAAGCACTTTTAACTTCGGAGTTCTTATGGGATCCGTTGCCAATTGTGCTCCAAAATGCGTCTTGCTATCTTGGGAGGGTCTTTTTACATATGTTTCATTTCAACATACTTCCCCAAGCGATGTGGGATTGTGATGACCCCCTTTTTACGACCCGGGATTCACCTATACTCGAGTCCGAGATTCGCCTACACTCGGCTTAGGTCCCGAGGTTTGCCCCGCAGTCGTACTCATACGTGAACATTCGGGTCATCACAATCACCCCCCCTCGGGGGCCCAACGTCCTCGTTGGCCACATTTCCGGTTGGGTACAGACTGATACCATTTGTAACGACCTCTTTTTCCAGCAAGATATTGTCCGCTCTGGGGATTAGGCTGCAGCCCAATATCCTCCCCTCACGGCTTTGTGTTGGCGGAACCTTCCACAGAAGGTCACCCAAACCTGGAATTGCTCTCGCCGAAGTGAACATTCGGTCATCACAATCACCCCCCCTCGGGGGCCCAACGTCCTCGTTGGCCACATTTCCGGTTGGGTACAGACTGATACCATTTGTAACGACCTCTTTTTCCAGCAAGATATTGTCCGCTCTGGGGATTAGGCTGCAGCCCAATATCCTCCCCTCACGGCTTTGTTTGGCGAGAACTTCCCAGAAGGTCACCCAACCTGGAATTGCTCTCGCCGAAGCACTTTTAACTTCAGAGTTCTTATGGGATCCGTTGTCAATTGTGCTCCAAAACGCATCTTGCTATCTTGGGAGGGTCTCTTTACATATGTTTTATTTTCACATACTTCTCCAAACGATGTGGGATTGTGATGACCCCCTTTTTACGACCCGGGATTCGCCTATACTCGAGTCCGGGATTCGCCTACACTCGGCTTAGGTCCCGAGGTTTGCCTCGCAGTCGTACTCATACGTGCACATTCGGGTTATCACACGTATGTTCAAGTTTTTTAAGTATCTATTAAAGTTCATAGAAGTTGAGTGATGAAAATAGAAGAAAATTACATGTTAATTTGCAAAGGAGTTGTTCATAAACTTGAGAGCACGAAGTGTCGACTGGTTCAACACGCTAGAATATTGAAGAAATTATAGAGAACTCGAAGTGTTGACCTATTTAGTGAAGTGTCGATTGCACAAATATTGAAGAAATTGCTGAGAACACAAAGTTTTGATCCCTCCAGCAAAGTGTCGATCGATCAGATGAAGTGTTGATCGGGGCTGTCTACAACACTGTCGATCGATTTGTTGGAAGCGTTTGAGAAATCACACAATAGTCACACAACCCATTTGGTGTAGGTGTCGACTGGTAAACTGTTTTTCTGAAGACTTATATATATATATATAGGAGAGCCTCTCAGTACAAACTACCAAACTTGACAATCGTAACGAAGTGCTGCCAAGTCTTCAGTCTAATCACACTTCTCCTAAACTTCATCTTGAGATTATCAACTTTGAGAGAGTGTGATATTGTGTTCTATCGTTCAAATCTTTCATTTGTAAAATCTTGAATTAAGTAAAAGGTGACGCCTTGAGAAAGCGTTAGTGTAAGGCTTTAGATTGACGGTCGAAAGTTTAGTCTTTCAAACCAGAATGTGAAGTTGGAAAATAATCTTTGAGGAAGAGTCTTGAAGCGCGAACGTAAGCATGATTGAACGAACCACAACTAATCATTTGCATATCTTTCTCTCTTATCTTTTGATTATTGCTATTTAAAATCTATTGCATATCAAAGTTAGTCAAATTAGTTAAGAGAATCTAATATATTTAAGCTTGCAAATGATTAACTACTTAATCATAAAAAAAATTAATAACCTACTTTATCTCCCCCTCTCATCTTAGGTTATTTCGATTCTACATAAGCCTCATTAAAAGACATAGTTCAACTCAAATTAAAACAAAGCCTAATGGTTGAAATAACCATAATGACCATCTAAATAAAAAGAATTATAAAATAACAAAATCTAAAAACCTTTTCTAATTTATAGATGCTGTAAATCAAATATATCATATTGTTCTTCAATCTTGAAATTGGATATTATTCACCATGTTGTTTTTTCCTTTCTAGCATGGATAAACATATGTATGTCTCCAAGAATCTTGGAGCTGCCAATTAATGTCTCTTGCATCCTTTTAGCTCCACTAGGCATCATTCTTCATTCTTGAATAGTGAATAGATCTCTCAGTGTTGTCTTTGCTTCCTTGATCTCTATCACTTGGTGCATATTTTACACTTGAGAGTAGAAAGATAATTTTATGTATTGATATAGATTTTTCATCCATTTTTTTGTAGGTTGGTGGTTAGTTAACGTATAGCACGGAAGGGATTCCACACCTCTTCTACCATCTTTGAGTAGCATGTCTCACCAGGGCTACATTCCACTTAGAAAATCCAATACTATGATTGTGATAGCCCGAAATCGAACCCGATCGGGGTTCGGGATCGGAGCCATCACTCCGGGACAGATAACAGGAAACGGTGACTATTTTTTTTTAACAGATCGGTCAAGACAGTGGACTTTATACTTTTAAATATTTACAGAGAAATAGAATCGAATGACAGGAAGCATGCACTGTCAACGTGAACCCTAAAAACGTAACTCTACAGAGAGGAAGAAACTACAGTGAATAACAGAACATTTACGGGAAGAGAGAGAGTTCTCTGGGATTGGAAGCAAAACAGGTTTCAATAATGGATAACAGAACAGAAATTAGCATAAGGCTGGCGGAGGAGGGAATGAAATTCTTAAAATATATAAAACACTGTTGGGCGGAAGAGATAAATTGGCGGTGGATGTCGAATAAGACAAAACAGGTGAACAGTGTTCAGCGGAAGATGTAAACAAAAACTGTGAATAAACTGGGCGGAGGAGGTGATGACGTCAGCCGGAAGAATAGATGACGTCAACCGGAAGATACAGGCATTACCCTGGCGGAAGACTTAGGTGACGTCAGCCGGATGATATAAATAACTGGGCAGATGACTTGGATGACGTCAGCTGGAAGACATAGTTCGGAACTGGGCGGAAGACTTATGCTGACGTCAACCAGAAGACATGAATACACTGGGCAGATGGCTAGATGACGTCAGCCGGAAGACATCGTTTTAAACTGGGCAGAAGATTTATGCTGACGTCAACTGGAAGGTATGAATACACTGGGCGGATGACTAGATGACGTCAGCCGGAAGACATAGTTTTACAGAAGGAAACGGGCAGCGGTGGACTTGATCGGATGACATGGTTTCTAAGGCAAAACTTAGCAACTTTTAACAAAAAGACGTACAGATAGAGAGCCTCAAAACAGAAGGCATAAAGGTTTTGGACCTTCAAATCCGATTCAAAATTTACAGATTTCCAAAAAGACAAACTACACGGATGACTTTAAAACCAGAAATCGTCCATGCACAGATTAACAGAAAGTATCCCAAACAATTCCAGAATACTTTAGAATATAACTGAACTGTCAAATACAGCGGTTTTAAAAAAAAAAAAAGCTTAGACATCAGACCTATACATTGTTTTAAAATCTGAAAATCAGTACAGAACAGGACATATACTTGAGGAATTTCTTCAAAGAAAGAGTTTTACAACCAAACCAGGACTTCTAGAAGACTTTACAGATATAAACTTTTCAGAAAACTTAAACCTCAGATCAGTCATGTCTGGCTGCAGCAACCAACCCACCATGAGCTCGAGACATCAACTACATCAGATCATCATTTTGAGGCGCAAAGTCCTCGGTTTCAGGTTCAGTACCTACATCAGAGAGTTCACCTATGAGTCTAAAACTCAGTAAGGACATAATCAGAATGCAGTGGTGCATATGCAATGCATGAACTTTCAGAAATTCAGTGACAGAACAGAACATTACATTTCAGTGGCAGAAGAATTAAGTGGGGCTTATAGGGGAACTGGTTCAGTATGTGCACTATCAGGCACGGCAGTTTTCAGATTCCCAGGGAGGGATAAAACCAGAGGGTCCTTGCCAGGGACAGTATTTTCAGATTCCTACGGAGGGATAAAACCAGAGGGGCCAGTCCCCGTCCCACACTTAACCTGGTACATTTCAGTCAGATTTTATTCTTATTAATTTCAAACAGTGTACAGAAATCGGTTTGCATGAACTTTCAGGAAAACAGTGTATGCATGAACGGTGCCTGAACTTTAACTAGCAGATAACAGAATAAAACAGTAGACAGCAGAAGATAAATCAAAGCCAGACATTTCAGAACATAACTCTAACTCTTCTACCCAAAACAACCCGACAGAACAGTAAACCTAGTACCTCCTTGATGTAGGGCCTTTAAGGGCCGGATCTAAACTTATGAACTTACCTGTTTTCTGGAGGGTTGAAAACTTGGATGTCTCTGGAAAGAAAACTCAGACCTGTAGCATGCATGTACAGAATTTAAACACGCTACAAATGCTAACTAAAATCACGTAGAATAAGCAGCAAACACATTTCAACTCTTTAGAAAACACACCAACGTGTTTTCATCCAAAAACAGTGAGTTTTTACCAAATACCGAAACCCTAAACTTCGTAAAATCTCACATTAAACTCATCCAAATTTGTTAGTATTAAAAGATGCCCACCTTTTTAGAAGAAGACGGGAAAATACAGGAGAAACAAAGTGTGGAAGTTTTGTTTCAATCGCCTGGAAGAGAGAAAGCCGAGAGAGATGGGAGGAAGCAGGGAAGTGAATGAAAATTTACGTAGGAGGATGAACTTAGCTTCCTCAACAAGTTGCCACTTGGCAAACACCCATTGGCTTACTCCACCAACCTTAATCTCTCCCCAAATTGCCCTTCCATGCATTTCAAACTTAGTGCTTTGGTTTTAGATATACATTAGTTTAGTTCTCCACTAATTATTCCAACAATTCAACCAAAACATTCCTTTGTATTAATATAATATTAATCTCGTTTAAATGATCCGGGAAAACTATTACATGGCAAAATGCCGGGTGTTACAATGATGGTACCAAACGACCTCGTTGTGACGATCTAGAACAAGTTTGATATCAGACTCAGGTCGTCTGACCTAACATTCTATTAGGCCTACCTCCAGGTCGTAACAAGCCAAGCAGGGAGCAGCCAAACAAGGGTCTGCGAGGGCTAAGCAGAGAAAGAAGAACAAGTATGGGAGAAAAGATAAGGGAGAATCAGAATGTAGCATTGCTACAGCATCGTGCGCAGCATCGCACGTAAAAAAGATTTTTATATTTTTTGTTTTTAATATAATGATTTCTTCTTCTTCTTTCATAAGCAAAATATTTTGTGGCTTTGAGGAGAGAGTACCTGATTATGTGAATTAAATACTTTTGTTATGGATCATTGCATTAATCAAGTTAAATAATTTAATATGGTTTGTTGTCTATTTTATTCAATGTTCGGAAGACATGAATAAATATTAGGTTTTTAATTGTATTGACGGTAGATAAAATCGTGACATATATTGAATTATGTGAACTTTTAATATTTTCACATCGATTTATTAATTTCACATGACCATTTAAAAAGGTGTTTAATTGAATTATTTAAACATTTGTTTGTCATAAATTTAAGAGAAAATATTGTAGGAATTAATTAAGTAACTTTGACGAGATTCAAAATAAATTTTTAGGTCATTTAAATTGTTTATTCTAGCATCCTCCACAACATTGTAATGAAAATCACTTAAAAAGGGAGACAAACTCCAAGACATATTTTCATACTTGACCTTGTTCTCTGAATATTTGCACTCTATTTAGTTAAAACAAATAATTTCCCAACAACACTTTTCATATTTAATCAATTTGTTTCTCATTGATTATAAAATTTGATAATTTTATCTTCGTAAGATTCAACATTTAATTATCATTATTACTTGCTTGCGATACATGCACTTGCGTAATGTTAGTTTTTACACAACATTCCCGCACACTTGGTACGCTAGTAGACTATGTCAATCATGATTTAATTTGCTAAAGATCTTAAATTTTGAAGTATCAAATGTTAAATAGATATCATCCCATGCCTTGGTTCTTGAACCATTTGAACTCCTAGGGACCTTAAAGAATTCTTCGTTTATGATAACGAGTAATTATAGATATAAATTTTAATTTCATTGACATTTATTAATTAATAGAATAATTAAGATTTCTTGGAAAAATAACAAACAAGTTGAATAAAAGCAACAAAAGGATAGATGTCAAATAAAGAATAATGAATTGAAATGGATAACACGTCTCATCAATCAACTAATCTGTATATAATTCAAGACCAAATTCCTTATTTATACTAAATTGGGAAACTTTCCATATTAGCTACCACCATGATTTTATTTTTATACCAACTTTTCAGATTCGAGATCATTGTTAAATGATCCATTGACCTTGTTTTTCAAAGAACCTCTAGAAATGAATGGCAATCAAGCAAAAACGTTCCTCGATTGTTTAAAAAATACAAATACAAATCAAAGAAATAGTGATAAATTAAACAAACACAAGTGTAGGGACAGATAGAGAGCTATGGCAAGTTGGTGTATAAAAATAACAAAATATCACAGTCCTAGTTCTGCCTTTGTATCGCAATTTGATTTGATAAAGTTGGTGGCTCTCAAATATCATTCAACCAACCTTTGGAAAAAAAGAGTCAAAATCCAACAATGGCCACCTCTAATTCATTTCCCGACCTTTTTTGTTTTTATCTAACTGTGCGGGTACAATTATGGGTGGGCAGAACCGTCCCAAAATTGCAGGACCGGACTAGATCAGTTCGGTCTAGTTCGGAACTAATTTTTTTTAATATGTCGTCTAAAATTATTTATGATTTCAATGTTTATATACGTACCGATCGCGTTTCTTCTTTTACTCGAAAACTTTACTATACAAATTATAAATTATGTGGATATAACGAACAAATTTGGTAATTTTTGTTTACAATTCTTGATTTGGTTGGGGTCAATTGGGAATAGTAGTAGCCACAGAAATAAAATCACTACCACAAAGTCTGAGTGTGGATATTGTTTAATAATGCGTTCTCCTCCAAAATATCTCTTTTTTTTGGAATAAAAAAAAAAGAGAAATCAAACAATTTGCAATTTTATAGATTTTTTTTTTCATCACTCCGTTTTAGCATTATGCTTTGGGTTGTATTCTTGTGGTTGTACAACAAGCCAAGTTCAAGATTCAATCGTTTCGACTATTAATATATGCAGTAAATATCTCTTGCTGACCTAGTTTACTGTTGATCTACATTCTTACGTATATTAGTGGAGAGCTATAATATTGTTATTATTCATTAAAATAGCACTACAAATGTGATGTGGTCTATGTAGCATGCAATTGTTCGTGTACGTGTATGTACGTGACATTTACACTATATATATATAAGATAATGTTACATTTACGCTTTAATTTTATATTATGTCACTCAAACAATAACATAAATATTTAAAATAATTTTAATTTCACCAAATTGTCGCTCTTTTTCCTACTAATAATTACAATGGTAGTAACAAAGAAAAGACTGGTTATTTTCATGTTGTTATGCCTAGACACAAACATTTCCCTCCACTTCAATTCTATTTTGTTTACAACCATATTTATGACTTCTACTAATTTCACTCTATATACTTCATAGAATGGAAGATCATTTATCATTATTGTTGATTCAAAAGAGTCATCATGTACTCCATCCACACACCTCAACCAATTTACATATTAATTCATTTTACAAGGAAGAAACTATATGGTTCAAGAGCTGTGGAGAAATGAAAGCCTACTTGGCGAATCAATTCTCACAATGACTTCGTCATCAGATGCAGAATCCACACTTGAATCGTCGGCCGAGTCGCTTATTTTTTGAGCCGCACTCGATGATGGGGGCATAACATTTCTGGTTCGAATCCTTGCAGTGAGACTCTTCCCGACAGTTGAAGATCCTTCAGATCTCACGGATGGAAGTACGAGGCCATGGTGTGAAGACATTCTTGGAAATGATTCGGGACGTGAGAGGTTGACTAGACCACTTCTTGGAAAACTTTGAGTACGTCGATGTACATCCACCTAATACAAATGACAAATGTAATAATCAAATAAAAGTTAACAAATGATGATTAAGATAACAATGCAAGTGATTTAAACTAAAATAAACTTCACAGTTCAAATCTTTCACGATAAGAAACAAAAGGTAGATTATGAAGTACTCATATTGTAAAGGTGAAAAAAGGCTAACAAATTAATAGAAACTACCATGCCCCCATAGATGCTTAGCTGCATTGCTAGAGCTGAAAAGCTCGTCACAGGTTCATCAGTCTGTTCAAGGTTTTGCCTGTGTCGCCTTGATTGGTGCAACAGCTCAGGCCAACTCATAAGACCACCATGTTCCCTACTTAATGCACGATGAGGATGATCAACCGGATGAGGTATAAATGAAGATGACCTCCCCTGCATATGACGATCAGCTTCAAATGCTGCAATGTCAAAAAAGATCACTCTTGCCCTTGTTTCAACTGAGTATGGAGATCCTTGACGAGGGAAACTGACTGCATTGCTGCCTGTGATGATTAGCAATAACCAAGGACTCATTATTTAGTTCTTTATTTTTCTTTTACTGATTATCCATTACTGAAATTTTTTTACTCAAGCTACTTAATGAAGTCACGAACCATATTTCAGTCACAAGAGAATTAACTCTTTTGGAATAGACCTTTAGTTTCTGATTACTAGAGTTTAAGCATCCTTCTTACAGTTTTGTGACCCTTTCTTGACCATGCAACAAAACTTTTCAATTATTAAACATCGAGGAAATTTTTCATTTTAATTCATTAATGAATATATGATAAGCTTTCTATTAAATTTACGTATGTTAGGCGTAAAAGGAGGACAGATGGTTTAAGATGTTGACAAGTTGGGAAGGTTATTGTAACTGTTGAAGAGAAAAGGGCTGCCAATTTCCGTTACTTGTGTGTATGGTGTGGAGTATTTTCCTCCTATGGTAATCTTGATTTTTGAAAGAGAGTATACATGAAATTCATAGCAACAAAATATGAACATACCAATTTGGTATCAGAGCAATGTCCTGGCAATGCACAAGATGATAAGATCAGAATCGCGAAAAGAAATAATAGCTTATTGGCAGAAGGAGAATGATGGTATGAAGGAGGAATTGCAGAAAATTGAAAAGATTTCTTCGATAGAACTCAATGTGATGATGATGCAGGAACAAATAGCGAAGCTTTTTGGTAGCTAAAGCTGAAGAAGCACTAGTGTCGATTAGTTTTGGAGTGGCACGAAATAATTCTGTAGAAGTCCGAGAAAGCATGAAGATGCATTAATGTTGTACAACCGAGATTGTTTACCCAGGAAATTGGAGTTACCTATTTTTAATGGAAGAAACCTAGAAGGTTGGGTTTTTCGGGCTGAAATTTATTTCAATGAGAGCGGGTTAACAGAGTAGGAGAAATGGAGGGCGCAGTTGCGTATTTGGAAAGGCTTGCATTGTCACGGTTCCAGTGGGAAAATGGCACTCCCCCCAGCTGTTCTTGGTAGAAAATTAAAAGATTACTGATAGAAAGATTCAAGCATTCAAGTGAGGGATCCAACTACAATTGGTATTAACCTTGAAGCAGGAGGGAACTGTTGAAGAATATAGAAATCAGTTCGAGTGTATAATGTCGAATTAATAAGGAATACCTGAAGAGGTCATGTTTAGTGCTTTCTTTAATGGATTGAAGAACGAAATCAAAAGAGATGTGAGGTTAATGAGACCTTCAGGTTCGAGAAATCTAATGGAGTCTGCTCAGGTGGTTGAAGATTGGAATTTTTTGTTGAAATTAGATAGAAGTCAAGCGATAAGTAGAAGGACAAAACGGAATTGGACTTCTTTCAGTACAAACAACAGTCAGGGTGTTGACGCTGGAGTGGAAGGATATCAAACAGAGAATATTGGAGGAACAAAGCCAGAAATTCAAAGGAGGCGTTTGACTGATGCTGAAATGCAGACTAGAAGGGAAAAAGAACTTTGTAGTCAGTGTGATGAAAAGTTTTCTGCTGGCCTTCAATGTAAGAAAAAAAATGTTGCAAGTTCTTATTGTAAATGAAGAGGAAATGCAGCAGCGTTATTAATCCAACAGTCTGTACTGAATTGAAGGAATTTAATGAATATGCAGAGTTATCGTTAAACTCGATGGTGGGTTTAACTACGCCGCACATAATGAGGCTGTTGGGATAATTTCAGCAGGAAGTGGTGGTTTTAATTGATTGTGGGGAAAGCCACAATTTATTTCGTGTAAATTGGCAAAAGAATTGGGGTTCTGCATTACTAAAACAACAGCTTATTGTATACTAATGGGACATGGAGCTGTTCAAAGTGAGTGAATCTGTAAAAATGTATTGTTGGTTTTTCCTGAATTAGAGATTTTAAAAGAATTTTTGCCAATTGAGTTTGTCAATTGAGATGCAATTCTTAGAATGTAGTGGCTGGAGTCTCTGGGGAATATGGCTGTGAATTGGAAACTACTTAAAGTGACGATTACGGTTAGAGGAAGGACTGTTCAGATTAATGGCGATCCGAGTTTGGCACAAACAAAAATTTCGTTGAAATCAATGATGTGCGTGGTGAAGCATGAAGAATAAGGAGTTTTAGTAGAAGTTATGAATCAGGAGGACCTTAACAGCAAGGAGACCTAAATGATCTTCTAGAACAGGTTGGTGCTTTGCTTAAAAAGTTCCAGCATGTCATGAAAATGCCTAATTGCGTCCAAAGTGGGATAAGGACCATGCTATTATTTTGAAAGAAGGATTACAACCCATTTAATGGTAGGCCATACCGCCACCCTCAAATCCAAAAAGATGAGATAGAAAAGTTGGTTCGAGGACATTCTGAAAACGGCTTTTCAAAATCACAAAGGGAGATTATGAATCGGTAAGGGATTATGAATTGGTAATGCCCTTCTATCTTACTAATGCCTCATCCACATTCCAAGCTCTAACGAATAAAATATTTCATAAATACTCTATAAATTTATACTAGTAATTTTTTATGACATTTTGATATATAGCTGAATGATGAAAGAACATTTGCAACACTTGGAAGCAGCTCTGCAAATTCTGTCACAGGAGCAACTGTTTATAAATGAAAAAAGTGTTTGCTTGCAAAAAGACTATTGAAATACTTAGTTATATCGTTTCAGAAAAAGTTTTGGCTGATCCAAGTAAAATCAAGGCTATGATAGAGTGGGCACGACCAAAGTCATTATGGGAATGAAGATCATTTTTTGGTTTGACAAGATATTATAGGAAGTTTGTGGTTGGTTATGGAGCTATTGCACTGCCACTTGCTGTGCCTAAAAATGGACACCTTTGAATGGTTTGGATCAGGGAAAAATTGCCTTCACGTAGTTGAAGAAAGCAATGTGCCAATGTTAGTGCTGCTGAATTTTAAGGAAGCCTATGTGGTAGAATTTTTTGCTTCAAAGCAAGGTTTAGGCGCTGTTTGGATGCAAAATTAGCAACCTATTGCATATTTTAACCAGCAACTATCTAAACAAAACGAACTAAAGTCATTATATGAAAGAGAGTTAATGGCTATAGTTTTAGCCATAAAAATGGCGGCCACATCTGTTGGGGGTACATATTATAGTTCAGACTGACAAAAAAGTTTAAAATTTTTATTAGAAGAATGGTATCGGTCGAAAATCAAAAGTGGTTGACAAAACTCCTAGGCTATGATTTTGAAGTCCAATATAAACCAAGAGTGGAGAACCGAGTAGCTGATGCTTTGTCCCTTAATTCCATTTATGAGAATGTGGATGATTCAATGTTGACAACACTGGACTGTCAAAGTGAGTTGCAGCTTGAGGAAATCGAAAAACAAGTAGATTCAAATGAGATATTGAAAGAAATCAAAAGGGACTAAGGGAAGGTAGAAAAGTAGACAGTGAATCTTCTTTGATGAATGATCAATTGTTTTATAAATCGACGAAGGTGATTTTACAGCATTCACCATCAATTCCTAAACTTTTCATGCAAGTCTTGTGGGGGACATTCGGGAGTAACAAAGACGTAAAGGAGGTGTGAAAATGAATTGTTTTGAAAGGGTATGAACAAGGATGTAGGGTATGAACAAGGATGTGCAACGGCTTGTGAATCAATGCATAGTTTGCCAGCATAATATATATGAAGCCCTTTCTCCAATGGGGTTAATTTTTCAGCCTTTAAATTCTAGGAGATGTATGAGAGGATATTTCAATGGATTTTGTGGAAAAATTGCCAAAACCTGAAGGATTTGGTACTTTACTGGTGGTGGTCGATAGGTAGAGCACATGCTCTAATTTCTGCGCATTAAAACATCCTTATACAGGCAATTGGTAGCAGCAGTGTTTCTGAAAAATATTTTAAGATACATGGATTTCTTAAATCAATAGTGTCATACAGAGATAAAAGTTTTGTCAGCAATTTTTGGAAGGAGCTCTTCCAATTTCATGGTGCTAAATTAAAGTTTAGTTCGACATATCACCCTCAATCCAATGGACAAACCAAGGTTGACAACAGAACTATTAAAGTTTATTTGATGGTATCAATGGTTGCCCTGGATGGAGTATTGGTATAATATACTTCACATCATTTCGTCACCAATATGACTCCATTTAAAGCCATGTACAAGAGAGATCTCCCTACGTTATTACAGCTTGATTTAAGAGTAACAATAGTTTCTGTTGTTGATGAACAAATTAACGTGAGGTAGGATTTTGGAGTTACTGAAGATCAATTTACAAAAAGCTCAAGCTCGAATGTCTAGCCTTAGCAGTAACAATAGTTTCTGCTGTTGATGAACAAATTAAGGAGAGATAGGATTTTGGAGTTATTGAAGATCAATTTACAGAAAGCTCAAGCTCGAATGTCTAGTCCGGCTAATAAGAAGAGAAGGGATCTTACTTTTAACGAGGGTGATCTTATATGGTTAAAATTAAAACCACACTGGAAGGATTTCTTGGCGGGAAGGACGAGTCATAAGCTGTCACCAAGATATTTTGGTCCTTTAACGTTGCTACCAATTGTTGTTACCAGAATTTTCTAAGATACTTTCTACTTTTCATATATCTTTATTGAAATCGGTTAAAGGACAGGTGCCATTTACGAACCCTCTTCCTAGTGAATTTACAGAGGCTTTGCAATGGAAGATCCAACCAGAGAATCTGTTTGATGTTAAACAGCAAAGTGGAGATATGGAAAAAAAGGCTTTGATTACATTTGATATCAGTTTCTTGATTTCTACCTTGAAGACAAGGTCTATACGGGCTGGAGATAGTGAAAGGGATGGATTGTTTAAGTGGTTGACAAGTTGGGAAGGTTATTGCAACTGCTCGGGTAGTTATTCACCCGGCGCGGGGGGTGGGTTAGTGGGGTTATCAGTTACTGTTGTTGAGTTGTTGCGGAGAAAAGAGCTCTCAAATTCCGTTGCTTGTGTATGGTGTGGAGTATTTTCCTTCTACGGCAATCTTGATTTTTGAAAGAGAATATACATGAAATTCATAGCAACAAACTGGGAACATCCCAATTTATTCTTTGTTTGGATACACAACATTTTCATTTGGATAAGAAACAGATAAAGTTAATTGCAAATAGAACTATAAACAGCAGAATAAGGACACGGTATCATTCATAAATTGATTGCAACAAAGCATCATTCAGCTTTCAACAATAAATAAATTTAAAAAGAATTTATTAGACAAGACATGCAAAGTGCCCACAAACTTTTAAGCCAATTGTATAATGGTTAAGTAGAATATTACTCAAAAGAAATTTCAATTATTGAGAATCATTTAAATAAAAGAAGATTTAACTTCTCCCAAAACTTAATTTGAAAAGTATAATAAAAAACCAACTATTAGAAGATATTAACTGGCAGAGACTCTAATAAGAACCATAAGCTGTGGAATTTAAGTCCTGGCATTAAAATAAGCTTTTAGTAATTCTAGAACAAATCACTTTGCGTACCTGAAATTTCCAGATTCTGGAAGCTGAGATTCCCACGTGAAGGCAATAAAGCAGTAGGAGATTTAATCGGATCTGTGCCTTGGGATCTAACAAAACCTTCTAATATAAAGCCAATGGAATGTTGGGGTATGTCTATCGTTTCTCCACTTATGTATGTGGCCATTGTTGACCTTCTAGCAACAAGAGCTCTGACATCTTGCATTGCCATTTTCTCAAATATTTGTGGAAGCAAGAGCTTGGCTAGAACAATAGAACTTTCCTGCAAACCAGTATAGGTCATAATAGCTAATTTTCACTACCACAGGTGCTTATGATTAGTTTTTTCTAATTAATATACTCTTGCTTGCCTAGCCTAAAAAAATATGTTTATGCTGTTAACACATGTGAGAGGGTAGAACTCATCCTCAAAAGCTAACTTGAGGGGAGAGGGAATCTCCCTCACATATATACAAAGCGCAGACCCATCCAATAGGCGATTGAGACAAATACAATTATCAATACCCGCCCTCACGAATAGCGTGCTTGGGCCGGGTCCAATTCCCACTATCGTCTAGCTCTGATACCATGTTAACACATGTGAGAGAGTATAACTCATCCCCAAAAGCTAGCTCGAGGGGAAAGAGAATCTCCCTCACATATATACAAAGCGTAGTCTCATCCAATAGACGATTTGAGACAAATACAATTATCAATATATGCTTCCTGGATTCAATTGAATTTAGCTTTACCACAATAGTACTTTCTTTAAAATGAACTGTGATAGCCATAAATTGTCACAAGTTAGAGCGTATTTTGATGCTAATGTCAATCTATAACAATGGTTACACAATTGAACAATGAATGGAAATGAAAAGCCATACCTGCCAGAAGAAATGTTCTACAGAAGGATCTTTTCTAAGTGCCGAAAGAATCTTCTGCCTTCCAATGAAAAAACAGAGAACCATAGAGTCTGTTGTCGCATCACAGATGTATGACTTTCCGCTAAGTACCTCATACAAGCCCAAAGTACTTCCATGTGTAAATGTCGGGTGTAAAGAGTGTTTGTTTCTAAGGCCCTCACTTGTCCACTACAGAAAAGAAAAAAAGCAGAAATCTCAATAAGTTCAGGTTTTATAGTTTTTTAAGAATAGAGAGCTGTATAGTTACATACTGACCTTTACTATACCATTGGAAATGAGCCAAACGCCATTAGGCTTGGATCCCTCCTTGTAGAGTGTCATCCCACGTAGCTTCATAGTTTCTTTGGTTGACACTTCAAGCGATTCTCGAACCTCAGGAGGTAGTGCTCCACTAAATGGATGCCCATCAACTAGAGCACCTATTTTTGGGATCTTGACTACAGGGGGATTTCTCAAAAGTCTTTTCAGGTCTGTCTGGAAATCAACAAAGATTTGTTTTCAGAATGAACATAAAAATAGAGAAGAAAATGGTCATGAAAAAAGCCCATATCAATACCTGAACAGCGTCATGAAGATGAAGCATTTCTTTTTCTTCTAACAGTCCAACCTTCTCGAGGTTTTGAACATAATCAGCTAAATGGTTAAGCACTGAATAAGTTGCTTGCCTTGTTTTCACCACACGCAAAACCTGAAAAATGCTTTTATAATATTTCAGTCTCAGCTTCCAAAGACTCAGATGGGTTCTTCGTTTTAGTGCTTAATGGCTCCATGGCCAGGACCTAACTTGCGGCGGCTTTTGAGAATGCTAAGGATTGCTCTAGGTAGTAGCTTTTCAGTTGTTATCTATATGATGGGGTCATCATAGGTTGTGGTGAGGTTTGAAGATGCAAGAAAGGTATGGAATAAGATGTGATCAAAACAGAGAGGAGAAGAAACCAGGTAAGTGGAAAATAACAAACTGAAAGTGCCAACTAGGTGAAAGGCCAAGAGTTTCTCAGCAAGGTTGAAGATATTAACTCAAGACTAAGGAGATGAAAGAAAAGATAAACAGACAGAACCAGCTGGCTGAGAGAGATAAGGTTGCTGGAGTGAAGCAGTAGCAGAGATACAGCTTATCAATGATAGGTGAAGATGTCAACTGAAAAGGCGGTGCCCTCAATTGTGGCAAAGGCACCCAGAAAATGAATGTGGCAAATATGCTCAGTAAAGAAGGAAAAAATAAGTGATTCATAAATTCTGATGCCATGTTAAGAGAGACAATATGCGGAAAAAGATGATTTCCATTGTATGGACTAAAAACTTGGTGTACAATTGAAAAGAAGGAAAAATAGCCAAAAAAAGGAAAGAGTATTTTGAGAAGAAATATAAAAATAGTTTCTAAACTAATTAAGATAGATCCATGCATAATTACCCTATATATACACAATTACTAACAATTATATTACAGTAATAAAGAATTTTCCAATTTTTTGCTATTAGAGAATTAATTCCTTGCTTTATTCCTTTCAGATATGCTTCTTTCATTATAAACTTCAAGTAAATTTATGCTTTCTTTTCTCGAATTGCAATCTAGTATGCATTGTTCATTGTTAAAGTACTCACATAACTTATGTAGTGAAAAAAATATAAACCTGGGGAAATGTCACTCGAACATCTTCCAAGAACTTCCTAGCCTGTTCTCCTTCAGCATCACTCTCGCTAATAATGATTGAAGCAACATCGCTCTCGCCTTAATGAAAAAATATCCACTTAAATAATGTAGCAGAAACTTGATGCATTAAAAATAATCTAATGATGTACTAATAACTAAATTACCAAATAAAATGTAGTTTTTTCTCCATATTAAATAAAAAGGATATAAAATTGAAGTTTGAGAAATAAAAATAAAAGTTAATAGGCAAAAAATCAAGAAGTATTTGGAAAATAATACCAGGATCACATCTAAATATCTTTTCTTCTTCAAATACATAGATCATGCATATACTTTTTAAAGCCTAAAGAACATATTTAATTTGGAAACTGAAATGTTGAAAGAAACTGAATATCCAATGTATCGTTAAGTCTTGTAGTGTGAGAAATTAACAAAAGAGTGCTACCAAAGATCTATTTTCATTTCTTTTATTTGCAATCTACGTATATATTATTGGAGTGATTCACTTTTCTGTTATGCATGCTTTTGTTAAATGATAAAATTAACTTTAACCAAATTTGTAAGTTTTTTTTAATGCTTCACTATGTAGTTTTACAAGTCATTATAAGAAGTTACTGCGTGATAAAGAAGTTAATTAACGTGAAACAAACATAAACAAGCTTGGAAATATCTGAAAGGTAAAAAGTTACCTATAAAGTCATGAAGTTGCTGTCTGGCAATTCTGTGAGCTCGAAGAAATGCTGCACAAATATAACATGCAGATTCTAGCCTTGCCACTGTGAAATATGTAACCAACTTCTGCGGAAGAACACTTGTTTGGAGGAACTTGTAATAATTGGGAAAATTAACGTGTACTTTTAACCCTTTCCAGTCACATAAAGGCTCCTCTGAAACCAAATCAAGGGCCTCATCCACTGATTGCATCAAAATATTTGCAGTAGTTTGTGTTATTCTTCCCTCATCAAGCATCCCCCAGTAAGCAGCTTGGACACCTGATGGAAAGTGATAATGCATTTATCAATTTAAGTCTTTTCATTCTCTTAAAGGATAATGCATTTAAAAAATATTATTAAGGAAAGAATATACAATATGACAGGAGGGAAAGAGATCCTCCCTTACAAGGTTATAAGAAAAAAGGGATCCTCCCGTAAAGAGATCCTCTCTTATATTGCCCATTCATAAAGGCTAATGGAGTAAATCTACTTATTCTTGCTAACAATCAGCGAGACAATACTGTCTTAAGAGAGAGGCAGTGGGTTACTACTGAGAAAACTGCAGAGAGAAGAATAAACAACTATATATTCCTCTTTCAATCATTCCGAGAATAAACATATAAAAACAACAAGTAATGACAACAATGAACAACAATGAGCTGAGAGGATGAAGAGTGCAGTGGTTTGCACTCAAAAATAGGCAACTATTGGTTGGGGAGACACTAAGAGAGGCTTATTAGAATTCACACAATTGGACATGTGATACGAACAAAGTAAACCCGAAAATTAAAGCTTTAATCAAAGATCATCCAAGCATGGATAAAGACCCATTAAAGGAAAGTGATGCCTTTGAAAGTAGAAAACAAGTATTTTCAGTCAAATATTATAAAAAGAATCCAAAAAGATGCATGGATATGCACAAAGATGCATGAAGTTGAAAAAAACGCCAAAATATCAAAATTGGAGCAATTTCGGCACTCAGTGCGAGCGCCCCGCAACGCCTTGCACCAGCCTCCGCGCCGCCACGCGCCTGCCTCCTTGCTCTTGCGCTCGCCTCACTGCGTCCGCACGCAGCCGCGCACCCCTTGTTTCAGCGCTCACTTTCCTGCACGCTCCAGCGCGCCTCAGCGCGACATTTTGCGTCAAAACTTACATTTTTTCATATTTTCATGATTTCCTTCCTATTTTTATGCATTGTTAATTTTCTTTAACTCTATATTGTTTTTTATAATATTTTTAAGATTCTTAAGGATATTATTATTATTTATTTTAGTCTATTTAAACACTAGAGTTGTAACCCTTTGAACACAATTTATGATGAAATAAGTTTTTGAGATAATTTTCTCTTGAATTCTTGGTGTGAATTTCTTTGTGTATGATCCAGGAGATTCGAGCACGAATCTATTCGAAGGGAAAGAGAATAATACTAACCAAGTAAGGCTGAAATTAAAAGCTTCAATAAAAGATTATTCAAGCACGGATAAAGACCATTAAAGGGAGGTAATACCTTTTGAGATAATTTTCTCTTGAATTCTTGGTGTGAATTTCTTTGTGTATGATCCAGGAGATTCGAGCACGAATCTATTCGAAGGGAAAGAGAATAATACTAACCAAGTAAGGCTGAAAATTAAAGCTTCAATAAAAGATTATTCAAGCACGGATAAAGACCCATTAAAGGGAGGTAATACCTTTGAAAATGAAAAACAAGTATTTTCGAGTCAAATATTACAAAAAGAAACCAAAAAGATGCATGGAGTTGTATGAATATGCATGGAGAGATATGGAGTTGCAAAAAATGCCAAAATATCAAAATTGGCGCAATTTTAGCCCTCAGTGCGCGTGCCAAGCAGGCCACACACACCCCGCGCACAGCTCCCGTTCCTGTGCGCGGCCGCGCGCCTCGTATTCCAGTGCCCACGCCCGCACGTGCCCCTTCGCTTTCCAACACGACATTTCGCGTCAAAGCTTACCTTTTTTCATATTTCCATGTTTTTCTTCCTATTTTTATGTATTAGTTAAGTTTCCTTAACCCTAAATTATTTTCTATAATATTTTTAAGATTGTTAAAGATATTTTTATTATTTTTAATATTTATTTTAATTTATTTAAACAATAGAGTTGTAACCCTTTGAACACAATTTATGATGAAATAAGTTTTTGAGAGAATTTTCTATTGGGTTCATTGTGAAGAACTAGATCTTATTCAAGATAAAACTTGAAAAATCAAATTGATAGCTTTGGTACCAACAAGTTTGGTCTCGATCAAACTCATTGTTTGATAACTTTGATTCCATCAGCAATGTTTGATCGGGTCAAGTTTTTTTTTTACTTGATTCAAGGCGTTCTTGAGTTTCTATTTTGTGTTGTTGAAGGGTCTTGGATTTAATATGCCCGTGGTCCTAAACAACATGAAGCTTGTTCTATTTCGTTCTGATATGTCGTTGATATTCTATGAGCACAATACAAAAGATGAGAACTGTTAAAGTGTGAGAGTTTTCTAGCACAAAAAATGCCTTTGGTAGTTTTTTTAGCATGATATGAAGGCATTGTTAGGAGGAAACTCAGGGAAGTGTGTAGTGGGGGATGGATTGCCATACGGGATGTTCCTCTTGATATGTGATCTCATGATAACTAGAAACTAGTGGGCAATCTATGTGGAAAATTACTAGAGATCAATATTCATACAAAGTTGTTTAAAAGACTCTCGGAGGTGAGAGGCTTAGAGAGTGGTTATATTCCTTAAACAATGCCGCTAATATTCAACGTTAAAAAATGTTTAGTAGAACTTGGGCCCTTGCAACTTGCAAGAGAGAAAGCTGACATTTCTTAGTAGTAAAGTGGCCTCACAATTCTGGGGCGTTCGTTTTACATAGTGGCTTTTCTACCAACTGAATGGAGTTCAAGAGGGATCTTGATGATGTGGTATGTGCAAAATATATCTGCGGAGGTGTTGTATGGTTGTTTTTCCAATTTCATTGAGATTGTCAATGAAGAACCAAAAACAGGTGGTTATTAGGGATGTATAGTCCATGTTCCTAGAGAAATCAAAAAGAAATTTGTCTTGAGTTGGCCAACCTATTTGATTTATGATATAGGGATAAATTCCCATAAAATTGATATTAACGATGAACAAAACCCCACACAACCACAAGTCAAGAATTTCCACAAACTCGAAAAACTCTTCAGAAAATTTATTTACAAAATGATCAATACACCTAATGTGAATCAAGGAGCAATCAAGCCCAAACCCAAGAACAAAGATCATTGTCAATATTTTGGAGGCCCAATGATTACATCGAGAACCAAGAAGATACGTGAAGTCTTGCATAGATTGATATTAGAGATTCAAGAGAAAAAATCTTTCCAGCATGATTCAAAGCTACTAAATTTGTTAAGTATTGAAGAGCATGTCATGGAGGGAAGATATGCCAAAGATTCGTGAAAGATCATGTGGAGAAAGATGCAAGATTTAAAAAAAGACATGCGTCAGTGGTGCATCCATGCAAATCACATTCAAATAGTTCTTGGTAGCATTTCTATCTACTATCTTTCTCTTTTCAAACTCTCAAGTAAGGTGGCAAAAGATGTTGGACAAATTAGTGAGAGATATATTTTGGGAAGAAAAAGATGACAATAAATGTCATTTGATCAAATGGGAATCACCATCAATTCAAAAATGAAGGTCAGCCTTTGGCAAAGGAAATTTCGAAGGTAGAAATAATGCGTTGGGGAATTGGCTTTGGAGGTTCCCTATGGAGTGTGATTCGTTATGACATGCTGCGATCAAAAGTAAATATGGAATTCGATCCTCAGTTGGGTGACAAATCTAATTAATCGTGTTTTTTTTTTGCAGTCTTTCAAAATTTATTTATCTATTTTTCTTCTTTTCAGGATTGCATTGCTTATAAAGTCGAGAACATAACCTTAACTCACTTTAGAGAGATATGTGGACGGGAGATGTGAAGCTATGCATCAAATTCCCACACATTTATCTACTCTATCGTTATAAAAATCAAGTTATTGCTTCCCTCTATAACACATGACAATTATATAACAGTCAAGGAACCTAACATTCCAAAGAGATATGACCCATTCATAGTTATGTGAGCTTACCTATCTCCATGAAGTTTTTTCTCCTATCTCCTTAAAAGAGAATGTTATCAATTATTGAAGATAGACTTTAGGACCATCGGCAGATGTCTCTTCGAAATTTTTCTACTTACTACTTACTTCTGCATCTTCAGTCAATTTGCCATTAAAGTTCCCTTTAAGATCTAAGTGTTCGCTAGATTTGGTTAGAAGTTATAGCTCTAGGTATTTTAGTATGGTTCTTTCCGATCGGAAGGAAAATGTGTTTCATTAGTTTTTCTTGTTCCGGTGGAGTTTTCTCTCCCCGACTTTTTGTAGTTCTCAGTTTTTAATATATAATTTCTTATTAAAAAAATTGTAATTTCCAATGGAATAAATAATAAATAGGAACTTGAACCCAAGAGTTCTTGCTCTGATATTGTGGAACAACAATACTTTTTCTCATTGTGATAAATAATCTCGAGCATGACAGATTTATACAAGAAAGGAACAACAAAGTAATAGAACTGCAGACTGAAAACACAATAACTAACTACATAAATAAAATCTACTAAAAAAAAGTCAGAAGACACTAAATTTTCAATTTTTTGGACAAATTTGACAAGTTGAAAACTACATAAGACAAATTACTAGCATGATGTATACAGTTATAATATGGACTGATGTAACCAGTTGCATTATTTATTTTTGAAGTGATGATGTAAATAGATTTTAAGAAACTATAAGCATAAATTTTCATAATCAACCTCGAGATGTACCTTGTTACCTTGTTAATGACATTTATTAATTATTTCATAATTGAAGCTGAAATAGAAGCATAACTATGCTACATACCATTTAACAGTCTTATCCGTATGTCTTTTAAACTCATAAGATCGAAATAATCATCACTTCGTGACAGGTTGTAAGGGTGAACTGCTTCTCCCTCTACATGACTAAGGCTTGTTATGTATTGTTTCACCGCATGCCAATCAGCAGGTCCTAGTTCCTCATCATCTCCAAGATCACCAAAGGTCTCCAATGCTTTGTTCAACATCTCAAATTTTGTATAATCTAAAATTCGCCTCTACCATGCATACAAAATAAATAATCATAAACTCTAAGAAAGACTCAAAACAAATGCAGCTAGAAAGAATTGTGCTTGGGAGGATTAAGAAGAGATTACTAGTTTTTCCTCTTCTCTGGAATAAAATCTTTTCTTAGTCGTAAACATTTTCTCCAATAATAAAGTTTTGTTCCGAGTCAATTATAAATTACCATGTTGCAGAATTAATAAAATGATAGTATCTAATAAGAATAAACAACATCCTCTCAATGAAGCTCTTGCTATATTGTTATTTTTTCCCATAAGAAGCAAGGAAATTTATAATCATTTCGCTCAATGTGGTCTCAGAAATGAAGTTTAGAAGCATCTCTTCCTGGAATTCGGGAAACATACCATCATCAATAATCTTCGCTCTAAGGGGGAAAAGGAAAAAAAACAAAAATCAAGATTGTTTGAAGAAATGGAGTGTCAGCAACCCTATAGAATATATTACTACAACCAAAAGTGAATCTTTTTAGGATGAACTCTTACATAGTAGTGCTATGTGAGAAAGCTTCGATTCCTGTGGCAAAATGGTTGTATAGTAAATCTAAATTTATATTTATTTTTTTAGCAAATTCAGAATTTTTATCAGTTTGGTACATCTTCTACAACCATACAATAGAAGAACACAAGTTCCCTAATTTAATCTAAAATAAATGTAAATCACTCCCTCCCATTACCCCTATTTTCTTGCACCGGTTTCCTCTCCTCAACCTTTTGTTTACAAATTTATTTATATAATCTGCCATACAATAAAAGAATACAAGTTCCTTTGTTTTTCTGCTTATTAATTTAATCTAATACAATTTAAATCTCTCACTCTCCTTACTCCTGTACTGATTTATTTATATAATCTACCATACAATAAAAGAATACATGCTCTCTATGTTCTTGAGCTAATCAATAAAATCTAAAATAAATTTGAATCACTCGATTTCCTTATCCCTATTTTATTTTACGTATTTGCTCTCCTCACCCCTTCGTTGACCTAACTTATTTTGTGCTTGTGATTTCATCTAAAATAAATTTCAATCACACCTCTCCTTACCGTTATTTTCTTGTACTTATTTACTCTCCTCTACTCCTTGTTCTAATAATTTCTTTGCAAAATTCATAAAAGAGTTAAAATCCCCCTCTCCGCCTGACCCCTAAAACATGGCCAAAGTAAGACACTTGTCATATTAAAAAAATTATGCATATCCTTCTCCTAATATTTTATATTTATTACACATTTCAACCTTTTTATACTAACATATGAGCAGATTTGAAGTTTTCCATTTACACATAAAATGTCCCTATCAACAAAGAAAGTGAAAAAAGTTCAAAAGAAACAATGACTTAAAGAGAACTTAAGTTCTTACCTTGACCATTGAGAGCTTATCCAAATCTAAAAGATGTAAAATAAACTGTGTGGTTGAACCATTCAGAATTAGTGTCAAGAATACAATTCCACCCGTGAAGAAAACAAACTGTTAAGATTAAAAAATCATCATCATTAAATAATAAATATAACTAGTAAAACTTAAGAATTATCAGTCAACTTCCAGTATTAACTATTAAAGGAGCATTTAATAAAATAATTGAGTTAAGATGACGGGTCCTAAACAACATACTAGAAATCCAGTCTCTGTACTGAGATATGATGAGCTATCACTTGACCGCTGTGTCAGCACAAAAAAAAAACAAATAAATTCAGAACAAAGTAGACATATATACCAATAAATGTAGAAAAGTAATGCCTATTAAATTTATTGTAATTATAACCCGAGATAAGAAAGAACAACAATGAGAGAGATAAGATAAGAAAGAACAACAATGAGAGAGATAGAGATCAATGTCTATACGTTCAATTTGCTGCCTCTTGCCTATTATGAATATCCAAAATATTAGAGATTAAATTACCTTCTTCCTCGTTGATTAAGAGAATATATACATGAATAGAACCTAATAAGAAAAAGAAAGAATAAACAAAAATAGAAAAGAAAATATATGCACATATATAGATACAATTCTAAATCATGTAAATATGAGGAACCTAATAAGACTAAGTTAATAGTTTATCTCAACACAAAATATAATTTCTACTATTTTGCCACATAATTAAACAGTGCCGAGCACCTTCACCAGCAAAGATATTTTGATTCCTTAACAAAATTACGATGAACTACAAAGAAGAGAATCTTTTACGAAAAAAAAATAACAATGACTTTAACCACAGAAATGAGGAATTAAAAAAGAAAATAAGGAACTTTTGAAACATTGAATTGAAGCACAGTTCTAATAACTAAAAGAACCATGTAATTCACATATCACCCATGAAAGATGATATCAAAATCAATCACAATGTTACATTCTAACCTATAATTTTGTATAGGAAAATCTCAACTTGCCTTGACCGACAATGAAAGCGATAGAGCAACAGCCCCACGCAAACCAGACCAGATAAGGATGCTTGCTTCTCTCCAATCCAAACCATAGCCAAAATATCGCAGAAAGGGATATAGTGCTGCTACAACTATAAATCGAGAAACTTGAACATAAATGTATAACAAAACAAGGTAGGCCCACGAAGTTCCTGAAAAAAGAATAGTAGTCGTTAAAATTATGAGAGCAAAAGCATAAGAGATTATAGATTAAAAAAACAAGATTATAATAGGGCCATAGAACAGGTGTCCTTTTGTAGGTGTGACAAATTTTAAAGGATAAAATACAATATAACATCATGGCGTTGTCATCCAAAGATACAAGACGGTGTCATCCAAAGATACAGACAAAGAGAAGGGATAAAGAATGTTAACAAAAACTCAGCATAGTAAGAACATTATTTGACGCGTTCAGTGAACACTAACTTCATGTGTAGTTATACTTTGATGATATGAATTGATATTAAATTTTTTTTCTAAAACCAAAACTTGACAGTTTTGATGGTATCCATTGATAACTAGTATACAAAGGAGTGAGAGACAAGAAAAGAAAAATTCATCACCGTGAGAGCGTTACACAATGAAGAATCTTTTAGCCCTTTTCAACAAGAAAGAATCACAAAAAGAATGCCAAAATGATTCAACAATAACAATTTCATTCTCAAAAAGAATGCAATGCTCTTTTCCTTATTTTCTTTCCATTTATGTTCTGGTCGAACATCTATATCAATCCCACCCTCACTATTTCGGCACAATGATGGGGAAAATCTAATCTTTCTTCGCCGGAGGTTCGACCGAAACCCTCAAAGCTAGGATCAGGGTTGGCTGAATTTACTCCCCTCCCCTTATTGTGCGTTGAGGCTACCCTAGGAACCTCCTCTGAGATTTCCTGGTTTTCCCCTCTCAACAACCTCAATTTCTACCAGTAATTTTGGCGAGAGACTTAGTGTTTCCTCCAAATCTCATAACACAAAAGCTTGACTACTCAGCATTGATAGCTCAACCTTCATGTCTGACAGTTCCATCCCAGGTTCTCCATGCAAGCCCCTCTAGTAATTCGATGCATCATTAACTCTGATACCATTGATGAGTAGTGAAGCCAACAACCATGCTAAGACATGGAAATTATCTTAAATAAACTAACCACGAATCTGGAAACTTCATAGACTCAAAATACCCTATTTCTACTCTCTTCAAGATTCAATGCAACAATAATTAATAATTATCCAACCTTTCCTCCCTTTCTCTTTATACTACTCTCACTACCTATTACAAGTTCACTCCCACACAAAATCCATTACTCTCCCTCACCTCAATAGATATAATTTCCAGTCAGTCATTCCAGCTAATTCCACTCACAACAAAAAACTTATCGGAGAGTTCCTTGAAATAAGATTTGCATTGCAATTCTTAAAGGAATCCTTTACTTTTTATACCAATGATTGTAGCTTAAATTATTTTAGGCAATTCTTAGAGGAATGCTTTATTTTTTAGATCAAGTATGGTGGCCTAACTTATTTTAGAAAAGAAAACTTGATCTCCTTATTTCAACAACTAACTATCTTTTGATTTTCCTTTAAAAGCAATTTCATACCTTCTGAACAAGGTCAATAACTCACTTTTGCTATCCACCATTTTGAATCGATTCAAGATTGTTGGAAACATTTCCCTCTTGTCACTTAGAATAATTACCTACTTCGTCGTGGTAAATCCGTTATTGTTTAGGAGCAATAAATTAGGAAAGGATTGCATGATTCTTTCCTAATTATAGCTCAATCTAATTGACTAATAGAAAATTTTATATATTTCCTATTTGCAAAATTATCGATTTATTCCAAATGTTTCCTTATTTGAATTTTTTTCGTAACGAATAATTTGGTGTAGAATTTAATTCCTAAATTTCTACATAAATCATAATATAAATTTGGAATAAGCAACAAAACCTCAGATTTCTAGCATTTGCTTCTTCTAAATCTTTTGTTGAATACCTTACAAGCAGTACACTTGATCATGACTTTTCTCTTTTAATGTGATTGTCATAATTCATTTCTAACAAAATACAATTTTAATTATAAGTTAGATACACAAAAGGATAAATTGTAACGAGTGAGAAACCCACCACTATGAAAAACTTTATCTCCACTAAGAATGCCTTCAGCTACAACAACTCCACTGCACAAAAAAAACGAGAGCAGAGCAAATTAATGCACGTCTAACTAGGTAGATCTATCTTTTTTTCAATAAGAAACAATTTGTAACAAGGTGTATCTATTTAAATGAAACAAACTACAGAAAGAGTTCATTTACTAGATTTCACCAAACCATTGCGTTTCACAAATAATTACCACTTTGTTAGTCATATCTAAACACAGAAGCTCATTATACATGAGAAGCAATCCTCTATACATACAGAAATAATGAACAAGCATCAAACACTGAAAAAGTTCCTAACATAAAAAATAGTTTACAGGCATTCATAAGTGCAAGAATATCATCCTTAGAGTGTATGCAGAAAAAAAATCTAGATACACCCTCATTTTACCACGACTAAATAAAAAAGAAGAAAAATGTTTCAAATCAACACCCACCTTAAAATGAATATTAAGGTATTAGCAATGTAGGAAACCATTTCCCTGCAAAAATAAAAACATGGTGTATTTGTTATTGCTCATCACATCAAGAAAAGAAGCAGCGTTCTTTTATCTGTATTTCTATGCAGTTATCATGATCATGGCGGAAAACAATATTTCCTAATTGTACATTTTATAGTCAAACCCACTTAAGAGATTTCCAGTTGCTTTCATTTATTTTTCCCCTTTTAATTTTAGAAGAATAGCTAAATGTTTGAAAAGAAAATCTTACATAACTTATTTGGAAGGAGATAGAATAAATGACTATAACGGACTATGCATGTAGAAAACCACGAAAAAAAGAATGCAAAAATAACTTGTTAAAATAAAGTAAGTACCAAAAAACTTCATTTGTTATTACAATTTACAAGTAACCGAGACTTGATGAGTAATGGGACTTTGAGGCACAAATACATTTCCAAACACTCCTTTACAAACATGCTCCTGTGGAGAATGTTAGTTGAAAGGACAAGATTTATAAAGATTAGAGGACTCATCGATAATTTAATTCTAGAACTCTATACAAATAAGACTAAATATATGACATCCTCAAATAACATATAAGATCAAATGAAAGATTTCTAATGGTTGGAAGATATATTCCATAATATTTGATTTATGATTATCTTCATTAGCTAAAGTTTTTAATATTTTGTTCCTAAAATTATGGTTGTCTGGATATACTAAGATGGTATAGAACTTATTTTAGATGATTGTATGAGCACAAGAATAATATGAGCTTGCATGTGAAAACAATTTATCTGTTAGCACGCTCAGCCTTCACAGCCAACTCCATGAGCTTGCAGCAACTCAGAGTCAACGGAAGAAAAACAAAGTCTCCTACCTCAGAAAATTACAATAAGCATGTAACCATTTTAAAAAAATTTATCGATCATGACAGTTTATGATTTTCTTATTAAGCATGAGCCCAAAATTCATCAGCTAAGGATCCAAATTCTAAGGAAAACAAGAAATTTCTTGTTTTAATAAAGTAGAGGCCTTGATTAGGAGACTAGAAGTTTGGTGCTTGAGCAACGAGATATAGATTGTTCTACCATGATTATAGCAAATAATTGCAACAACTTATGGCGAAATCTAACCCATTAAGGCCTCAAAAATGTGATCACAATAACAGGTATTATAAGAAGTCATGCAACACAAGTGACTGTTGAGAATATATTAATAGAATATTTTAAAAATTAATATCATGTTTTATGAATATATTATAGAGTAATTTAAGTATTTGAATTAAATTAATTTATTATAAATAGAAGAAACGAGAGTCTCTTAGAGATTTTTATTGAATCCTGTCTAAATAAATTTCTCTCAAAGAAGAGTTTCCGGACCTTGCTCGTAGTGTTCTTGTACGTGGGATTGTTGCTAAAATTTGTGTTTTTTTTTTTTTTTTTTTTTTGTATTCTAGTGATATTTTGGTTAGGGGTGTGCAAACCGAACCGGAACCGATGAACCGAACTGGAACAGGTGAAATAGGTTCGGTTCGGATCGATTTTGACCATTTGGAAACCGATCTTCGGTTTTATTTTGTAAGAACCGCTTAATTAGGTTCGGTTTTCGGTTTGGATCAGTCAAAACCGATACAAACCGAACCGAACCGATTTTGCACAAAAGAATTTTAATTATTAAAAAATAATAATAATAAATAAATAATCTTTTTAATAATTAAAATTGTTTTCGTTATAATATTACTTTTATTTCCTTAAAGGATTTATTGTAATTTTGACTTTACTTTTCGTTTTTTATTCTTCTAATACATTTTTTTTTTTATATTTAACTATATATCTAATTGTTTTTTATCCCCTCCAATTTAAATTTACATTATTTAAATTTTTGAAAAATAAGTTGTAGAACCGAAACCGAACCGGAACCGAACCGAACCGAAATTTTCGGTTCGGTTCCGGTTCGGTTTTAGTATGTTAAAAGACCGGTTTCGGTTTGGTAAATCCGAAACCGAAACCGATCGGTTCGGTTCCTCCCCAAAACCGAACCGAAACTGATTTTGCACACCCCTAATTTTGGTCTTGCTATTACAATTAATTCATTTAATACTCATTGGTATCAGAGTTGGTTGATCGATGGACAACGGTTAGACATTTCTCAGACGGAGCTACAGAGCAGTTCGAAAATGCTCATACGGTGTTCAGCCAACTTGACGAGAAGCTCAGACTCTGCTGACGATGCTCGTACGGAGTTCCTGCTCAGTCAATTTGCTGGAGGCCGAGCTTGATGGTGGAAGGGGGAGGTGAAGAACGTTATGTTATAGAATCCAAAATCAGAGTTCAACGGAGGGGAGAGAGGGGGTTTCTTCCAACAAAATCAAACCAGAATCGGTGTTCAACACAAGCCTCTAACCAGGGAGCACCAACAGGGGTGCCCGAGGGAAGAAACTCTGAAACTGCCCCTTTCTCGAAGTCTTCCAAAGTGTGATACTCCACAGTCGAAAGAGGAAGATCGACACAGAACTGGGGAAGGTTGGAAGCTGGATTAGGGAAAGTCAAGCCAGAGAGCGAAGACAGCCTTCAAGGACAGCAATCTTGCGAAGGTGACAGCCATCTTCAATAGAGTGAAGCCTTCTGGAACAGGGTCCGCGACAGAAAATTTTGCGCGGCTTGAGGAGATGCATTTTTGTGGTGCTTCGAGACAGAATCGTCGACAAGCGGTGGACAAAACTTCGTCGAGCGAATTCCGGCGGATCTGCGGCGTTTTCCAGAGGTGGCAGAATGCTGACAACGCACCACAGCTCCTACTTCAGCTGTGACAGTGAGCGTGGCGAGTGCGGCGCGAAGAAGATGGAGGCAATGGTTTTAAGTGCGCCGAATTATTCTTGCGCTAATGCCTTGGACATATTTATTAAAGTAAGTTGGGCTTGGTCGTGTTGTGAGTGGACAATAGAGACAGCCTAGAACTGGATGGGGAGATTTCAGGTTATACTCTGAAGTCAAACTATGTATTGAACTGGGCTGAAAATTTAGGAAAGGAACAGGGTTGGAAAATGGAACCATGTAATACCCTGTAATTTGAAATCTGAATCTTGTGTTTGAACATAGAAATTGGAAAATGGAAGAAGGTATTATAGTCATTTGGTGAGAGGATGGCCTGTTTAGGCAATTGGCATAAGGCGCTTGTCATTTCTTTCCCTTTGGGCAACTTTGAGAGAGAAAGAGAGGAGAGAGGATGAGGAGAAGCAGTGGAAGAAGGAAATAATGTGTCACCTAAGTCAATGTTGAGGAACAACGATGTCCATTTAAGTTTGTGTTAATCCATCAATTTACATCCTAATATTTGAGGTTTGTCACAAACCTTCAGTTAGCTGTTTATCGGTAAATTGTGTGTTTACATGACGTGGTAGGGAACTTAATCCTTTTCGGTGAGGCGAGTTCATCGAGGAACGAATTTCAGATTTTGGAGATTCCAAAAATCGTAGATTTATGGATAGGCATAGACATTGCAGCCTCGTTGCAAACCGTGACGAGGATCCAGCGCTACGTAGAGGATACGGTCAAAATGAAGATCTTGGTTAGCGTTGTGATGCTTAGGATACCGTAGTCCTAAGCGCTCGTGTTTGAAACCCAAAAGTGTAAATAAAGAAATTAATTCTTAAAAAAACTAATACCTAACGGAACAACGACATCCATGTAAGTTTGTGTTACAACGAAAAAAACAAGAAAGAAAAGAAATCATACCAAAAATGATGCAGGCTTAGCTGACCATCACTCTTGAAAGCAGTCCTTGTAACTGCAGCATAAAACCTGTGCCAAAAATTTTAATATTTTGAGAATTGTTTTCTAAACAACCCAAGCAAATGGTGTAGGAAAAAAGTTAACGTACATTCCTAATGCCATAACTGTTAAAACACCAGAAACATCTGCGCCCTCTTGAGCCTGTCATGTAAAAAAAGACACGATTCCATCATCAAACTGCAAACAGAATTATGGCTAGAGAACAAAATAAATGAAAGAATTGAAATATCTTCAGTACTTAGACAAAATCATGCAGGTCTAATGAGCAGTCTGCATCAGGCAAAATGCACTACTGGGTAGTGAAGAATGGGGACATGTATTACACAAGGTCCAGAGTAGAAAGCACATACACCTAGTAAACATGGTCACACAAACCACAATGACCCCTCCCAGATATGGAGGTGCAGATGGGGGTACAGGGTCATACACAGGCATTGACATGCATCCTATACATAAGAACTGATACAGGAAGGAAAAGAAACGTACTGTGAAGTAAGCTATATAGGTCACAGCAAATGGCAGTGCAATCTCTATAACAATATCATTGAAAATAATCCCAAGCCATAGCATGGATGCAATTCCAAAAGCAAGACCAATGCCTAATCTGTTAGAACACAGTCATGTTGCAGGGAAAAAACACATCATCATTAAAATAAAGCGATACGTACGCTCCCAGTGAGACTCGTGTCAGAAACAAAAATATTTGCCCCGCGTCAAAGCTCTTTCCAACCACCATTTGATAGAATAGCTGATAAACCACAATTGCTGTCCTGAATGTGAAAGGTAGTTTTTAGGGAAACGGAAAATTACTAGGTTCATCAACTTTATCATATCCAGGAAAACTTCCAATACCATACCCATCATTCATCAAGGATTCCCCTTCTATTATTGTACTCAGCTTTTTGCTAGCACCAAGCTCTTTCAATAGAGCGACGACAGCTACAGGATCTGTGGCACTCAGAAGGCCTCCGAGTAAAAGCGACGTCTTCCAGGACCAGTTATATGGGAAACTTAACTGCCGTATGCATTGCCAACGTAATTACATGATGCAAAAAGTTTTTCAAAATAGAAGTTAAAGCATACCTTCAATGCAGATCCAAGGCAGAAAGTAGAAATCAGAACACCAGGACCAGCAAGCAAAACCATTTGCGCCATACACCTCTGCAAAAAGAGCAGCTGCTTGGTCAACTAAACCCACATATAAAACCTAAAATGCACACCTACATAACTACATTATTTTATCAATATATCACAGTTGATTTCAAAATAGTCGTTGAATGGCAATAAAGGATTCTGTTTGAGGTATAAAGTAGTAATCTAGGCACAAAAGATCCTCCAGCATAACTTATGAACAAAACAAAAGAAAATCGATGCTGAACGAAATCGCCTTACAGTGGGATGCTTAAGTTAATAGCTTTAGGTTAATATAATCACTTGTATCATTTCTTAACAAAAAGATCATAAGAAGAAGGAAAATCATCTCCCAAAGAAATATTAAGTTATTTATGTGCTATGCAAATAGTTTGATAATTATACTTAGAATACAAATATTTTTCGAGGGTTCTCAGTCTCTTATCTATGCAAACAAACATAGAAAAAAAAAACAATTGTTAAACTTAGAGCAAAGCACTAAACATAAAACCTATTCACATATCTGAATAGAGAAATTTAGCTCGCAAAAAATAAAACTCTTAAGTAATAAAACCTTTATTTGGTGCAGTTCCATTGAGAACGAACTCTCAAAAAGGAGCGCAGGGAGAAAAACAGCCAATAGTAGATCAGGATCAATTTTTGCCCCTGAACATTTATAAACTCTGTCTGCTTACTTAAGACTAACCAGAGCTTCAGACAAAAGTAACTTCAAAACACCTTAGCATACTAATTGGTTGCTTGATTAACATAAATACATGAGTACTTACATTGACGAATTCCATTCCCAATCTTTCCCAACCGATGATGAGTACCATATTCTGCAAATCAATCTCCATTAGTAGCTTACAAATAATTGATGCCATAAACAATAGTTTCAGCAGCACTTCATATAACTCAGATACTTGCCCAACTGGTATTTATACTGCTAACTCAGATACTTGCTAAAAATTTAAATTTATTGCCAATATGACTTTACTTTAAGACAAAGTTTTAAGATTGCAAACTTAACTTAACGAAACTTAATGATTGGGAACAAAATTCATTTGCCACAGTCCAGTAATACAGTAAATTTCACTCCAGATGGAAGTAATGTTAACAGAACACAAAAAAGCAAGATTCTGGATCAGTTTAACGACAATAGCATAAGCAAAGAAGTTTTCAGTAGGAAGTTATAACGTTCAAGAATAATAGTTTTGCTGGAAAAAGTAAAAATAAAAACAAGTGGAAAGGAAATGATAAGAATGATTAACAAACTAATTAACCAAAGCCATGCAAATGTCGGCAAAATAACGAAAATTTGGCGGGAACAAGAAATGACAGCAAAAGCGATCTAAAAATTACCAGGAATATTTTCTCACGCTGTAAGATTATAACGGCCAAGAAGTAAGAGAAATAATGGCTCAAATGAACACCGAGAATTTTACGTAGAAACCCAAATCGGGAAAAAACCACGGGGACCGAGTCCAGAAAGATCTCACTATGAAAAATAGGATTTACAATATTTTTCTAGATATCAAATATTCTAGAAAATATTCACTAAGAGAAATTACCACTCTTAGAAATCTCAATGTGCACAAAAACACCTCACTTATTTTTCTCTCACTCCAAAATAATCCTCACTATTTTTCTCCCTCTTCTCAGAGAAGATTTCTTTCTTCTCTTCTCAGATAGAAGAAGCTAATTCTTTTTCGAATGCAGGAAGAGTTTGCTTGAAGCCTCTATTTATAGAGGCTTCAAGGGAACATCTTTCTTAAAGAAAGGTGTGCGCTTGCAAACACCTTCCTTAACGGAAGGTGGGCGTTGCGAATGGAGGGTAGGCGCCCAAGGAAGGAAGAAGAATGAAAATTCTTATTTCTTCCTTTGTCAAATTCTTCATTAATGAGATGGGTCCCTCGTCATAATGGAGGGACCCCACAGCAAAAACGAGCGAGTAGACATAGTATTCTTGAAAATGTCATTTGACTAGATTTCTTGATCATTAGTAAAATGAGAGAAGCGACATGGTTTCTGGTTCAGTAACCCATGCTCTATGTGGTTTGATGGTTTAGGGTAGTTTGGTAGATGTGGAAGGAAGAGAGAAAGGGATATAGAACCGCAAATGGCTGTTTTTGTAAACTGTCTCCCTCTCTCACCTTCTCCATCTCTCTCACTTCTCTATCTCCATTATTTCAATTCAGGAGTATGTAAGAGGGTTCCTTGAATGAATAAACTAGTATTTCTCTTTAGTAGTTTGCTCTTTCCATTTTCCAATTTTCAAACTTCATTTTCGCTCAAATTCGAAGCTCTTCGCGTAACATAAACCTCAAAAAAATAAAATTATACTTAAATCAAAGAGAAAAAAAAAAAAACTTTCAGACAAGATAATTGAAATAAAAGGTGAAAACAGAAACCCATTGCTCCGAGGGCGATGCCGAGGACGAGCAAAGCGACAGTATAAGGAACTCTGGTGCCGCGCAACAAATGCCTGCAAGCGATTCCTAGCACCAAAGAAAGTCCAACGAAGAGCACTGCATCCGTTGGGGTAGATTCCGAGGGCGAAGAAATAGGCGTGCCTTCCTCCAATAGCCGGAACGGCAACAGCGGCTCCACCACAATCGCCATGAAATTCAACCGTCACTCTCCGAGACACCAAAACACTCATTCTAGCGGCTTATATAAACAATGATCATAATACATGAACACTGAATTAAGCATAAAAATGTAACAATCAAAGCCGTAAAAATAATCATGGTTAAGTCAACCGACTTGACAGCTTAGCTACTGATGTCAGCTCCTGGAGTTAAACATGACCATAAGTTATTTTTACATTTTAATTAATGATCAAATGAATTCCGTTGACATTAGAGTCTTCAACTTTAAAAATAATGATCAAATGAATTTCATTGACATTAGAGTCTTCAACTTTGAAATTTAAGGAGGATGCACAAAGTCCCGTCGTTGACGTTTTCAACAAGTTTACCATAATAACAATATTTAATATGAATATGTAAAATGTGATATCTAAAGTTGAGCAACAACCATGATACATGTGCATCTCCAATAGTCACGCATAGTCTTTAAATTTAAGATAAATATCAAAATAAACCTTGAAGTATAGAGGTATTTTTAACAGATTCTTTGAATTTTTAATTTCGTCAATTGACACATTATACATTGAATTGTTATCAACGAACATCCTCATGTTAAAGGTTCGTTAAAAAAACAAACATGTGATTTGCGCGAACTCTGAAAAAAGTCACCGAATATCTCAAACAGACGAATTATGGAGGAAGATGACCACCCTACCCTACGATTGCGAGGAAGACGGTTTTAGTGTCTATATGTCATCAATATCTCTCCTTGAAAAGAAATTTGATTATCCCCACTTCATTAGCACGGTAATAATGAGTATAATACTAGGAAGAAAAAAAAAAACAAGAAACATGTCCCGTCACACTCGTGTACCAACATTTAATACTTTTTCATGAAATAATTATGATTGTGCTTTGATCATCTCTTGTGACATGTCTTCAAAACAAGAAACATGTGCCGTCACACTCGTGTCTTTAATTCTATTTGTTATCAACATCTCTTCTATGAGTGCCCACCAGTTGTATAATGACTATATTTAATGTCTCATCTTTTGTGATTAAAAATGAGTTGAACATAAATAAATAATAGTAGATCGGACTTCCAGCAGCTTTTATATGACAATTTGGAGCATTAAACACAAATCAAAAGCAATGAATCCGTACCAAAAAAATAGTATTATATAATCTTTGCAGCCGCCGCTACGTGATTTTGAAAGATAAATAGGTATGCCCCTCATTTTTGGACCCAAAGTTGCCGTCAATGAGGTACTAGAAGTCAACTTCACGCATTGCAGTGGAAGTTTGTAATATCCGCTTGGAAATTATTTGAAGTTTTTCTTTGAAATTAATTACCGTTGGATGTGGCAACTCCTTTAAATGACAACCATTCAAAGCTTAAAAAACATGATTTTTGCTATTTAGAAAAATAGAGACAAGAGTGGAAATTGCGGGAGAGAGAAAGAGAGAGAAGATTGCATAGAGAGAGAGAGAGAGCGATCGCGAAACGGGTATACGAGTCTATTGCAGACTTGAGATTTTTGGGGGTGACACTCAACAATAAGACTAATCTTCCATCGCTACATTGAAAGTTTTCAAATTCCCTATTTAAATTTAACATCCGATTTAGGTTTTGTTTTTTTGGCAAACAGAGTGGTAATGAGGATTTTTTGGGCTTGAAAGACTTGGATTTTGTATATCTAACAAGAGGTAGGTTAAGATTTAAGGTATTGTTGAAAGTTTGAGAAATTGATTATCAAAGTTAGGAAAATTATGCTTAAGTTAAATTAAGCACGTCTCAACGTATTTCGTCACAATTCTTTTCATATTATGCTACCAGTAATGCTGCTTAAGATCTCTGTACATCTTAGTGCTTCCTGGATGAACGGAAAACGTAGAAGAGTGAGCTTCAGATAATATCTCATTCCGAAGTTCTTCATTATCTGGAACATACCACATATTTTGAAATTTCAGAATTCCATTGACTGAATAACTGAACTCTGATCTATCATTAGAAACCATGCTTAAATTAAATTCATTGCATTCAACATCATCTTTCTGGGCTTCTTTAGATTTCTCCGTAGTAGTGGGTCTCAAGGACATTACTGATAGCATGGTTGATACATTAGACACTACTTCCAAATTGAATCTCTCCCTCTCATGTTTTAGTCTTCAACAGGTGAAGCCCTAAGCCATCCCACGGTTGAGGTTTATAAAATCAACTTTTTGACTTTTCAAATTCTCATTTTCCATTTCCTCTCTCTTTCCCTTCATCATTCCAACGTGAAATCCTCCTTTTACATTTGCAAGTTTGACTTTTTCACTTTATAAATTCCACTCTTCATTTTCTCTTTCATTTTCTCATATAAAATTATTCCTTAATTTATCTCTTCTACTATAAATCCCTAAATTCATTAAAATAGTCTAATTTATTGTGCTAAAAAGTAAAGTGTACGATAAATTTTTCGGGTGTTACAGATTTTGTATTAGTATGAGTTGATTTTAGTCAGATTATCGGAGCAAATCAAAGTTTTTCGAAGTTTTAGGATAGTTTTTTGAGGCATTGGACACCTAGAGCTTAGGCTCGGTCGATCGGTAGGTCGAGTCAAACTTCCAAACCAATAATTCGAACATCCAAACATGAAGGAGGGGGGGTCCTAATGTTGGTGTGGGGATCCAAACCAAGAACTGCGACAAATTTTTTGGTTGTCCAGTTCGAACGGTTAGAAAGTTTTCGAGTCAACTATGATGTGTTTTTTAGCTAATTTTTCTTGGGATTGTTTCATAAAAACTCTGAGTTAGTTCATATCCCAATTATGCGTCCTAACAAACATTTGAAAGTTTGAAAAAACATACTATTGGATGTATATTTTCATTGGACATGTTTTCTTTAAGCATGCATATTATTTTATTGATAATGTTAGTCGTATGAAGCAAATTTGGTCGACACATTTGAGAGTATTGTTTTGTTACGCACATTCGACCGTTGGATGATGTGTTTATTTATTTGTTAACTAGAGTAATAAGATAACTGTATGTGTTGTGTCCCTGAGCGCAAAATCCTAAAACTAATTAGGGTCATTTGTGGCTTTGTGATCATCGAGAATCGTAATTATTACTGTTTATGCCTATGCCATAGTGTGTCTGGAGTCAGCAAGTGCGTCCATTTTCATTGAGAACTTCTTTTTTGACGGTAGAGACCTATTTTATGTGTGTACCATATTACAATGGAAGGTTTCGACACTTGCCCTACTGTTAATACTAAGTTTTTATTAAACGTTTTATACATGACATGCTCACATATTATTTTCAAAATATTTGCAGCCTATTAGTCTTTTGTCGCTTGATGAACGTATTGTGATATCTTTACCCACCGCAAAGGACCCAAAAGCTGGTTTCACAAACTCTATTATGAATTTATGTATCTTAAACTTTGAATGTTTGAGGATGAACCTAATACTTATAGTAAGAAATCTTAGGAATTAGACATATGAAATTGCCAATGTTTTGGATTCACCATCTAAAGAAAACTAACATTAAATTCTAATAAAGAATCTAGGTAGCCTTGATGTTTCGGTGAAGTAGGAGAATTGGTTTGACATATTTTATTTTAGAAAGATAATTGAACTATGATGGAAGTCTTGAGGCTTGGTTACTTGATTTAGATGTTAAAGGGGTCTGCTATGAAGTTGTGTTTCGTGATACTATGTGAGGCATAGACAAAGCATAATCAATGCGTATCATTACTTGGTCTGAGAGAGATCCAATTCTAGAGTACCACACCAAGTTTGTAGAATTGACCTGATGAATTTAAGTGATTGATCATGATTGATAGAGTGATAAGTTTAAAATCATTCGCGCCCTAAGAATTTTATGAGACGGACAAGTATGAAGTTCACTTATATCTTTAATTATTCTTAGCATGTTGAGGCTATTTAATGATTGTTTTGGCAAGTATAATTAAAGATTACCAAAGAGGAAACGAGTGAAAGTAAGATGATTAGAAAGAGACAATATAAAAGTGCTTTGAACATGTTTATGTAGTTGGAGCTTTAATGTATATGATTGGAGTTGATATTGTGTCTATGATAGTATGACTACTCCCTCCCAATTTTTTGGATGTGTGTTGTTGGATGTTAAGATGTGACAATTGTTGTTTCTGTGTTGTTGCGTTTCTATTGAGGATAGTGGTAGGAAAATTTTAATAATCCCTTGTGAATGGGTGGCCGTTGATGACAATAGTGAGATATTTCACGTTTGACACCCTGCGAATGTTATGGTTAATAAAAACAAGTTGCCTGCAGGCTCAATAGTTTATATAGATGGAACAAGTTGGTGCGATCTTGTGCATGAACATGTTAAGTGAGCATTAAACTAAAGTTTATTGGTAAGTGAAGCGCATGACGTTAGCTTTATATCGACCTTACATTATGGACTATCAGGTGTAGGAAATTGGAGTTCGATGAGAGTATGTTTCCTATTGTTGGTAGTGATTATGTGTTAGTGATTTGTATGCAACAAAATGATTTATTATGTTATCAATTTTGTTTGTTATGTATCACCGTAGAATGCATCATTGTTGTTTGGTAAGACTTAAGAGACATGCTAGTTGTCTTAGTTGAATATTTAACACTATATGCTATATCATTTAACAATTAATGGTGTGTACCGGTTACTGAGGAGTGATGAGAATACCTGCGTCTTCAAAACCATGTTTAAATTATTTCGTTGTAGTCTTCATTAATAGTATATCGTTTTATTCTAAAACTCGTTATAGGCTTATGAAGCATCTGAGAATTTTTTCACCAACATTGTGAAGTCATCAAGTAGTATGCTAATGGGTGTGTTGGATTGGAACCATCAAGAAGCATTAATGAGGTTAAAAAATTCTTGAGTATAGAAAGTTGTGTTGCCATTTCATTACAAGTATTCTTCTATTTGTCGCAATGTTAAGTGGTTCACATAAAAGAATATTAAGTTTGATTGGAACGGAAAGTGCTAATTTGTTATGAAGAATTAAAAACTAAAATTGGCTACTGCTGTGATTTCACTAGTGCCTTATAGGAATTTTGTAAAAATTGAGAATTTTGTAAAAATTTAGAATTTTAACGATATTATTTTATGGATAAATTTTTTGCGTTATTGAGTGGTGACGTGCCGAGAATTTGACCCATATTTGTTGTTTTATTTCACGTGTACGTTTTTATCAATCAGTCAAAATTGAAAAATTAGACATTACCAAGTAGAAATTTTAACATGCTACGCATTGCTCGGCATGTCGGATTAGTGTGCGTGTAGGCTCGGTGGACAAATTGGAGTGTAAAGATATATATATATATAGATGACAAATGAGCAGGCCGAGCCGAGCCGAGCCGAGCCAGAAGTAATCTGGCTCACTGAGTCTAATGAATTAAACGAGCATAGCCTAACGAGCCTACTGAGCCAACCTGAAAAAATTTCAATCGAGCCAGCTCGTGAGCCACGAGTTAAACGAACTGATCCGAGCTAGCTCAACGAGCCGAGCGTAACGAGCCGAACGGATATAAATATTTTCAACTTATATTAATATAATATAAGTTTTTTAAAAAAAATTCATTTAAAATTATAATAAATATTAATAATCATATGTCAATAATATTTACTCATTTAATTTAAAAACTAGTTATGTTAAGATATATAAAATTGAATGTATTAATAAAAAAATTATTTGAGACTATCCAATAAAAAATATCACATAAATATTATTAAAAATATTTTGACATATAAAAAGAAATTAGAATTTAAAAAAAATTACAAATTTGAAAAAAAAATTAATTTAAATTACAAAAGAAATTCAATAAAAAGATTCCCTAATCTTCAACTTCTAAATTTGTAAACTCCTCAAGAATTTCATTATCTCGTTGTTGATATCTCGTCTTGGCGTCGGTCCAATCTTTGATACAAATGAACGTCTTCACAAAGTCCGGTGCAAGTCTTCATCTTCGTTCATCATAAACAGTCCACCTGTACTAAAAGCAGATTCTGATGCTAAGTAGAAATATGGGGTGTTAGTACATCACGTGTTATTATAGAAAGAATATGATATGTGATAGAATGTCTTTTCCACCAATCTAAAATATCAAAATTCTCATCTCGAGAAAATTGATAACGAGGTTCAAAATAAATATTAAGTTTATTTGTAAAAGAAGTATAATAATTTTCAGTTTGTAATTCATTCCGTATATCTTCAATATTTTATTGTTGACTAAAACTATCTCCACCACCACTGCTACTACTACTATGATAACTTTCGTTATGTAGATGTCGTGAATAATAATGATTAGCATTGGAATATTTTGTTTCATAAGAAGCATATATAAATTAGCAACTCAATTTATTATGTCATCACTAGTAATTAAAAATGCAATACATAAATTTATAGAAATCTTATTGAGCATAAGTCATACTCTTTTTAATTTAAATTTTGGATCCATGATGCATGGATAACAAAAACTAAGATAAATATTATGTCAATATTTTTTAAATTTTATTTCTATTTTATTAAAAATATTATTAAATTCATATACTAAATTTAGCGGGCCAGCCCACCCGTTAAACAACTCTAGTTTAGGAGTTGTGTCAAAGATGGATATCAAGTTAATTTTTACCCAAAATAAAAAATGAGCCTCCTCGTGAGTTCTTTTTATCTGCTACAAGCTTTTTCTTCTCTTTAATATCTTTGCACGGGGAATAGAAATTTCAGACTGCAATTTCATCATTTTTTCATAGGGAGCGAAAATTTCAAACTGTATTATCAAGCTGCTATTGCTCCTCAGTTTCTTCTTCCTCTGTTACTTTCTCTTTGTTAGTACTTGTCTACACCTAACGCAAGTGCACGTGTCGTTAACAAGTAATAAAAAGTAAGTAAAAGTCAATCTCACGAGGATAAATTTAACTAAATTCAAGTGGTATAAAAATTATATAAAATAAAGATAAAGATAATATACAAATAAAGTTTATTCAGAAATAATAAAAAAAATAAATTGAAAGAAATTGAAAAGATTAAGATAATGAAAACATTGGTTAAGATTGATTTCTTCGTTACATGCAATTTATTACTAATGCTACAGAATGCTATAGCATTTTCCACTGAACAGAGAGAAATAATTTTTTTTTTAGGGTTCTATCAAATTGTCTAGTTAAATTCGTCTTAGAATTTCATTCAATTTTTTAAAAGACAAAATTTAATTTGAATTTATTTAAAGTCCTATTCTCAAATTAATGTTAACAATTTTGTAATAATTTAATTTATTTAATCAATCATGCACCTCAAAATTCCTATCTACTTCTCGATACAATAGAAACATGTACTATCAAATTTGCCAGTCGACACAATTTAAATTAAACAACAAATATCATAATAGATTATTCAATAAAAAATAAAACTTGCATAGATCTCAATAAATCATGTAACGAGTACTTTCTCTTCTAACCAAGATTAAGACTCTATCCCAAAATCATTGTAATAAAATCCAAAAAAATACTCATCCAAAGAAAAAATATAAAAAGTAGAAGAAGAAGAATTGTTGATGCCAAATTTCCTTCTCGCTGCTTTTTTTTTTTTTACCACATTTTCTCTCTTCCTTGATTCTAGGGATTGAAATCCAGCAAATTCTCCCTCCCTCCCTCCCTCCCTCCCTCCCTCCCTCCTTGATTCTAAGGATTTTTTCTTACATTTGTTCATTCTCTTTTGGTCATTTAAATAAAAATCTAATCTTTCTTTTTTACTTTTCCTCTAGTAAATTTGTGGCTAAACGTGATAGCAAAAAAAAATTCAAATTAGTGCTACTAATCTAATTTTTTTGAAAATATACATAAAAATCATTAAATTCTTAAAATCTTTCAATGCTACAATAACCTACAGCAATTTCTATAATTTTGACCAAATTCCTTTTATATTCACTCAAATCATACAAATTTTATTAAATAAAAATAGTATAAAATAACTATATTTTAAGAGTTATCACTCTCTTCTTGTGTTTTTTGCATCTGCTCAGCAATCAGGTGTGGGATTCCTTCTTTGTTGCTTTTCTTCTCGGTGTCGCTGATTTCTCCTCTCCGATTCTGCTACATATGTCCTCCCCGCCAAAGTTTTCTCGAACTCCACTCATAGGCCGATCCACCTTAGTCTCAAATTCCTTGGCCTTCTCAACATTACAGCCTCGCGGGTTGGCTTGCGAGCCTGGCCCGCCGAGCCAATAAACCCGCTCGTTTGGGAATCGCCTGGCTCAGTCCCTGGTGGGCTCACGAGCTCAGCTCTTAGGCTCGATTCGGCCTGCCTCATAGGACCAGGCCAGGCTCGACTCGCTACAGTAGCGAGCCGAGCCTGACCCGTGCTATGTATATATATTCATGTATATATGTATGTGTATATATATTATGAATTAAAATAATATAATAATATAATAAATATTAAAATATTTTTATTTTAATAAAAAATTAAAAAAAAAAAAAAAAAGAGGAAGAAGAGTGTTTGTCTCGAAGAGATCTACAACTTTGGTAAAGAGAGTTTACGAGGTCAGTCAATTTTCGGTAAGTTTTTTGTCGAAAAGCTTTTAGAGTTTAGGGTTGATTTTCACCCAAAAACCCCCATTAGGAATTTTATTTTTTATTGAGCATCCTTGTTTATTCTGACAATTTTATCATATTTATCGTACTAATTTTTGACCTAGTTTCAAGATTTCATTACGCAAGGAACTCCATTTAAATTAGTCTAATGGATTCTTTCCGCTGTTGTTATTTCAAATCTCATTTGAATATAAAGACAACTTTTATATTGTCAGGCTCCCAAACGCCAAAGTGGAAAAGGAAAAGGAGATAGGATTCCTTTTGCTAGGAATAATTCAAATTAGGAGTGGGCACGGGCCGGTTCGATCTTGTCCCAAGCCCGAACCGAACTGGCCCAAACAGTTTTGGGATTTTCATCCCGGAACCTGGACCGGTCCGGTGCAGGACCGGTCCTCAACCTGGACTAGACCGAAATTTCTGGTGCGGTCCAAGTTCGATCCAGGTTCCGCCCGACCCCATTTTTTTTAACAGAAAAAATTATTAAAAACGAAAAATCTTTAAACACTTGCCGGCGGCAAGCATCCAAACCTCCACCGTTAATTCAATTCTTGCTTTGCTTTGCTCTCCCCTCTTCTCCCTCTCTCTCTCTCTCTCTCTCTCTCTCTATATATATATATATATATATATATATCTCTAAAATCGAATTACCAATCCAGAGGAAACCATGAAACTAAACTGTTACTTCTCTTTACTGTATTTTCTGTATAAATAAATCCTCGTTTGAGATTGATTTGAAAGAAGGAAGAAAGAGAGAGTTTTGGACAATGGGTATCTTTTCTTCCATCACCGAATGGCCAGGCGCCAGCGGCTTTGGTTCTTCTGCAACTGCCGAGCAAGTTATAGACGGAATCGACGCTTCTCGTCTCACTGCCATTGTCACCGGTCTGCTTCTTTCTCTCTCCTCTTTTTTCTTCCATTTTCAACCTCCTCTTTCTCTCTTCTGAGATTGAAATGACAAGAGCTAATGTCAAGAGTTCGGTCCGGTCCCGGTTTTTCTGGATTTGAGGCCCTGGAACAAGGACTGGACCAAAGGTCCTCGGTTCCAATAGATTTGGACTGAAGACCGGACCGCGATCCATCAAATATGGACCGAATCCGGACCGAACCCGGTGGTCTAGTCCGGTTCCCAGTCCACGGTCTAGTCCTGCCCATCCCTAATTCAAATGGTTGCAATTGAAAGATGATAATTTAATGAGAGGAACAATAATAGACCATTGGATTGAAAAAACAAATGGTTGTGATTAAAAGAAAAAATTTAAATGTGGTGTCATATTGTGAGTAGTTTGTTTTGTAGATAAAAGAAACATTTTATTGTGGTATCATAATTTGAGTTGTTAGATTTAAAAAGAAATGTACAATCCATATTAAAGTTGCATTTGCAATGCTTTGTCTGTGCATAGAAAGTTAGATCAAAATCCAACAGCTGAAATTTAAGAGACTTCTACAATGCCAATACATCACATTTGGACCCTTGACTCTACATATTAGCTATGCCCTTTTTTGTGCACATTCTCTAAAAAAGGTAAGTGGGAAATGAATGAGCATAATGCTCGGTAAAAAAAATTTTGATGCTTGGATGCTTGCTAAATTAAATATCTATCACATCACAAAGAACCATTTTACTTTATTATCATGTTCATATTTATAAGCATGTTCCCATACAAAATACTTATTCTAATTCATTTTACTTTATTTGAAGAACAATGTGGCTTTTCTCCCACATAAAAAAACACTGAGGTATTCATTACTGCACGTGTCAGCTTCTCATTTGCCATGTTTTACATCCATAACATTGCTGCATACTTCAAAAACGTCGAGTCATTAACTGTTCTTTGCGACCTTCATTGCTGGGCCTGTGGTTTTCGACCAAATTTCAACCAAAAACACATTTTCATATAAAACAATTTATATCAGCATGACAATTTATAAGTCGCCATTGCTCTAGAGAAAGACAAGATAAATGGTCTGATAAGCAGAAAAAGAGAAAAGAGGAAATAGACGAAGAGACATACAACCTCTTGATTCTAAATCTGTCAGACAATGTTCTGAGAAAGGTTGATGGAGCCGATACTCCACTAGAGATTTGGGGTAAACTTGAATCAATCTATTCGGTTCAAACTGCCCCTAATCTCAAATTCTTTAAAGGCTCCTTATTCTCCTGAAAAATGGACATTGGTAAGTCTATAGATGAAAATTTAGATGAATTTCTAAAATTGACTCTTAGATTAAAATGTATTGATCAGGCTTTAGATGAAACTACTAAGTCAATGATCCTATTAAATTCTATCCCTGAGTCTTACCAAGTAGTCAAAGACGTTTACCAGTACGCCGGTGTCGTCCCCAGTGTAGATCTGATTTCTTCTAGTTTAAAAACCAGAGAATTAGAACTACTGAAACAAAAGAAATCTGGTTCGAATCTCTTTATAAAGAATAGACCAGAACAAAGTAATAATAATGCCACAAATAGGTTTAAAAAGAAGAATAAAGGGAATAAGCCTAAAAGTGAAAATGTTGGTAAAGGTAAGAATGAGTCTAAGAAGTGTTTCCACTGTGGCAAGGTTGGTCACTTGAAGAAAAATTGCTTCGATTGGATTAAGAAAAATAAATCGGAGAATAATGAATCAAACCTTGCTTGTGAGAATAATCAAGATGACCCCTTTGAGGTGTATAATGTCACTGATTTAAAGTACCTTGATACTTGGGTGCTTAACTCCGGGTGTAGCTTTCACACGAGTCCTCATAAGGATTGGTTTGTCAATTTCTAGGAAGTTATGAATAAAACGGTGTTCATGGAAAATGACAACACTTGTGATGTTGTTGGGATGGGCAGTATCATTCTAGACTTGGATTCTGGAAAAAGAATCAAGTTGACTAAGGTGACGTATATACCTGGACTTAAGAGAAATTTGATTTTTCTAAGAGCCTTAGATGATTTGGGATGTGAGAGTAGGACTAGCAATGAGAGTATGCAAGTCGTCAAGAACAAGAAAATTGTTCTGACTGGTAAGAAAGTTGGCGGTTTGTATATTCTTGATGGCTCATGTAAGTCTTGTTCTTTAAATACGGTGTCAGTTGATCCTAGTCTTGCTGCTACTGAGAAATGACATCTGAGATTAGGACATATGGGTCAAGGGGGACTTGACTCATTTAGCAAACAAAGGATGTTTGGAAATGACAAAATCTGTGATCTGAGCTTCTGTGAACCTTGTGTTCTAGGGAAGCAACATAGGTTAAGTTTCAAGTCTGCTTTGCATTTATCCAAAGCCAAACTTGACTATGTCCATGCCAATTTGTGGGGTCCGGAGAAATGTGACACACATGGAGGCAACAAATATTTCCTATCCATTGTTGATGACTTTTCTAGGAGAGTCTGGATGTTTCTTTTGAAAACCAAAGATGAAGCTTTCCTTAGGTTTAAAAATTGGAGGGTTTTAGAAGAAAACTAGTTAGGTACCAAGCTAAAGGCCTTTAGAACTGATAATGGGCTAAAGTTCTGTAATTCAGAATTCAATGAATATTGTAAGGCTTCTGGTATCCTAAGGCATAAAACTGTTCGTAATACCCCTCAGCAAAATGGTGTTGCTGAGAGGATGAATAGGACCTTGTTGGAAAAAGTTAGATGTCTTCTATTCATTTCTGGGTTGCCTAAGCCCTTCTGGGGGGAAGCCTTATTTACTGCTACTTATCTCTTCAATAGGAGTCCTCATAGAACTTGGAAAGGAATGAAAAATTTAATGATAAGGGAATTGCTGCCAAATACAAAAGCAATATCATTGTTCTAAGTCTTGATCAAACCACCCAATCGATCATTCTATGGTACAAACGCCTATATCACAAAATCTTTCAAAATTCTCAATCGTACCTAAGCCATCACCTTATTTAGCACCAATTCAAGATGAGCTTGTGGTAGAAGTTCCTTACAAACAAGTTGCAAGGAAAATCTTGGTAGAATACACCTCAAGACCAAGATCTAGGGACATGAAGTGCTACCAATGTTTTGGTTTCAGGCATCTAGCAACTCAATGACCCAACAAGCTAATAATGGAGTTAGGAGAAGTCTTTAAAAATGAACATGAGAAGGAGTCCTTAAGAGAGGAGGACATGATGCAAGAAGAAGAGATAATCGGCTACCTTGAGGAAGGTCTACTACTTGGGAATGATGGGCATTTGGACGATGAAGTATCGCCCCTCTCAATAGAGATTAAAGACTTCCCGAAATTACTAAACCAAGAAGAAGAGTCATCCACTGTGAAAGACCAAGATGAAATTTTCCAATCGAATGAAGTAGCTATAAATGATTGTGAAGATGAGTTTGTGACAACCACCATCGAAGGAGGAGTTGAAATTGTAAGGTTGGTGAGCAACCAAGAAAAACCCTTTTCTCTTCATGGTTCATAGAGTTCCTCCAATCCAAAAAGGGGAATTTCAAGAGAAGAGTATTTTGGCATTTGTCACATGATCATTGGCCAAAGACATGTTGTTCTCAAACTTAATAATGATCATGGGCTCAACGAACCTTAAACCATTACAAGAAGAATCTACTTCATCAACAAGTTTGAGATTCAAAGAAGGAGAAGAAGTAAGGTTGAACCCTTTCAAGTCAAAGGAGATACGGACTTCTTTGGTACCAAAGGAAAATGGTATCTTGCTCTCACTTGAGGATGATCGAACAAGCTATCATCTACGACCAAACCCATGGCCCGATTCGTTAGCTAAAATGTGCATCTATTTTGAAGGGCCTTTGATGCATCATTTGGTAGCTCATCATTTGGAAATATCCTTTCCTTTTGATCCGGGGAAGGAAGAAATATTGCAAAGAGGCACCTTTCCAGATTTGAGGTCAAATCCTCAATCGCCCCGGGAGGATGATATGCTATGGCCCAAGACCGGCTAGATCCATGGCTGAGTTTTATTTCTAACTCGTTTATTCGTTTTGTAGGAAGTCAGGAAGGTGTCCACGGAAAAAGAAAGCTCAACCATTAAGGCAACTTCGAAAGTGGCAAACCTTTAGATTTGAGGACAAATCTTCAATCACGTAAAGAAGATGATACAACTAGGAGACCTATTGGACGATCACAAACCAAGGTAAACATTTTAACCGACCTCATCACTAACAAGTTTGTGGATTTTGCAGGTAAATGCCATCTTAAAGCATGGCTTGGGAGCAATGACACATGTCTTGAAGAAAGGGCACGCTTAGCAAGAAGGCATGACGCGCACAAGAGAAGGCAAGCAACAGCGAGGCACGCACGAGCTGGACGGAAGGCTCGCACGACCGGAAGAAGATGCATACACGAACCAGAAGGAAAGGGCATTCAAAGAGGCATTCAGTCGAACACCTGGCGTGCGCAATGGAAGACGACAACAAACGCATGCACGAACTGACCAGAGTTCAACTATGGTGCAGAACCGAGGAGCAGCATGCAGAACTGGGTAGCAACATGCGCGTATACAAAGAACCAAGCAGCTGCATGCGGGCGGTCCAATTGAACGAGGCATCATTTGGAAGCGCACTACTTCATCAGACAGCACGCGACACGACACCTAGCACACGAGCAAGAGGCCGCCACCTAGGCACGCACAACATCAACGCGCTGATGAGCGCACAGACGTGGCCGAGGCGTGGGCTACTCCAACGACTATTTTCTACGCAACGACTACATTTTATTTTCCTTTTTTGTCTTCTTTATCGATTGTTTCTGAATCTTTATAAACACTTCCAAAACACTTTGTAATCATCTTTTGTTAAAATGGAAATCATGTAAGGAATTACCTTCATTTTCAGAAGAGTTCGCGTGAGCCTTCTCTGTTCGGTGTGAACAACCGAATCACATTGTTTCCCTTTGACGCATCATATCCAATTGGGTTCACGTCTCAGTGCCGCCAAGTTTGGGTTTCTTGGTGGTTCTTTCATCTACACCTTCTTCTCGGCGACTCTGAATGGTTTCGTAGCAAGAAATGTGAAAAAACCGGCCATTTGCTGGAAGAATCCTTCATGCAAGCGTCTTTATTCCCGTGCGGTGCTTAGGTTGCCAAACGGCCACGGCGGTGGTTCCTTCACGCTCCATCCATCCCATTGGAGCCTTCTGAGTAAGTATCGGCAGGTATTACTCGCACCTACCTCTATTTCATCTTTCACGCCATTTTTGTTCTTTATTTTCAGCTGTTTTTGGTTAAACTCAAGAACAACGAGTTTTTTTTGATCGTTTGTTGCTTCTGCGTGCATTTGTTCCTGTTTAGCGAGAGTTCTGCAGGACCAATGGGTGCGGGCACTGCATGCTCTCTTGAAGACTTTTGATATTTGTTGGGTTTAATATGTCTTTCCTTGTTTCTTTGACTTGTCATTGGACTTCCTATGTTTTGTAATGGGTTAAAGTCTTTGAGCTTGAGCTTATTGACACCTTGGATCACATATAAGACAATGGGTAAAAACGTAAAATCATATGCAGGAGCAAGATGATCTCGCTACAAGTCATCAATAAACGATTGGAATAAACTCTGACGATGGCTATGGTAATTACCGAAAATTGACTTAATTAAATAGTTATTAGAAAATAAAAAACAGTCAACTTTTATGTATGTAGGTAGATATATTTTTAATTTCGCTTTAGTCCAGTCCATGTATCTGCGAATGGTCATCTAGAAAGTTCTCATTCACGTATATGTTACATATGTATCAAACAATAGTAAAGTCAATTGAAGAAAAAGTTTATAGTTTGAGCGGAAAACCATCATTTATTCGGAATATATGAGAGTGACCATCACATAATAGCAGAACAAATTTAAAGATATCTACCATTGTTACATTTCAAGGTTTCAAATGACCATCATTAAATAATCAAAACAAAAACTCTGCAATCACAGGCCGGCATCGAGTTCAAGTACGACATCGTGAGGGCCATAAACCGAGGCAAAAACAACTGCCTTTCTCTGAGGAAGCTGGCTGATCTTAAGTGATTCCTCCTCTGTTAAACACCAATCAAACACATCAATGTTTTGTTTCATCCTATCTTTGTTGTAGCTCTTCACCACCAAGCTCACCCCTTGTTCATAGACCCATCGCAACGCGATCTGTAACAGCAATAGCTTTTCTTATAAGAATTTCTACTTCAAATCTTTGTCTTCTTCAATTTAATGTTGTCTTTTATGTTGCCGACACATGATAAATTAGCTGTACCTGAGCAGAAGTTTTTCCTTTGGCTTCGGCAATTTGTTGGAGAATATCTGACTCCACAACTTGATTATGTCCCCATGCAGTGCCTGTTGCTCCCAAAGGAGAATAAGCCGTTATATGAATACCTTTTGCTTCACAGAATTCCCTCAACTTCTCTTGCCTCCACAGAGGGCTCATTTCCACCTGACCAAATTGATCCAAATTTCAACTGGGTTAAGATTAAAAGAGCCTCAAAATATAAAAAAGTTTATCTCGGATCAGTCGCCTTCCGAAATTTAGAGTCATTTTCCGTCCGATTAGCTTAAGCTTTTGAAATTTAAGATTTTTTACTTACTTGATTAACCGAAGGAGGGATGGTGGCGAGGGAAAGAAGTTCTTGAAGCTTTTTCACAGAGAAATTACTGACACCAATGGCCTTTGCAAGTCCACTGTTCTTACATTCTTCCATGGCTCCCCACACACCCTTCAGATCCATTGCACATATATCCTCCCTTGCAACTGGCACTGCACGCACCGTCGGTTTCAACTTCAATGGCATATGAATTAGGTATAGATCTACGTACTCTAATTGCAGATTCCTGTCAGAAAAACAAAACCCACGTCTAAATTTTCCTGATGAATATATATACATATATATCTATATATATATATATATATATATATATAGAGAGAGAGAGAGAGAGAGAGAGAGAGAGAGAGATTGTCACGTTACTTAAGGCTATTTTTAATGGCGGGCAGAACGAGATCAGGGTCAGCCGCGCCACATGAAAGCTTAGTACAAATGAAGAGTTCATCTCGGGACTTGACGAGGCCAAGCTTCAGAGCCTCAACAATGGCTTCCCCAAGAGGTTTCTCAGAGTTATACGAATACGATGTGTCGAAATGGCGATACCCAGTCTTAATCGCGTCAAGAACTGCCTCCTTTATTACCTCCGGAGATGCCATCGGGTATGATGCCGTTCCCAGTCCGATCACCGGAATGGCTTTTCCAGTGCCCTTCAAAGTCACCTGTGAAACCTTATTTTCCATTTTTCTTTTCTAACACAGTTTTTCTGTAATTAAGTATCAGTTTTATAGAGGAGTTGTGATGAAGCCCAACCACCATAGATTAGAATATGGAGTACCTTGCTTGACTATTTCAAATTTAGACATTTGACTATTTTGTTTGATATCTCCAAGTAAGAACAATGAATTTTTTTTTTTCCAACAGCCATTTGAACGACTGTTTGATGAGTTGTTCGTGTTTATTAAATCACTCGAAGCCATGTTCAAGATTGTCCCCCACGTCTTAAGCTCGTATATTAGATCACTAAGCATTTAATTGAGGGAAATAATTGGAACCTGATAAAATTTTGACCACGTTGAAAACTTGTACACGAAAAGAATATTAGTTCAGAGTTAGGCATTTTAATAATATGTAGTAATTGTCTCACCAACTCCTTTTGAACTCGTCTTCCTTTCGCTAATTTTCCAATTTTCAAAGTAAACAAATTTTTTAATATGTCACTCTCGCCGATATCAAATACGTATGAACGCTTTCGTCCCGTCCGTTTATTATTTAATATATTGAATAATTTAAATATAATTGATTATAAAAGAACCTTTCAAACTTGTCCACAGTGGTCTGCATGTATTGAATAAGAAATCTTAATTATAAATATATATATATATATATAGCAAAGGTGATTCTAACGTAAACACTGGATCGAACGATCTGGTTCTTGAATAAGACTCAGTAATTCTGACCCCAAGGTGGGATTTCTCCCCTTCAAACAAGAAAAATAGTAATTGCTTTTAATGAACATTATGTTATGAAGAAAAGAAAAATATTCTCTTTTAATAATTTAAAATTTTTATATTATTTTGAAAAGACTTCAGCGTGGGAGGTTAGACTAGAATGGCTTCTGTAAACGCGAGGAATTTGACTCCATTGAACCAAGCTTCTAAAGTCTGAGATAGATACAAGTCCATTGGGAGAAAAAAAAAACAAAATGGAAAACTAAAACTCCCATTCCTATAATCTGTCTATTAGCAAGATTAGTTGAGCCGACTAGCTCATTTGATACCCTTATACTTGACTTATAATAATCAACGAATAGTATGATTTGCGTTGCTAACAACATCTAGAAAGTGATTGGAGATGGATGGATACCTTTTGTTTTAAAAATGGTAGGTACGATTTTATTTTAAATGTAATAAAGGTTACCATGTGGGCATAACAAGCAATCATGGGTGATAGGTTTTTAACATAATGGGCCAAGATTATATTTAAACCACTCTTAGCATTTTCTCACATAATTTTTCGAATACGAAACGAAAATGGCTGCTTCTTGAGAGAAGACAATGAAACGGGACAAAATTCCGCCAATTTATATCAAGATTTCGAGATATCTTGCACAAGTTTAGAATCTAGTTTTTTTCCATTCTATAAGAGAAATTGGATTTTTAATATTGGACCACGACGTAAATCTGAAACTCTATCGAAAGCACCTTGGATAGGAGTTGTGGAGGTCTGGCTTACAGAGTAATCAGGGAGAATCGTCAAGGGTATTGAAACTATTTGAAGAGAAAATTATTCTTCGTATATCTTTCATTCATATTCATATGTTTTACAGATTTATACTGAAACTAGAAATATAAAAAAGGAAATTAAACTAGTTAAATCCCTTTAATTTTGGCTTCTCATTAGTACAATATCAAATCTTCTTCAATTAAGAAAGTATCAATTCTAATATTTATATTTTTTAACACTCCCTCAAGTTGAAGCATAATTGTTAATCATGCTCAACTTGTTGCAAAACTAATAAACTTAGCTTCCATTCAGAATTTTTGTAATTAGATCTCCAACATGATCTCCGGACTTCATATATCATGTAGAAATTTTATATTGTTATAGTTTTTCACGAACAAACTGGCACTTAATTTCAATGTGCTTAGTACACTCATGAAATACAGGATTAAAGACAATATGAATAGCGACTTGGTCAACTTCATCCAACATTTGATATATCAACATAATTTCACACGAAGTTTGAGTCATAGCCATGTGGTCAGACTTTGCACTAGATTGGGACACAACTTTTTGCTTCTTACTTTCCATGAAACTAGATTTCTCCAACAAAAACACAACCAGTAGTTGATTTTTTATCAATCTTTGAACCTACTCAATTCGCATTAGAGAAACATTCAATATTGTATGCACATTATTTTTATATAATATATCACGTTCAAGAGTTCTTTTTAAGTAATATAGAATTTGTTATAAAGTAGTCCAGTGGTTCACTGTTGGAGAATCCATGAATTGACTTACAAAACTAACAGGATAAAAAATATAAGGACGAGTCACTGTGAGATAATTCAACTTCCCCACTAGTCTTCTATATCTCTCGGGATCTTTTAACAATTGACAATATTTTGTGAGTTGCATATTTGCAATCATAGGAATACTCTTTGGTTTACTAGTGTAGGACATGTGTCAGGAGGCTTTTGTCGATGAGAATAGACCTGAAGCTTAGAAGGTTGATCTGTGAAGGCGGGGCAAGGGTAGGTATTAGAGGAGTAGTGGGAACAACAGTGTAGACCAACATATCATCTTTATCTCCCTGCTTTCAATATTAGATGATATAGGAAAAAACAAAGTACTTTCTAAGAATAAAACATTAGTCGAGACAAGATATTGATTAAGAGTAGGACAAAAGCATCTATAGCCTTTTTGAAGACTAGGATACCCAAGAAAGACACAATTTAGTGATTTAGAATCTAATTTTGTAACATGAGAACGAACATCACGATCAAAACATGAACTACTAAAATATTCTTGATTCGATAGGAAAAAAGGATTTAGTGGGAAAAAATATATTGTAAGGAATCTCATCAATGAAAATAGATGAGCATGAGCGCATGCGGTTGATTAGGAAATAAGCCGTGAAAATTGTGTTTGCCAAAAATTATTTTGTAACATGCATTTGAAATAAAGAGCCCTTGCTTTTTCAAAGAGATGTCTGTTTTTCTTTATGCAATGTCATTTTAAGATGGCATGTCAGTGCACGAGGTTTGAGAAAAGATATCATTCTGAATCATGTAAGACAGAAAAAAGTTAGATAGATATTCTTTAGCGCTATTACTTATTAATATATGCAAAGAAAATTAAAATAGAGTTTTAATCTCAACACAAAAGACACGTAAGTAGAAAATAATTTAGAACGAAATTTCATTAAATGAAGAGATTAGACAAGAATAGCCATTAACGTAAGTAACAGAAAACTTAAAACCAAATTGAGACATGACAGAACAAGGACCTCAAACATTTGAATGAACTAAATCAAACAAAAAACTAGCTCATTTATTGATTCTAAAACAAGATTTCAGACGATGAAGTTTAACAAACAAACATGACTTGGAATATAAAGAAGGCAATTGATATTATTTCTTTAGCACATGAAGAGAGAGATGTCCTAATCAACAAAGTAATTCAAATGGAGTTAATATTCTAGTATAGACAATGGGTCATGGCATCTGCATGTCAAGGATATATAGACCTCCATATTTATGTCCCTTACCAATAAGACCTCCATATTTATGTCCCTTACCAATAATTTTATTCGTTGTAATATCTTGGAAGAAGATTTCAAATGATGAAGTTTAGCAAACTGACATGACTTGTAATATAAAGAAGGAAAATTACTAAATTTAGGATACTATTTCTTTAGCACATGGAGAGAGAGAGATGTGTCATAATCAACAATGTAATTCAAAATGAGTTAATATTACAGTATAGACAATAGGTCACGAGATCTGCATGTCAAGGATATATAGAGCACCATGTCTATTACCAATAATCTTATTCGTCATAATATCATGGAAGAGATGATAGTTGTTAGTGATTTTTTTATACTTTATACAAGTGCACGTATCGCAATCAAGTAGTATATAAAAATCGATCCCACAAGGATATTTTTAACTATGTCTAAATTGCTATAAAAATTCAGTGAAGATATTAAAATGATATTTAAAAAAATAAAAATAAATAAAGTCTGAATGCTGAAACAATGAAAGATAGCAATTTAAATTGGAGAGAATCAAATGATGGGAGTCTTGGCTACGAGCGATTTCTTCATTACTTGTATTTTACTGCTGATGCTGTAGAGTGCTGCAGCGTTATCTATGAACAGCAAGAATAAAAATATTTATAGGTTTCGTTCGAATTGTCTATGTAAATCTAATTTAGAATTTCTCTCGACTTTGAAAGAGGTAACTAACATTGAATTTCTATAAACCTTATTCTCAATGCCAATTGAATTAACATCAACTACCTTGCAATAACTTAATCCAGTTAATCATTCGTGCATCTTAACATTTATATTTACCCGTCGATATAATATAAATATGAAATATCAATCTAGCTATTGATATGAATTGAATTAGACAAGGAATATCACGAAAGATTGTTCCAAGAAATGCATTAGCAAACCGAGATCGTAGCAAAATAAGTAACGAATACTATCGTCCTAACCAAGTAAAAGAATTTAGTTACTAGACATCATAAAATAAAACCCACAGCAATAATATTCATGAAAACATAAACAGTAAAGAGAAGAAGAAGAAAGCCAAAAAAAACTGTCGTCGATTCCTCATTTTCTGCAGATCCAGAGCTCTCTCCTCCTTTATTGCCTCTTTTTTCTAATGTTTTTATTATTCGCTGCTACCAAACAAATCTCATTTTCCTTTTTGTTCTCTTCTGCACGCCAAGTGTCTTTTTTTTCCTTTTCTCTCTCCAAATCTCAATTAATTTGTTTTACTTTTCCTTGATTCCAGCATCCTTCTCTCTCATCATATTCACAGCAACGAATTTCTCCATTTTTCTTGATTTGATTTCTTCCTTTTTTTTATAACCATAACCTCCTTGAATTGCTTCCTCTTTCTTCATAATTCTTCAGCATTTGAATTGATCTTCCCGCTATTAAGTTTGCGTTCAAATAAAAAAATATATAATTCAAATTAATAAGAAAAATCTGCTTAAATAGAAAATATGCATGAAATATATTAAATTTAATCAATGCCTTGATGCTGCAGCATTATGTAGCAATTGTAGTAAATTCCTACCAATTTGTTCTTGCATTCACTCAATTCATTGAAGTTCTTTCAACTAATTATCGTATAAAATAACTCTAATTTAAGAGTTATCACTGGTCAAGAAAAAACAAGTTACCTTCTTGTATTATATTGTATTATCTTCATATTTTGTGATCATGATGTAGACTTCGACTTATCTCATGTGGGTTATGACTTTAATTTTAGTTAAGTATTTTTTGCTACAAACCATATTTTGGATTTTGTGATCGAATTCTCCACGTCTGGATTAGATTTATGCCATTTACATATGGTGATTATGCAATTTGAAAAAAAATCACTCTATGGTACTATCGGTTATGCACATCTAATCAAGTTTATTAACGTTTGTTAACAACATTTCACCGGATTAGAAATAAAGAAATGGGGGAATACCATATGCCATACGTTTGATCGTGTTATTGCCTTCCTTACTCAAGTTGATATCATATCTGCGAGAATAAAGGTTACTTTGTTTTTTCCCCCTACTTGTTAGTTTATCTCAGATGCAATTCTTATTCAGGAAGATGGTGTTACAAATAAATGACACTAAAATAAATCTCTTCCCACTTAAAAATGAAATCTACGGCCATCATAATTGCATTATTTTAATCAAGTCACACAGCCATAATTCGAAGCTCCTGTATATGCTTGCGCTAAAATCATCATCTAATACAGCAAAATAAAATAATGAGACGTATATAGTAGCACATAATTATAGGTCCTCGTAAGAAAGGTATCAAGAATAGGACTAGAGTCCCTTGTGTTAAATCCAAGATTATGACGAGGATGAATACATACATTTTGCAGCTCTTCTGGTTGAACATTGAGATTTCTATTGCCCGAAGATGACGGCCGAACACTGTCACGAGACTCTGCCAAAATCTGAAAATATGCATGAGGTCCCCAACCTGCTCACATAATACAAAATGATCGTTTCATTTTGGTAGATAATCTATATAATTACTCTTTAATTGATCTACTTTTACATTCACATCCGATAAATGTGATTTTCATAAGGATTTTGTTAGCAAGAGACTAGCACGCACTACTAAGTCACATGATCTAAGACTGGTTTTTATCACTCAGCTGTGTTTCATAATAGCGAGATATATCCAGTTTATCAACACAGGTTCTGAGAAAAAGCCAAAATGTAGTGAGCATGGATATGCACACATTGCTGAAGTAGGACCTCACGCTGATCATTAATGATTCTCTTAGTGACACCAGTCGACCACTTCGTTTGTCAGGTTGACGACCATGTGATTGTTACGACTTAGTTTCTAAAATGTCATTCGTCTATAGTTTTGATCTGGTCGACCACACATTCTGCTTTAATATGGTTTTGTACAATCTCTGGTCGTCCGCACTTGACTTAGGTCGACTGCAACATCGAATCTATGTTACTTTATGCGTATTTAGTCGGTTGACTGCTTCTCTCCTCTGGTTGATCACAGACATGCCTTCAAGGATATTTTCTAAGTTGTCTCTAGCTCGATCATTTGCACGTGTGGTATGGTTGATCACGATGTACTCTTAAATTTGTGAAAGATTTTGTCTTTATGTCCAATCATCCACTTCTTCCTCCTAGTCGACAGCAATTTGGTCTCACAAGATGTTTTGCATTCTACATTTGGTGCTATCGACCTCGTCCTACCCTAGTCAACTACAACCTTATCTTTCAAACTATGCAAGATTCCGTGCCTCGTGTCGATCGAGCGTAATGCTCCCTTGATTGATCGTCGATCTGGTCTTTCAAAATGACTTGTGATATGTTTAAACTCTCGTTGCTCGCTGTCTACTCTGGTCTACGTGTTGGACCCAAATTCTGAAAAATAACTTAGAATTTTTGTGCATGAATTTGGTAGACACAAATAATTTTCAATAAACATATTCAGGGAATTTTTAAGACAAATAGTTTCAATATTATCTCATTACAAATTCTTTAACATAATTTATGAGTAATCTAAAAAGATTTATGCTTAATTAATATTAAGCTTGTTAACATATTTGAGATGGTAGAACTCATCACCAAAAACTAGTTCAATAGCCGATGTGAGACAAACACAATTATCAATACCCACCCTCACGCATAGCGTGCTTGGGCCGAATCCAATTCTTACAATCGTCTAACTCTGATACCATGTTAACACATGTGAAAGGATAGAACTCATCCCCAAAAGCTAGTTCAAGGGGAGAGAGAATCTCCCTTACATATATACAAAGTGCAGATCCATCTACTAGGTGATATGAGACAAACACAATTATCAATAAAGCTAACACTAGGGAATCTACAACTTCCATCTCTGAGCGCAACACGTATTAACTATAGAGAAATCCAAATACAAAAGGCATGTTTTTATTCGTTTTTATGCGGCAATATTAAAAACCTTAAGGCCCAATTTCTTTGCTCCCATTACAAATCTCTCAAAATATGTATAATTTAATTATTTATTGTGCCAAAGTATGGAGATTTTAGACTATGCCAAAATAGAATTCGAATGAGTGAGCTCTAACATTTTTTATTTCTATCACACAAGCTCCACCCGCTATAAGTGTCAGATAGAAAAAAAAATAGTAAACAAAATTATTGGAGGTTAAGAACCTAATACTTTTAACATTCTTTCCAAACACAAGGCAATGAATTACTTCTTGAAATTGAGCTGAATATAGCACCTGTGTGTTCGTAATCAAACGATAACGAGAAAAAGAAAAATAGAATGCATAACACCAGATTTACGTGAAAAATCCTTTCGAAAAAAAATCACGGGTAGAAAAACAAATCTACTAGGAAGATCGAAGATACAACTGTAAGTTTTGCTGCTTTAACTTACAAGTATTTATAGAGAAATAAAATCTAATGAGATTATGAGTGCAATCCGACCCAACTAGAATTTGGGTCACCCAAATTCTAATACCATGATGTCAGCTTGATTATAGTAAGGTAATTTAAGCCGTATATTTAAACATTTTAAAAAATTAATGAGATACTGATTACTCTATTTGAAAACTTTTCCCCACCCACATTTCCCATCAAAATCCTAAGAAGATTTTCTCTCTGACCAAACAGATTCTTTGGTTTTCTAAATTGCAAGATTTAGTCAAATTTTGAAATTTTCATTTTTAAAAAAATCAAGTTTAGAGTCTTTCAGGTACACACTTTAGGTTATTTGACAAAAATAAACAAAGGGGGTGGCCCTTTTAAGATGTTGCCTTTTCTTTTTTATCATTATATATTTTATTCCTTGAGCACTTTGTCATAGAACATATTACTGAATCACACCAACTTAAATTCTGAGCTAATAAATAATATAAAATTTAAATTTCTCACCTAAATAATACAAAATCGTCTGTAATTTCAAATTGATGACTAATTTTTCCTTATAGAGAGTTTTGCTCTATGAAAAATATGAATATTTGTACTTTATGAGCTATTTTTGTGGATCATGTTGTTCAAAATTTTAATATTTACCATGTGTTACTGAAAATTCTTTGATACATTGTCGAAACTTTAAGAAATAATCAAAAAATGTCAATTTTCCCACAAATTAAACAGTGAAAATGTGGAGATGCCTTTGATTCTCAACAAAGGGAAATTTTCCTGGTTGAATTTACTGTTAAAATTGTTTTTTCATTTCAAATTAAATTTTTTAAAAGGTTAAATTCAAAGTAATTTAAAAAAAAAATATGTGCTAAATGAACTTAGAAATAGTAAATTAAAATTAAATAAAACATTAGTTCAGAAAAGCCTCTATGTAGGGCACAAGTGAAACATCCCGACTTCCAATGAATCCAATTTATAGAGTAAAGTAAAAGAAAATCTCAAGTTGGAAAGCTTAAATATAAGGATTGTTCAATTACTTAGTAATTTAGAGAATATAATTATTTATCTCTTAGAATAATTTTCACGGATAATTTCACCTTTTATGGACATAATTTACATTTATATTTTAATCTTATGTTACTATGTGACACTTATGTATCATTCATTCAATGATACAAATTATATATTATTTTAATTATTTAAATTTTTGTTATAATTAGCTTATAAATAAGTAAATGAGATGACATTTTCTCATTGATGGTTATTTTAGAGTTTTGTTAGACTGAAATCCATAAACTTTATTTTCTATAATCCCAAAATCGTAATCATGTTGTATTCATCAAGATAAATAATTGCAAAATCTATCTGAATCTATTAAATCACCTTAGAACATAGTTTCTGAAAACTGTCTCTGATTTCAAAACAGGTGCAGGTTAAAATAGTTTTTCTCAGAGAAAACCCCAACTCTTTATATTCTCTATGTAACGACCCACCGGGTTCCCTCCGCCAGGCTGTGCAGTCCAGCCCACAAGCTTCAGGTACTGCCACGTGGCGTCCCACGGGCCGCTCCACGTGGACTCACGATCTTCTCCCCCTCCTTGGTTGAAGGGGAGTTTTTTGTCTCCCCAATGACTCGAACCCTGGCTCCCAGGCTTCTTAGAATTGAACATAAGTTTGATTTTCTATTTTCATAATGGCAAAATCTCTCCTTCTAAGGCAGCAACAATGAAATATAAATACCCTCATAATTAAGGTTTGCAAAATAAACCAAAATAAACTAAATTAAACTAAAGGAAAAATCAGTCTAAACAAACCGCTCTAAATAACTTAAAAAGAAAACAACTAAAATGCATGAAAATTGTTATATAAGGTTTTGGCGAAGAATGTAGGAATTTTCTCTATTTGAAAAGAAAGGCTTGGTTTCCCACCACAACAATGGGCTTGGGAGATTCCTCATCTATTGGGCCTCTTTGGAAGAAATAAGATTCTTTGTAATGGATCTGGTTGTTATAGCAAATGATGTTTAATTTTTGATGTGCTACCTCATTCTAAAAATCTTGAGGAGTCAGTTACAATCTTTATCAAGAGCACGTTTTGTTTTAAGATTAGGGAGACTTTGTAAATGGCTAAATAGACTTCGGAGGTCAGATTTCGGCCATATTCAGAATATTTTGACAATCCCTTTGACTTGTGTTTTGTTCTCCACTTGTGCTTCACCATGATAAACTTCTGATTAAATTTGTTTGCTTCATAATTGAAATTGAGGCATTGACTACTTTTTTCCCCTTGATCACCTACAGAAACAATATTAACAATATTATTAGAAGTTTTCGATGCTCGTATGTTAATGGACGGATCCTGTGGCACATCCCGAGATTGTCTTCAAATCTAAATTTTCCTTGACTTCAAATCCAAATTTTCCTTCACTTCTTTATCCCCGTGCTTATCAAGAAATCCAAACTTATAAGCTATAGAAAAGGTAACTTCAAAGAGCTTATTGAGATCTTCAGCTCTTAGAAAGATTTTGAACTTTCTTTGATTGAAAAACCACTTTAACAAATATGATATAATTAGGTACAATGGAACCTTAATCGAGAAATTTATGTTGCACCCCCTCAATCTTAAATGTTCTTCTTCCCCTAAGGGTTCCACAAGTGATTATCATTCTTAGCCCAAACTTAATTCTTCTCCCATACAAAGTAAGTGGTTTTGTTCTCGAAAAATTTAAGTTTTCAACCTCCCCTCAAACATTCCAAGATTTCATAAAAAAATCTAAATCGTTCGTTAATAAGACAATCTTTACAAATTTTCTTGAGGGTTAAAATAATAAGGATCCTTGTTCAATAAACAAGTCAAATCAACATGTTTAATAAAAAGTACATTCATGAGGGTTTGTGGAATATCTCCTCTTTCTTCAAACATAATATGATTCCTTAGTGTCCCCTTTGAAGTAGGGGTGTAGCGACCCTAATACTGTACCCTTATTTTTCGTATTATTTTTTTTATACTTAAAGCTTTAAACCATTTGATAAAACTTAAAAACAATTTAAATAAACTTAAAACAATTATTTTAAAAACAAAGAAAAGCATCGGCCAAAAAACTGGAGGGCATAAGGGACTTTTGTCCCAAAAATGTGAGGGGCGATCGATTGCCCAAAACAGGCGATCGATCGATCGCCTGTGAAGAAAACTGAGGGGCGATCGATCGCCCCTCTCCGGGTGAACGATCGCCCTTCGGCGATCACTTCTTGCCAAGCAATCGCCATCACCTGGCGATCGCTCGGCACACGCTCTGGAATTTCTTCCAGAGCGTGACCAAGAGGGGCAATCGATCGTCCTCCCTGGCGATCGATCGCCAAATCCTCTGGAATCCGAATTCCAGAGGACTTGCCTCCTCTTTCTTTCTTCTTTTCTTCTTTCTTTTTCCTTGCATTCATAAACATATAACCTACACTAAAACTTCAACATACTCTACTCCATAAACACGTAACATACGGTCGCTCAAACCTCACCCATTTCACACTTCACCAATCACCCAAAATACACGACTCAAAACACAATTAAAACATAACCTGATTTCGTAAAAACAAACCGCGTGGATCCGTTTAAATACTTAACATTTCCTCCTGTTCAAAATCACCAAGCAGTTTATAGAATAGTTTAAAAAACGTTTAAAAACATCAAAACGTAAACCTATCAACTAATCAGATCCAAACATCCTAATATGTTCAACTATACAAATTTTCCTACGATCTAACTATCGTATCCCAAAATACCTTTACATCTTTTCCCCACAGGTCAAAATACGCGTCAACTGCCCAGCACGCTACCACGGGCATTCTCCTTCAATCTGTACGGTCATCTGGTAGAGGAAAATCCTCCTCACCTTGCTCTATGTCTAGATCACCTACACCATAAAGACACCTATGAGATAAAAATCTCAGCAAGTTCTACGTAAATACTAATGCATGATCATGTATGCTCAATGCTATGAAAACCGTCCATGTCATTTCATATATCAGTACGTTTCAGTCTATGGTTATCAGAAACGCTCGACAGATGGATAGGGCACGTCCAGCGGTTAGACAGCCCACACCATCTGAAGGGAGGAAAACCCGCTCACCACGGAACGCCAGGTCTGAACCTCATCCCGATAACCCCATGTCATGGTTGTTTACTGTGATATTTTACTTGCCTTTACTTGCATGTTCTTTTCATGAAATCCGTGCGTAAATTCATTTTCATGACGTTTTTAAAACAATGATGTATGAACAGTTCAATATAAACATACAAGATGAGCAAACCATTAAAACACTACAAATACCATCAAAACCGTCACAACACACAACCTATAAAAACAACCGAACCTAAACTACCCAACCGAAACAATCAGACGAAACAATGACCAACTTAAACAAACAAAACACCAACAGATCCTCAACAACAAACTTCGGCTTATGGTGTAGGTCAATCGGCCACAGCAAGTCACGAGAACTTACCTCATGCGCGTTGAACTTCAAGCTCCGTCCACGAGTGTCGTTTACCTAAGCAAATTTATCACAATTGTCGTTAAAACGAATTCGAACCATTAATGTCTAAATTAACGAAATCTTTAACTAATGAAATCTCTAAAATTCTAACTTAACTAATCGAGGCATTTTAATAACGATTAACACTCGATACCTCGAAACCGCCATTAACGAGTTTTCCAAAACTCCAAAAATCGACAATTCTTAATATTCCACAACGAATTGACTATACACGCCCAATAATCACCCATATGTCCATTATACGGACTAATACGACAAACCTATCGATTTCTAGCCATAAACCACGTTTTTCACAAACCCTAAACGAAACCCTAATCGTTTTTAACTCCGCAAAACTAAGAATTAAAGCCGGGAAACGTTAGGGACTTACTTAGAATCGTGAATGGAGAAGAAAACACGAAGAAACTTTGAAGAACGGAGGACGAGTCGTCGTCGGAGGGGAGAAGCGCCGATGGAGAAAGGAGAAATCGCAGGGGAGGTTTGGTGTTTTTGTGAGGAGCAGAGGAAAATGAGGGAGGAGGAAGTGAAAAGTGGTTTTTAATAAAAATTGACTTGACAATTTACCATTTTGCCCTTCTTTTGATTTTCTATTTGTTTCGTTCTTTGTTTCGTTCTTTGTTTCATTAATTAACCGATGATTCGGTTTCTCCAAATTGTCTTATTTCACCACCAAATCCAGGGTTCCATTAAAACTGTATGTTCGCAATTCGGACCTTATTTACTATTTTTACCAAAGTATCATTTATATTACGATAAACGTAATTCTCGTAAAATTAGCGTTAAACTCCTAAAATTTCCGAAATTTTCTCAAAATCCTTATTAATTATTAGGATCGTAAGAACGCATTCTTTTCGCAAAATGGACTTGATTTGACATATTAACAAAAATGCCATTTACATTAAAATATTTATATTCCGTACAGCCAGGTATTACAAGGGGAGTCCCATAAATTATTTTTATTTTCAACTTCTTTAGTGCTTTCTTCTATCATGGTTGCTGCCAAGAAAAATTCATGATCCTCAATGATTGTATCCTCTATTTGGCTATCTTTTTCTTAGGCATGCATGGTGGAGAGTGATCCTTCAACACAAATGTGGGCTTCCTCCAAATCCTCTTCAACTCTAGGAGAATGATGTGCTATGGGAACCTACAGCTCACAATCAAACATTAAGATTTTCTAACAATAATCTAGTGTCTATTTTGTAGGTGATCATGGAGGAAAGTGTATTCAATGTATCATTTATAGCCATGTTGCATCAACAAATATTCTGGAGTTATTCAAGATAAACCATGAGTAGAAAATGAAGCACAAGTTCAGAAAGCATCTTGGAAAGTCCAAAACTGTGATCTCGAGGTGTTTTTGGCAAATTTGATAGTCTTAACGATCTCATGTCAAAATGACTACTTCATAAAATTTGTAGTTAACTTATCAAGCTTTCTAGAATGAGAATCTTCATAAAAATGGAAGATTATTGGCTATATCAAATGGGTTCTGGATAGAGAGCTACATTTATACAAAAAATAAATAAATAAGTTCGAGTTTGTATTACTCCATGAGATGTTTAAGGACTTGGAGTCCTTAGAGGTTCTTGAGGCTTATGGAGGGGGACAGAGAAAGGGAAATTCCACTGCAAATTAGTTATCTCAGGCTTAATTCGTAAGGCCTTTCACTTCATGATTTCAAACCAAAATATACAGTTTTAAATAATTATTCCGATGGTCCATTCTAAATAGTATTTTATGACATAAAAAAAAAAAATTGTTGTTTTTTAGATTTTACATTTTAAAACAGGTCCTTGGGTTATAATTATTAAGGTGATATTAGATTTACTTTCTAATTCTACACTCTAATCTTACCTCCTAACATATATATTGCTCATTGAATGATGTAACAATTAAGATCAATTATAAATAGTTAAAACAAAACATTAATTGTTGTAACTAATGAGCGACACTTCAGAAAGTAAGATTAAAATATATGATTAGATGTAAAACGAGCATATTCGTAATCATGTTTGCAACACAATCTTATAGATGAAATTTTAGGGAGAAGGTTTAACGTTAGGTTTGGTGGAAGTTTGTAGTTTTCTTTTTCTTGAAAATTAATCTAGAAATCAAATGGCCAAGCCTTTTCCTTCATGGTTTCAAACGAAAATGTACGACGATCAATTTTGAAAAGTATTTTGTGACATTTAAATAAATTTTAAAATAGGTCCTTGCATTATTCTTATTTGGGTGATGATCAGTTTATTTTCTAATCATACACTCTAATCTCACATTCTAATGCGTCGCTTATTAAGTGGTGCAATAAGTAAAATAAGTTAACCCTAGCATTAATCTTATTATAAAGTAGAAGTTGGACAAATACGGAGAAGATTCAAAGCAATGGTTTTATACTACTTTCCTGCATTGGAAATGAGGTGGTGGGGAAGAATGAAATAACAAGTTTGAAAATCAAAAGAACCCTCACCAACTTTCTCAATTCTTATAATGCTAGATTAAAATATGCCTTGGATATAATTTCAAATTCTTAGTAAACATGGATTTAAATATTTTAAATTGACCTTTTATTTTATTTTTTTAAAAATTAAATATTTAAGTTCAATACCAAGTTGTTTTTCTTGATAAAGGCTCTATTAATTGGGGTCTAATTTGAAACGTTTTACCATTTCAATGTTATTTAACGAAATTAAATAAGACAAAAGAAAAATAAAAATAATTGATGGAGGCATCTGACCATTCTTCATGGGCTCCATGCTTAATTTGAGAAGCAAGTGGGCCCACATAACGTATTATTATTGGTTCGGCTTGTGGGCCCAAGCTTAATTTTTTTTCCCAAAAGATAAAAAACAGTGTGGCACCCACCTCATTATTCAATCTTAGTGTTCAATGTTTAATTAAGATTTTATTGGATGCTTTAATTCTTACCTTTTCCTTTTTCTTTCAGGTCGGAGTCTTCTTTGGCTGTTCCTCTGTTTAAACTTGGCTTTTCTTCCCTCGAAGTCGAACCATTTCTTCATCAAATTTATTTTCCGTTCTTTCTCTCTCTGAATTTCTCATCATCTTCTCTCTAAAATCTCTCTCTCCTTTCTTTTACGTTCAGAAACTGGGAATCACCCATCTAATGGCTGCCGAGAAGTGTACTACCATGTTGCAGAGAGACACGAATAGAATCACCTTAGTTTTGATTTATGCTGTTTTGGAGTGGATTTTAATTGCGTTTCTTCTTCTTAACTCTCTTTTTTCTTATCTTATCGTGAAATTTGCTGATTATTTTGGGCTCCAAAAGCCTTGCTTATGGTGTTCTAGACTTGATCATCTGTTTGAACCTGGAAAAAATCGTTCTTGTTTCCAAGATCTTGTTTGTGAAGCTCATTCTAAGGAGATTTCAAATCTGGGTTTCTGTTTTAACCATCGAAAATTGGTTGAATTTAGAGATATGTGTGATGACTGCTTCGGTTCTTCATGGTCGGATAATAATAAATATTCCGACAATTTTGATATCTTTTATTGGTTAAATCAAAGAAGGAATGTGGAAACATGCGAGAAGGACAAATTGAGGTGTTGTCGTTGCTGTGGTGAGAGGTTGAAAACAGAAATAGATTCTCCATTTTATGTTTTTGAGCCTTCTTGGGAGGCTTTGGATCAAACCCAGATGAAGAATTTGGATATAGATGAAACAATTGATGAGCTTTTGGATCGAGACAGATCAAAAAATGATGGGGAAAAGAGAGAAATCCAAATGGTTTCTGATTTTAATGGAGGGTTTGGTAAGAAAGAAGACATTTCAGAAGAAACTTCTACTTGCTCAGTCTGTGAAATTGGTTTTAAACAAAATGACTGTCAAGAAGAAGAAAATGTTGGAGTTCTCGCAGAAGAAGATCGAGAGTTCATCGAAAATGAGAAATCAAGAGCTTTCATGGACGAAAAACTTGAATTCTCAGCTCAACATCTCGAATTCTACATCGGTCAGGAAGATTGTCAGTTGATTCCTATTGAATTAACGGGTTATTTGCCAATGCAAGTTGAAAACAACCAAAAGGAAGAAGGAGATGATAACTTCTGTGGAGATGTAGTTTGGATTTTGTTCAACCTGTTGTAGAAACTTGGCGCAGTTCAGGAGAGGCAATTGAAGTAATTCCCAGCCATGGCAATGGTGTTATAGAGCTCGACATTGCCGTGCTTTCAGAAAGAGAACTATTTAAAGAAGAAGATAATCGATTTTCCGAAGCACAGAGTGGAGAAGATGATTCAAATCATGTTCATCAAGGTGCCTATTTCTTTCCTTCACTCACATTTCTGATTTTTCTCATTACAGAATAAAGTTGCTTTGAAATTATAGTTTTCTTGACGGGTAAATAAAAGGTTACATTGTTGTCTAACTATATTTTGGCAATTTCTATAGAAATGACACATTATTATGTAATTTGAGAGTGCACCTACGGATTAATCATGAGGAACATATCATATCTTAGATTATGAATCTAAATTTGGTTACTTTTATGATAAATCAGACTCCAAAAGAGATACGGATCGTGAGATTGTAGAAATTAAGGATCGGGAGAATGAGGAAGAATACAAAGTTCTTGAGAAGTTGCTTCCACTAAACCGAAATGAATCCACCGCTGAAGAATCATTTGATGGAAGTGTCATAAGCGACATCAACAGTTACGAGGGAGTCGTGTCGATCGAGAAGTTGAAATCTGCATTGAGAGCCGATCGGATGGCCTTAAATGCTTTGTATGCAGAATTAGAGGAAGAGAGAAGTGCTTCTGCAGTAGCTGCCAATCAAACAATGGCAATGATTAATAGGCTTCAAGAAGAAAAGGCCAGTATGCAAATGGAGGCTTTACAGTATCAAAGAATGACGGAAGAACAATCTGAGTACGATCAAGAAGCGTTGCATATATTGAACGAGCTTGTCATTAAAAGGGAAAGAGAGAAGCAAGAACTCGAAAAAGAACTCGAAGTGTATCGAAGAAGGGTTCATGATTTCGAGGCAAGAGAGAAAATGATGATTTTAAGATGCAAAAAGGAAGAAATTAGCAAGAGTTCTTCTGGTTTTTCGAGTAATGGGGAGGAAAGCGATGAAGTACCGATGGAAATGAACAACGAAAGAAAAGACGAAGATAGAATATATGAAAACGGAGAAAGTAAAACACAAAACACTCCTATCGGTGCAGTTTTGTACTTGGAGGAATCACTTGCTAGCTTCGAAGAAGAAAGAATCTCCATAATTGAGCAGCTGAAGCTTTTAGAAGAGAAGCTTTTCTTCTTGAGTGATGAAGAAGAAAATGGAAATGGGTTCCATGAAAATGCGGATTCTAATGGAAGATCGAAATTTTATGAAAACGGGTATCATCACAAAGAAATCAATGGAGGAACCAATCATCAAAACGGAAGAATAATGAATCCTAAACCAAAGAGGCTGCTTCCTCTTTTTGACAAAACAGTGGAAGAAGACTCAGAAGAAGAAGAGCAGGAATTGGACAAAAATGGAGAAGGCTTTGAATCATACTCCATCAACATGACAATAAATTCAAACAATGAATCAGAAGAGTTCAAGAAGATAGCCATTGAAGAAGAGGTCGACCATGTCTATGAAAGACTTCAAGCTCTTGAAGAAGACAGAGAGTTTCTTAAACACTGCATAAGCTCTTTGAAAAAAGGAGACAAGGGTTTGGAACTTCTTCAAGAGATTTTGCAGCATCTTCGGGATCTAAGAAGCGTCGATCTACGAGTTAAAGGACTCAATGCCTTATCATGAAACACATTTTCCTGCCCAAGAAAACAGGTAGAAAGATTTTCCTACTTCCCAAACAAGAACCCGTTCAACACACCCTCTGAGATTTTAGCTGTTTAACTTCTATCTTTCTGGCTTGGTAAATGCAGATTGGTTAGAGCAGCAAATAGAAGTCTCTGAGGGAAGAAGAGGCTTGATCTTGGTGGAGTAGAAACAAAAACTCTACAATTTGTTTTGTTTTTTTTGTCCAAATTACCCAATTTTTTCATTTTTCTTTCTGAGGGGAAAGGGAAGGGTGAGTGTATGTGTGTGTAGGGTAGTGAATATATTGCTATCCTTTTTTATATATATAAAAAAAAAAAAATCATTAGTTTTTTAGAGAGAGAGAACTTCTTTGATGGAGAGAGAAACCAAATGGTTGAGTAAAATATTAACCTTTTCTCTCTCTAGAAAGTGGATAATTTTGTATTGATTTATTATGGAGAGGTGAAGTTGTATAATACGAGTATTATGATTAAAGTACAATATGATGGAAGTGAGTGCTTGGTCCATAATATCTGCAGGCATGCTGGTCGTTTGGGTGACCCATACTAAAGTTCTCATTTCAGTTCCATTTTGTTCTAACATGAGAATGTCATCATCGACTTTCTGTGTTCCAATTTCGAAAAATAGGTTGGAATAATCGAATCGAATCGAGCTGGTTTGGTTTTTTACAAGGAATTTTTACCCGAAAAATTGAATTTTTAATGGTTAATTTCGAATTGCCAATTTTTTTTCTTGAAGAAATGTTTGGCACTTTTTAATAAGCACGTAGCGACGTGTAACCATTGGGTACATAAATCGGTAAAATTGAACATAGATTTAAAATAATAAAGAAAAATGTGAGTCCACAAAATTTAAATGACTAAAGTCCTGTATTTTAGGGGGGAAAGCTGCTTTAGTATGTGCTCTCATGATTAGTGGGTTTTGCTTAAAGCATTAAACACATTTATTAACAAGACAACAAAGTGATTGTGCCTCCAAGCTGGAAAGTTTATTATTTTAGTTTTATTTTTGGGATAAATCATTTGATTAAGTTGTACTCCTAAATTATGAGACTACTAAACATGATAAAATAGGTTATAATTGTTATATGTTACCAATTATTTCTACAAGAATAGAATTAAAAATATTTCTTTGTCCTACTCATTATTAAGACCAAGGCACGTGTCTTATAACTCCAAAAATGATCAATCAAGCCAAGCTTGTGTTTGCTTTCTTGAAATTATAAATTTAATTCAATTAATAAATTTTTGGTTAATGCATGTTTTTAATATAGTTTTGATTAAAGTTCATGTATTTGTGAAGAGTCACCTAGAGAGTAGAGATTCATGTATGTGTAGGTACATTGGTTTATGTACTTAGGTAATTCATTAAGTGTTACTTCATGTATTAAATTAAATAGGTGATTCATGTATTGTTTTATACATGTACCAAATAATCCTGTAAATAGGATGTGAATCTAGTCATTTTGAAATCAAGTCAATACCCAAAGCATTTCAATAAAATAGTGTCTATTATCTCCACTTTATTTTTTCCTTCTCCAAAAATCTCTCTTCATCATTCCAACAAATTGGTATCAGATCTCGATTTTTCAATCTTGTAGAAATGTCAAATTTTACATTTCCATTCCACTTTCTCCAACTCAAGAAAGACAATTATGAGAATTGGTACATTCGTATGAAGGCTTTGCTCTGCTCGCAAGACGTATGAGAGATTGTCGATAGAGGTTATAAAGAGTCTCGTGATGATTCCGCCATGACTTCTAACCAAAGGGAGACTCTCTAAAGAACGCATAAGAGAGATCAACAAACTCTTACCCTTGTTCATCAATGTTTGTAAGAAGCCATGTTTGAGAAAGTTCAAATGCGACCGTCACCAAGCAAGGATGAGAGATTCTACAAAATTCTTATCAAGGAGTTGATAAGGTTAAGAAGGTACGTTTTCAAATCCTATGAGGAGAATTTGAACCGTTGCGAATGCGAGAATCCAAGTCCATAGCGGATTTTTTTTTTAGGGTTTTGGCAATCGTAAACCAAATGAAGAGATATGGATAAAGAATGGAAGATGTTCGTGTCAATGAAAAAGTTCTTCGCACGTTGCATTCAAAGTTTGATTATGAAGTTGTAGTTATCGAGGAGTCCAAAGATTTAGCTACCATAACGGTTGACTAACTCATGGGTTCTTTATAAGCTCATGAAGAGATAATCAACAAGAAGGAGGAACCGATCGAGCATGTCTTGACCACCAAGCTCTTTATGAATGAAAAAGAGAATGAACTTGGGAGAAGCCAACGAGGAAGAGGACGCAGACAAAGACATGGACAAAGCAGAGGAAAAAGTCAAGGACAACAAAGTTTTGACAATTAAGAGAAGAGTCATTTTGTGAAAGAGCGCGGTAGAGGAAGCCACTCAAGACAAAATGATCGTTCAAGTGTTCAATACTACGATTGCCAAAAACACAGACATTATACTCGCAATTGTTGGAGTCCTCAAAATGTCAAAAAAAGACGAATTATGCTCAAAACGAAGAGGTGGAGGAGAATTTGTTTCTTGCTTACAAAAGAGGAGAAGGAAGCAAAAGCAACATGTGGTATCTTGACAACATGGCAAGCAATCACATGTGAGGTGACAAGAACAAATTTATGGAGATTCACAAATCGGTGACCGAATTAGTCACGTGTGGAGATAACTCCAAAGTTTAAATAGAAGGCAAATGTATGATTTTAATTCGTATGAAAAACAGCGGTCATCAACTCATTAGCAATGTTTATTATGTTTTGAATATGAAGAGCAATATTTTGAGCTTGGGACAACTCTAGGAGAAAAACTATGAAGTTCACATGAAGGATCGTAGTCTCCTACTTAAAGATGATAGATGAAATGGGATCACAAAGGTGCCAATGACAAAAAATAGAATGTTCCTGCTGGATATTCAAGTCGATGTTGCTTGATGTCTGAAAGCTTGTGTGAAGGACACCTCATGGCTTTGGCACTAAAGACTTGGTCATCTCAATTTCGGTGGCTTGAAGTTATTGGACTAGAAAAAGATATTGAAGGGTTTGCCACCCATAGATCAACCAGACCATTTATGCGAGGGGTTTCTTGTCGGCAAACAATTTTGAAAAAGCTTTTCGAATAAGATGACATCAAGAGCAAGTAAACCGCTTCAACTTGTTAATGCTGATGTATGTGGACCAATTAATCCTCAATCGTTTGGTAAAAATCATATTTTCTCCTCTTCATTGATGATTTTAGCAGAAAAACTTGGGTTTATTTTTTGAAGGAGAAATCTCAAGTTTTTGGAGTTTTTAGAAAATTCAAACATATGTTGAAAGGCAAAGCCAGTATGCCATTAAAGCTTTGGGATCAAACAATGGAGGTGAGTTTACTTCTAACGTGTTTAATGAGTTCTGTGAAGCAAATAACATCTGACAATTCCTGACAGTTCTAAGATCTCCTCAACAAAACGGTATTGTTAAAAGGAAGAATCGAACCATTCTCATTATGATTCGAAGTATGCTAAAGACAAAAAAGATGCCGAAAGAGTTCTAGGGAGAAGTTATTGATTGTGTTGTCTACCTATCCAATATGTGTTCAACAAAAAACTTGTAGAACAAAACATCTCAAGAAGTATGGAGTGGAAGAAAACCAAGTGCTTCCCATTTGAGAGTGTTTGAAACATCATTTATGTGCACGTCCCAGATCAAGAGAGATCAAAGCTTGATAAAAGCAAGAAGTACATCTTCATCGGATATCATCAACGTTCCAAAGGCTACAAGCTTTGTGATCCAAGTCTTGAGAAGAGAATTATTAGTAGAGACGTGGAGTTTGATGAAGAAGATTCTTGGAATTAGAGTGATGAAGACAAAAAGAGTCATGAGTTCTTTTCTTTCTTTGATGAGTAACAAATAAGTAAAGTTCAAGAATCTGCTACACTTCCTAGATCATCAACAATATTAGATACACATTCATCTTCTTCAAGTGGAAGCTCAAGTGAAAGAGAACCTTGTATGAGAAGTCTTCAAGATTTTTATGAGGTAACACAAAATCTAAGTGAAGATCTAACTCTCTTTTGTCACTTTGTCGATTGTGAGCCCTTAGTATTTGAAGAAGTTATGAAAGATGAAAAACAAAGAATTGCTATGGATAAAGAGATTGCTTCAATTGAGAAGAATGATACATGGGAGCTAGTAAACATTATGGAAGACCAGAATCCCATTGGGGTGAAGTGGGTCTTCAAAGAAAAGAAGAATGCAAAGGGAGAAGTGAAGAAATACAAAGTCAGGTTAGTGGCAAAAATATATAGTCAACGTCCAGGTATTGACTATTGTGAAGTATTTGCTCTTGTTACCTGTTTGTAAACTATCCGGTTGATTATTTCACTAACAGCTCAGAAAAGATGGAAGATTTATCAAATGAATGTCAAATCGGCATTCTAGAATGGAGTTCTCGAAGAAGAGGTTTATGTCGAACAACCTTAAGGCTATGTTGTAAAGGGTTATGAAGACAAAGTATTGAAGCTGAAGAAAGCATTGTATGGCCTAAAGCAAACTCCAAGAGCTTGGAATAGTCAAATCGACAAGTACTTCTTCGAAATTGGGTTTATCAAATGCTCATATAAGCAAACAAATAAGACATCGCCATTTTTACGCGCAAGACATCGCCATTTTTACGCACCTTAGCATAGAGAGAATGCTTGTATGTTGTTGATTTGATTTTTACATGAAATAATATGAGTATGTGCAAAGAATTCAAGCAAACAATGTCTAAGGAGTATGAGATGACGAATATTGGTCTAATGTCATACTATCTTGGCATGGAGATCAATTAAGGATATGATGATATTTTCATATCTTAAGAAAGTTTTACAAGAGAGATTCTAAAGAAGGTCAAAATGGAGAATTGTCAGCCTCTAAATACTCATATGGCATGTGGAGTAAAACTATCGAAAAATAAGGAATGAGAGAAAGTTGATTCTACAACTTTCAAAAGCCTTCTTGGAAGTTTAAGGTATTTAACTTGCACAAAATCAGATATTCTTTTTTGGAATGGGACTGGTCACCCGATTTATAGAGTTACCAACAATGACACATTTTCAGGCGACAGAGCGAATTCTTTGATATATCAAAGGTACAATTAATTTTGGCTTGCTTTATTCATTTTCTATTGAATTTAAGTTTGTCAGATATAGCGATAGCGATTGGGGTGCAAACATAAATGATCAAAAGAGCACAACAAGTTTTGTTTTCTACATGGGTGCTACAACTTTTACATGGAGTTCGAAGAAACAACAAATTGTGACTTTATCCACTTGTGAAGCTGAATATGTTGCAGCTACATTTTGTATATGCCATGTTATATAGCTGAGAAGACTATTGAAGGAGTTACATATGCCACAAGACGAAACTACAAAGATTTTTGTTGACAATAAGTCAGCTATTGCATTGGCAAAGAATCATGTGTTTCATGATAGAAACAAGTATATAGATACGAGGTATCATTTCTTTCGTGACTGCATTGTGAAGAGTGAAGTGCAAGTAAAGTATGTGAATACCGATGATCAAGTTGATGATATTTTTACGAAGTCTCTCAAGTATGACAGTTTCAGCAAACTAAGAATGATGCTCAGAGTTACAAGGGATTAAGCTTATGAAGGATGTTGAAATTATAAGTTTAATTCAATTAATATGTTTTTGGTTAATATATGTTTTTAATATAGTTTTGGTTAAAGTTCATGTATTTGTAGAGTCACTTAGAGAGTTGAGATTCATATATGTGTAGTTACATTGGTTCATGTACTTAGGTAATTCATTAAGTATTATTTCATGTATTATATTAAATATGTGGTTCATGTATTATTTTATACATGTACCAAATAATCATATAAATAAAATGAGTCTAATCATTTTGAAATCAAGCTAATAGCCAAAGCATTTCAATAAAATAGTTTTTCTTCTTTCCACTTTATTTTTTCCTTCTCTAAAAATCTCTCTTACTCGTTCCAACATGCTTGACCTCCCGAGCTAGTTTGAATAGTTAGCACAGCACAATGAGCTAACTTGTTTAAGTTAAACAAGTCGAAATGTGCTTTAGATTTTGGCTCCCAAGCTAAACGAATTGGTTCATATGGCTTGTTTAAGTAAACAAGTCAAACTCAAAATTTGAGTCGGTTCGTTTAGCTTGCTTAGGCTCTTTCTAAGAGTGGACATGATTGAATTGAATTGCAGGTTTCGAACAGAATATGTAGTCATGGTATAAATTTTAATTTTTTTGTTAAAACCGATTTTTGATTCATTAGGGATGAACCAATGTGAGTGGTTCAAACCCAGTTTTGACTCCAAAATGACCAAACTAGAACCATTAAAATGAGAAAAACGGGTCTAAACTATCATTTAATATCTTAAAAATAAAAAAATGGGTCCAACTGATAACTTAAGTACAAAGCCCAGCAGCCAAGGCCTAAGCTTAGACCCATAAACCAACCCACCTATCTAATATCCAAGTTTTAACCCTATTAGTAAGCCTAATTTCAACCTCCATACATTTTCAAATTCTTCCTTTTGGTAGTATACTATTTGGGTCAAATTCTTCAAATTTACAGGTCTTCTTATTTTAAGGAGAAAATGTTCGTGCTTAGAGAATGATTTCAGTTGGGTGAATCATATCTCATTACTTTTTCTCAGTTATATATAGAAGAAACTTCTGTGAATTTATTTTCTTGAAAATGATAGAACTGGCCAAGTGGTTTTCAACTCGGTTAGAGAAGGAACCGAACCAGAAATATTCAGTTTGGTTTGCACTCAATTCGGATCGAAACGTGCCCACCAATACCGTCCCCTCTCTCCATCTCTTTTTACCAAAAAAAAAGACTAATAAATGATAGTATATTGATGTTCTAAAATGAGTAAAGTAAAATTTACACAATTGACTAATATGTATGTATTGACATTATAACAATACTATAAATAATTATTATAAATTTTTTAAAAAGTAGGTATATATTTAAATTTTGACTTTGCGAGTTAGCTTCGTTTGACTCAGTTCGTTGAACACTTCTATTTGACCACATAATGGGACAACATAGCTTGGCCACACTCTCCCACATGGTCAAGCAAACAAGCAAGTTGAAGCATATAGATTGACATTGCCAGGCTAAGACCACAATGCCAAGTAATGAGACTCAACTCACGAACTATCTCTACAACTATGTTGTGTTTTCTGGTTTTGTGTCATGGTGTTTGTGTTTTTCTTTTCTGTGCATTATTGTTCGCATGTTTAGTTTAAAATTTGCAATGAAAAAATTGGTATTACATCATCGAAAGCACTTGCTGAATTTCACATGGAAGGTGTCGATGGAAATAAAGAAGAAGCATCGAATGCTAGTCTTGTACCCCTATTACCACTTTGCTGCTTTCCTGAATTGATTTGCCATAAAAGATTTGAGCGGACCGTTTGTATACTTAATGGCAGGAAATTGCACAAAAATAGATGGACAAATAGAGCAACTCTATCACATGGTTAAAAGCAATAGATTGAAATCTTTTAAAAATTCAGTTGACATGTGATATCTAACGTCGAAAATTGAGATTAAACTATTTGATGTCAAATATGATTTTGGACTTTGAAAGAGAGGGATGCAAATCATTCTTGTATAAATGAAAGCGGATAAGGCACTTTTGAGAAAACAAAAATAAATTTCATCTTCTCTGTCAAAGAAGAGGAGATGATACTATAGAATTACCCTATAATAATTAATATTACACTTCAAATATAGAATCCTAGGGAGATTAAACGATAAAAAAAAAAAAAAAAAGGTTTACAGAAATGAAAAGTTTGAATAAGGAAAGCGGGAAAAAGTTGGTTGTGTAAGGCTTTTCGGTTTATGACAAGTTTCAGCTAGACTACTCCCTTATTTCAAGCAAAGCTTGGCTCATGCATAGAGATAGAAGTTGTAACAACCCTAAAATTTAAAATCCTAAAAAGTATTTTCTCCAATTCAATTCTCGAATCAGATTTGATTAAGTCGTTGTAAACCCTAAATTACTAAATACATGAATCCTGTATGATTAATTATGTGAAAACTCTTAAAAATTCTTATTAAATTTAGTGTGATTAAACCATAATATTAAGATCAATTTATTCATGTAATTATTCGAAACCTATTTAATATCATCACTACATTTATTATGAATCAACTTATTCAATTATATCTCGTAAGTTCAAATAATTACTGATATAAATTATTTAACAATTTAATGCCAAAATCCTCAAACTCCACGGTCATGTATAGTGCTAGAGATTGAGTTCTTAATCTTGTATTAGGACTCATCTTCGTATCTTAAAATAAGCGTAACCCTTGTTTAATTTTAGGCTCAAATAACTTTAAGGACTTCGAGCCAGTTGCTAATATTGCGCCTCTAGTTGGAAGAAGGAGCGCTCGACATAAAAGTTGGGGTTTTATATTATTTGCACTGCATTGTATGGTTTTTATGAAAACCCAATTTTGGTGAGCTATCACCCATAAAAACCTGACGGAGCCTGGTTGCCAGCACGTCAGTATTTTTACGTGTATATGTATGGATGATATATATGTTCTCAGTTGATACATAGTTTTATTATTGTTGTGATAGAAGATAGATCATCATGGTACTTTGGACGGTATTGGTGTCAAAGTATTAGGAGGACATTCTAGTACAGATTCTGCTACATGAAAGTTGTCATATTTGCACGTTACGAAATGGGTAAAAGGGCAATGATGACAGTCTAATTGGGTTTTGAATCCTAAACCCGATCATACTTATATTTGTTATTGATTATCATTTATACGGTTGATTCGTAGATGACCATTGTTCACCGACAACCCGGGTAAAGATGTTGGATCTTCGGATTGCACGATGCTTATTCTTCTTTCTGGCTCATGAGGTGTTGCTAGACTTCACTCGCTATCTTTCAGTGTTTATGTGCCAGAGGGGTCATTGAATGACCTTCATTTTTCACTTACGTGAATTTTTATAAGATAAGTATGATGATACCGTGTTTCTGTATAGTCATCTATGTATCCGATAGGGTTTAACTTAATGTCTCATTTGTGGCTCGTGGAGTTTGTTTTCGTAAAACGTTGAAAAATGAGTTTTCATGAGACGATGATTTGAAATCAAGTTTTTGTTATTTCATCATGTTTTGAAAGAAAAGATCAAATAAATTTTATGTGCATTACTGAGTTAGTCACTCACCTCAAACGACTCTGTCTCTTTTCAAAAAAGGGAGAGTAGTTACCTCTACTTAATTCTTGTTTGTGAGTTTATTAATTTCATGGTGAGGACTTAGTATATATTTGGATGTGTAAGGCTAATTGTTTGGAATTCATATGTTTAAACCCTATTGAACTACTTTTACTTTATCGCATTGTTATTTTTGTAATCTTTGTGTAGATTTTGATTTTCTGATTAATGTTCAAGTCTTACGATGCAAACTAAATCTTGGACTAGGTGATCGGGTCCTCTCTGAAGATCTGGTCGCTTGACCCGGCATTCTGTTAGGTCCGCCTCTAGGTCGTGACAAGTCCAACAATGACACGAATGATAGAATGCAAAAATAATATATAACGTATAAATCTAATAGGAAATATAATGTACTAAAAAAGTCTCATCTCACCAATATACAACTCCAAATGAAGGAAATTATTAAATAAATTATACGCTAATCGATCCTATGACGGCTACTGAGGATCTTTTAGACTTAAACGTAAAAGAGAGAATCGTTTTTCAACAATTTAAGTTAAAAAGATCATGGGAGCATCTAATGATCAAAACATTTCGTAAAACCGATTTATAAACAAGTAGTAGGGAAAACAATAAAAACTCTACACTAGAATATATATATATATATATAAAATAGGCCTTATAGAAGATTATCAAAACATTAGTGAAAATTGAGTCACTCACTGACTTAGGCACATCATACCGTATATATCTATTAACAACGGTGATACTAGCAAACTATTTTGATTCACAGCATAAAATTTAGAATCTAATATGCTTACAAGAAAAGCTATCGGTTAACAATTACCCTAAATTTACGAAGAAAATTGTGTTATGTCAAAACTAAATAACAAATGACACTTTATCCAAAATGTGGCCACTCTATAGTCATGTATTCTTAATCAACGTGATGATTATGAGACAACTACATCAGACGTTCATATTAGTTATTATAAGAAAGTTGGGTCACACTTTCACATAATTTTTATTCTAATAAAATAAGTCAAATTTTATCTTACCAACACTAAGCACAAGACATATTTATACCATCGTATGTTGCATCAGCAAACCGACGGATAGTACATCTAAGTACATAAGAGAATAAATAAAATATACGTTTTATAATTCAGTGTTGTCACACTCTAATTGGGGCATATAATCGAGAATATGAGTTACCTTAAAATAATGAAAGTACAAAATCCAAAAATAAATTAATTAATTAATTTTTAAATATTAATTAGTGAAGCACGCGACAAATCCTTGATTTTTTCGTTTATTGCTTTTGGTTCAAAAGCTTATTTTTCTATGAAAACACGTATTCGAAGCATAAGTCAATGGTGTTTATTTATTTATTTATTTGTCAAGATATGCTCACAAAACATTTATTTATTTATTTTAAAAGAATTAGAGAAAATTTAATAAATGAAATAGAAATTTCCACTACATTTCAAAATCACAATAATAAATGTTTCGCCCACACAACACGGCAGAATATTTAATACCAATTCCATTTTTTACTAGTCTCAATCACCGACGTTGCATTGTCCATCAGTTTGTGGGAATCATATTAGAATATTGACTATAGAAGCTTGTTGGTATTATTATTATTGCTTTTAGGTCATTGCACAAATAAATATCTTGTGCGCTTGCATGTTTACTATTGTGAAAGACTTGTTCAAACTTGGGTCTCAAAGATGTAGATATTTGTCAAACTAAGTTAAGTACGTTAGGTTGTCGAGTAAAGTTTAATTTAGACCCTAATGTTTTGAGTCATTTACAAATTAGAATTTCAACTTTTTTTTTTTTTTTATGAATCGAATGACTCTAAATGGTAATGTTTAAATTGCATTTATTTTGTTTTGGGATAAAAATCTCGAAATGTCCGGGTCGATTCAGTTCCGCTCCGCTCCTCATTGGAGGGTGGGTTCTAGCAAGAGAGAGCAGAAGAGGGAGGGTTAACAGTCTGTAGTAACAAGGCGTTGGTTGAACAAATTAATAGTCAAATTTTGACAAGTCAAACCTGACTTCACTCTCCATTGCCAAAACACTTGATTTGGCTGTTGTATCAAAATCTTAGTCCACGCGTTCAGGCAACAAACACGTTTGTTTAGTTGTGGATATCTCAGTTCCGGTACAGGACAAGGAACGCGACCAAATAAACCTTTTCCATTCCATCTTCGTTCAATCTTAGTAAAGCTTCTCCCTTTTCCTCGACCCACTTTTCTGCTCGTTTCCCTGATTGATTTTCACTTTCATCGTTGCCTTCAATTGTTTGTTTCTGTTTTTGGCTCGATTCATGGACTAGATCATGACGAAATCGAAGAATTTCATCAATCATTTCATTAAACCGTTTAAATTCGGTTCTTCCAGAGGTAGTTGAACGATTTTGTGTTCTGGGTTTCTTCTTTCTTGTTCAATTTTATGAATTTTTTTGGTGGTCGTTTTGTATAATCAGAGGGCGACGCAGAGGAAGACTTGGAGAAGATTGCTGCGCAGGAGCAGAAGCAGTTTCCGTTTGATACTTTAGTAGCAGCGACGAGAAATTTTCATCCCAATCAGAAGCTTGGCGAAGGCGGCTTTGGACCTGTTTTTAAGGTGAGACCGCCGTTTTTCCGATCTGACCAAAAAGTTGAAGATTTATGGGATTGAGTTCGGAATATTATGAGAAAAACATTGTTGATTCTCTCTCCTCTGTGCTTCTTTTATTGGGGTTTTCTTGAATTACGTTAGATGGAAACGAATTCAAGCTTCAATAGTTCTTCACCTGAGATTGAGAGAGAGAGAGAGAGAGAGAGAGAGAGAGAGAGAATACACATCCTCTAAACTAAAGTTTTATACATCAGTTCATCGGCTGTATCACACTTTGCTTCTAAGATTCTAATCACTAGTACTTAAAGATTCCATTGAGCTGTCTGAAATGGAATCCGTCAACGCAAAACTTATCTGCAAAGTGTTTGATGTTTTTTATTTGCAGGGAAAGTTGGATGATGGAAGAGAGATTGCAGTGAAAAAGTTGTCTCAAAGCTCAAAACAAGGGACGAAAGAGTTCAGAAACGAAGCAAAATTGTTGGCAAAAGTTCAGCATCGGAATGTTGTGAATTTGTTGGGATATTGCGTGAACGGAGCCGATAAGCTACTCGTTTATGAATACGTCTCTAACGAGAGCCTCGACAAGCTTCTCTTCAGTAACTACTTCGTACTTCACTTATTTACGAATCCTTAGAGCTGTGAAATTTTTTCGGTTCTGCAAATATAGGTTCTTAATCTCGATGCGAAATGACCTATTGACGGAGAACGTAGGATTCATATGAAAATGTAGGCTAGTTTTAAAAAAGATTTATTTTTGCTAAGCCTTTTTCATCGTTGAAATTATTGGGTAGTAGATATGCGGATATCACATAATGGGTTGTCATGTCTTTTACGCAGAATCTAATCGAAGAGTGGAGCTTTATTGGAATCAAAGATTCGAGATAATCTGTGGCATCGCACGAGGATTGCTTTACCTTCACGAGGACTCTCCCAATGTTATCATCCATCGTGATATAAAGGCAAGCAATATTTTACTCGATGATAAGTGGGTACCTAAAATTGCCGATTTTGGTATGGCTCGACTCTTCCCTGAAGATCAAACACACATCAACACTCGTGTAGCTGGAACCAAGTATGCGCATCATTTTTTTTTGCTGTAACGTATAGCGATAATTGTCCTTGTACATATGCGTATTTATTTTTAAATTTCCACTTTTTTATGAAACTTTAAGTTATTGAGTTGATGTTAATTAACATTTTTTTTGGTCATTCATGTGACAGTGGGTACATGGCACCCGAATATATGATGAGCGGCCACTTAACGGTGAAGGCAGATGTTTTTAGCTTCGGCGTGTTGGTTCTCGAACTTATAAGTGGACAGAAAAACTCTTCGTTCGCTTCATTTACTGATGGAAGTACTCTACTAGAACGGGTAATTTCTCATCTTTCATGATAAATTTTGGATGAAGTCTTATTATTTTAAGCATGTAGTTTTCAGAGCAACATTCCAAAAAATACACAAACTAGTACAATATATTACTACCGTCGATTAAAAAATAGCGGCCGGTGATCGTTATCAACTCCATCTGTTGTTATTGGTCCCCTAATCTATCTATATATAGTCTCATAAGACTTGACCGGCCTTACTTTTCTGTCTTTTTGTTGTTAAGTTTGTATAAATAATTGAACTGTCTTATGTAAAAAGAAAGTCTAAAATTCGTTTTCTTCAAGCTCAGGCATACAAGCTTTACAAAAACGGTAAAAGCATGGAGATTGTGGACTCCAGGTTGGCTGAATCAGCCTCTCCGGAGCAAATGGCGATGTGCATTCAGCTCGGACTGCTTTGCGTGCAGGGCGATCTGCAGCTACGTCCCACCATGGGACGTGTGGTTGTGATGTTATCAAAAAAGCACGGAAATTTGGACGAACCGACTAGACCTGGCATACCGGGTTCACTATTTAGACGTGCTAGGCGGCATGGTGGAGGGTCCGAAATTTTGACTGACTCACATTCAAATACATCGGAATCGAGTTCTACTAATACTGCAACTGCATCAGCATCTGCACGCCCATCTACTTCGGCATCTACACGCGCATCTACGTCGGCATCTGCACGCACATCTACGTCGGCATCTGCACGCAGGTAAAGGTTAATTGATGAAAAGCTTGAAAAAAAAATTACTGGAATCGAAGAAATTGATAATACAAATTTTGCCATAATGAAGTTAACAGTTGGGTTTGTTTGTGGTTCAATTCAACCGGATAAGTTTGCAAAATGTTCAATTGGACGTTGCAACTACGGTTTATCGGCCCTCTCTAGACAATCTTCAAATGAAATACAAGTTTTTGTAGATTCAGATTATGCCTGGTGGGTCTTGATAAAGAAGATCACAAACTGGTCTATCTGCACGCACATCTACGTCGGCATCTGCACGCACATCTACGTCGGCATCTGCACGCACATCTACGTCGGCATCTGCACGCACATCTACGTCGGCATCTGCACGCACATCTACGTCGGCATCTGCACGCACATCTACGTCGGCATCTGCACGCACATCTACGTCGGCATCTGCACGCACATCTACGTCGGCATCTGCACGCACATCTACGTCGGCATCTGCACGCACATCTACGTCGGCATCTGCACGCACATCTACGTCGGCATCTGCACGCACATCTACGTCGGCATCTGCACGCACATCTACGTCGGCATCTGCACGCACATCTACGTCGGCATCTGCACGCACATCTACGTCGGCATCTGCACGCACATCTACGTCGGCATCTGCACGCACATCTACGTCGGCATCTGCACGCACATCTACGTCGGCATCTACACGCGCATCTACGTCGGCATCTGCACGCACATCTACGTCGGCATCTGCACGCACATCTACATCTGCTTCAGCATCAGCATATGTATCTGCATTGGAATCGACTTCAATTGACACGAGAACTCGTTCTCGGGGAAAACTACCTATCAAATCGTAGCATTCCCTGCAGGTTTTTTTTAGTTTTAAAATTTTGTTATTCTTTTCTTCAATATGTTAAGTATTGTTAATATTAAACTTGGTAAATGTTAATTGATGAAAAGCTTGAAAAAAAATTACTGGAATCGAAGAAATTGATAATACAAATTTTGCCATAATGAATTTAACAGTTGGGTTTGTTTGTGGTTCAATTCAACCGGATAAGTTTGCAAATGTTCAATTGGACTTTGCAACTACGGTTTATCGGCCCTCTCTAGAGAATCTTCAAATGAAATACAAGTTTTTGTAGATTCAGATTATGCTGGTGGTCTTGATAAAAGAAGATCACAAACTGTCTACGTTTTCACTGCATGGCAATATAATTAGATGGAAATCAAACCTTCAAGATGTTACCTTATCACACATGAAAGCACACCCCACATGCCTTCTCATTAAGTTTTGAAAAATATTAAATAGTTGAATAGAAGTCATTTTATGCTATTCATGATTATTACTTTCTTATTCCAATCAAATGTATTTAAACTTTGGGCTAAGATAAACATTGTAAATTAGAGAATCGTGTTTAAATCACCCAAGCCTTGTACGAATTCGGAAAATATTAAATATATGTAATATAAAGTTAAGTTTGATTTTTACAATATATAGTTTATTTGTTAATTTAGTATTTCAGATATTTAATATCTATCACGATTATTCTACTAATAAATAAATTAAAATTTACAATTAAAGTGCATCTAATATTATTATTTCGTTTTTTGCAAGAAAGGGATTGAGATACAAAAACAATTGTGTAGTTGAAATAATTCACATTTCTAAATTTACTGAAAGCATTAACTAATGTCACCGCACTCTTAATAGGTATCAAGTTTATCGAGTCAACTCAAAACAAACTAATTAAGCTATAAAAAAGAACACTTTCTTAAAACTTATAAAAAAAGCAGTTAGTACAATAAGTTATGAGAAAAATGTAACATTTTACATGTATTAGAGCATTTGACTATGATAAAAAAAAAAAATAAGATGATAGAACTCACTCTAAAAGCTAACTCAAGGAGTGAAAGAATCTCATTCATATTTATACAGGACCGTTTTACTTTAATCTGTCGATGTGGAACAACACTCGCCCACACGTCTAGCGTGATAAATTTTTTTTCTTCACGTCTAGTTGTTTAATCGATTCTCATATCGTACAGATTTAACTCTGATACCATGATAAAAAGTGAGAAGGTAGAACTCACTTTAAAAACTAGTTCAAGGACTGAGAAAATTCTGCTCATATTTATATAGGACCGTTTGACTTTGGTTTGTCGACGTGGGACAACATACTAGAAAGACACAAGTTTCTACCTACACAAGAATGGGACTGATGATTTAATAGAACTATCCATATCTTGTCTACTTTGTAACAATAAAAAGAGCATTACCAAGTGTATAGCCTAATTTTAGGCTTTAATCTCCCAAATGTGTTATTCATTTATCAGTAAAATAAATATAATAATAATTTATGTATAACAATTAAAGTAATGACGGAGGATACAAACAGCAACCATAAACATCATCAACAACAATTTTTGCTATCATGGCATTAGGGACGAAAGCTCCAATACTGATAATAATATCACAACACAGTCGTCAAACTGCAGTGTATAAATAATATAATACCCAATAAAAGATGAAGCAGCAAAATAAACATAAAATACCAAAAGCTATTTATTTGAAGAACTTTGACAAGTTAATTTATAGAAGTCTTAAAGTGATCATGCCATGAATAATACACTACATAATTTATTTAAGTCGTCATGTTATTGGGGTTATCCAAAATTTTAGAACGACAATCCGAAGCTCAATTTTCGCGCAAAGGGTAATTAAAAGTCCACCAGTGACGAACTTGTAACAATATCAATACCACGTATATTTCCTCGTTCGAATGAACAGTCTTAGGTTGGAAGTCTTATGTAATGACAGTGGGGGCAGGATCGTCCGGTGAATTCTTGCATCTTAGAAAGTTTCAAAGCAACTTCCACCTGAAATATAATTAATCGGGTTCAGTCAAAAGAAACAAATTAGAAAATTCTCACTTATAAGATACAATTGAAGAAGTCTTACCAGTGGAGCAAGAGCTTCTTGAGAATCTCTACCAATTTTTGATGGATCCTTCTCATACTGCTCAATGTAGAGCCGAATGGTAGCACCCTCCGAGCCAGTTCCCGAGAGCCTGAAAACCTGCAATTTCACATAAAAGTAAGTGGATTCACTAATTAAGGCAGTAATTTTCCAGAATTGATCCATCAAGGTCCATAGTAAGTTTTTTGTTTTTGTAATATACTAAGATAGGGTGAAGCAACCACAATTTTGGAATGCTAAGGTCGAAGAGTAAAAATTTGTACATAGATGGGACAACTCTTTTTCTTCAAATTTTCAGCTCTAAACTTCAACTCCACAGACCAACAACGGAAAATATTACAAGCAGTTGGTTTTAAAAAGTTCGAAGCATGCCATTTTGGGATATCACATTTCTAACTCCTACATGAAATCTACTTACCAATCGCGAGCCGTCCTCAAACAAATACCGAACACCCTGGTGCTTTGAGATGGAACCATCAACAGGATCTTTGTATTCAAATTCATCAGCATGGACCACATTGGACACATCTGACCGTATTTCCTTGATTATTCTGTGCCACAAAGGTAAAAATAACGTGAGTCCAAGTTTTTGATAATGAAAAGAGAAGATATTTGACTTTCTAGATGCAGTGGTTCCATAGTGAAGATTTTAAAAACCCAAAACAAGTAAACTATTGGACAATTTGTTATTCTTTAAACAGTCATTATCCTTTTCCTCCTCAGTGTGCTTTGTCACCGATGTGAAGAATGATTGATGCTTTGGCTACAAAATTTATTTGTCTAAATAACTAGGATTTAATAAAGATCCTGGCGTTGTAATCCAATTCACTTGATGTCAACTTGGGCCATCATTAGCTTCCACAGATCCTCACAAAGTACCACTAACATGGAATCTTCAGAATGTTGACACAATCCACATATTATAAACCTGAAGTATTTCTTGGCTCCTGTGTATGATTTATCACACTAATTCACTAAGCTTTGAATAACTAAACTTTTACAGGGGAATTGTAACGCACATGAAATTCAATATATTGGCCCATAAAACAGAATCCACCTATGCAAAAGTAACCCACGGTTAAGTTGTATGCAGACTTTATGAACTACAGTTCCCCCACACCTTTTTAACGAGATCAATTGCCACGGAGTAATCTCAGGGAAAGTCTGAATAGATTACAACTTAACATGTCATATAATTTCATATTTTACTAAGAACCGCACATCAGTTAATGAAGATAATTCATTGATATAGTGCAATTAAACAACAAACATATTGCAGGAGGGAAGCCTACAACAGAATGCCCAGTTTCTAACCGAAAAGTGAGTTATGCATGTAAGAGAAACTATATAAAACAATCATACTCATTAACTCCGGAGAGGGAAGATTGCAATTGGACCAAATTAGCCATAAGTTCCTTAGCTCCTCCTGCGTCAACATTCTTCAAGGAAAAAGAAGATTATAAATGCTGACCTCAAAACCAATGGCAAACCATATCACCTATCAGAACAATAAAGTTATACCTCATAGTCATATCTGGTGTAGTAGTGGCGACCAAAGATTTCCCAATGCTGGCGCACTATGTCCTCAACAGTCACAAGCTTTTCTCCTCCGAGGTTTTCCTTATTTTCGTAATAAAGTATTGACAGCCATGCCAAAACTGCCCATATTCCATCTTTCTCTCGAATATGATCAGATCCTTCCCCAAAGGCAAAACAAGTAAAACAAAAACAGCTTAGATTAAGTCATCGATCCAAAAGCAAGATACCTCTTTATCAATTGGAATATATTAGCAAGAGAACACTAACCAGTTCCAAAGCTCTCTTCGCCACAAACTGAACACATTCCTGCATCCATTAAGTTGCCAAAAAACTTCCATCCAGTTGGTACCTGGGCTTAAAAGGGTAAATGTTAAGTTGTTTACGATTCAATTAAGCAACATGGCTTCCCTAAAAAATTTAAGGTGCTGTTTAGTTTACCTCAAAAAACTTCAGATTTAAGTGTTTTGCCACAACATCTAAGGCAGCTGAAGTTGGCATACTCCTACAAAGTGAAGAAAATTATCATACATCAATTGTAACTGGTAGATACAAATCATTGATTCAAATATCCCTGTGTGACTAAGGCAGATTTAAGTGTTTTGCCACAACATCTAAGGCAGCTGAAGTTGGCATACTCCTACAAAGTGAAGAAAATTATCATACATCAATTGTAACTGGTAGATACAAATCATTGATTCAAATATCTCCGTGTGACTATTTACAAATGAATACTAACATAAAAAAAAAAAAAAAAAAAACCAGTAACTTTCATAATACAAATTCCTTTACACAAAGTCAATCTAAGCTAATGACAATTACTCCTAGCTTCATATTTAATTAACTAGGACAGGCAAAAACTGGATATATTGATTGATGCTTACCGAAAAACCATGCTATAATTTGTTTTACCCATAAGAAACAGAAATTCGGAAATAGAAAAGAGAAGCACAAACATTTTCTTCACACGACACAGGGATGTAAAGGAAATATGGGAAGAATATCACTTAGCGAGTCATCATTAAAATCATATACTCATAATTCTCCAACCCTTCTCTTCACTAAAACTTCTCCATTTTCTACAGGTGAAAATAAAAGGTGAGGTCAGCAATCTCTTTCATGCTGCATTTTATTATTGATGTTGATTTTTTATTATCATCCTCGCATACGTGTGTAGATGAGAATATAAAAGGATTTATTTGTCAAAACTTCAAAATTTGATCACCTTTCCATCAAAATAATTGTATAGACTAACGACTTAAATTTTTGGAACATTTTTTACCAGTAAAGATAATGTAAACAAAAAAAAAAAAGTACTTCTAAGAAGAAGGGGAACTCAAGAAGAGAAAACAGAACCGCTACCAAATTCAAACACACTTTCTTCCATACTACCCCCAAATTGGAAGATATGAGTATGTTAATCATTTATCAGATTTCATATTAAACACAAAACTAGCTACCCTACCCATTATTCTTTTATATATATATTTGGGTGTCTGGTTAACTGGCGTCCACCACCACTAGTTCCACGAGACTAACGTAGCTTACGAAGTTTTAGGGCAAGTCATTATACCACCAAAAAGCTTCTTCTCGGTAATGGTTTTGCGCCTAGTATTTAAACCTAAGAACTCGAAGAAAACACACCTTGAACATCAACAAATTCATCGATTGGGACTATATCCCTTGGGGTTTAGGCTACTTATTGTTCTTAAAAGAAAAAAAATTCACCAATCCTACTTGCAAGAAAATGGATAATTTTATGGACTACAATTTACAGCATTGCTAAAGTTCCACTATACATGAAACAAGATAACAAAATTTCTTTACTTTTACCAACAATTAAGGTAGTACATCAGATAAGTCAATAATACATAAACATAAATTGTTTGTGTTGTGTGAATGCGTATGATGGGTGTGGGAGATACAAGCAAAAGAGAAAGCAGTTGCATAGTATATAGCACCTGGCAACTCCTTTCAAGCCAGACGAGAAATATGGTATCGCTTCAACAGCATTTGCAGCAATTATAGCAACAGAGTCAGACGGGGTAACAAAAAACCTAAAAGCAATGTACACAGTACATTAATTAACCATGAATGAAAGGAGGAAAATTTACCATAAAAAAGCCAAGAGAATGTCACCTTTTGCCGAGGACCATATTACGATCTGCATCACCATCAGCAGCGGCACCGAATTCTGGAGGTTCCTCTTCAAAGTTTGATTTACTCAAACCCATACGAGCTACCAATCCCTTCGCATAAGTCAAATTGGGGTCAGGATGCCCTCCCCCAAAATCCTCCTGTTTACATAGAGCTATATCAAATAAGTAAGCCAACTTATCATTAGACAAAAGTATTGAAACGATATATCATCCCAATTAACCTTCGGTACACAGTTCAGTAATGAGCTTTCTTGTGCACCAAGCTCTTCAACAAAAATACGTTTTGCATAAGCTCCCGCAACTCCATGCAAAGCATCATAGCTTTTGAAATATAAAGAAATAACCAACAATTGCATTAGAAACTGCCAAAACATTACAATATCTTAAGATAAAAAGTTCCTCCCAAGTATGCCAAGCGTAGGCAACATACCAGAATGTGAATTTTGGCGAGGATAGCAACTTGTGAATAGCATCAAAATCAAAAATTGACCTGAAATATTTAAAACACACCAATATTATAAAATGAAGAGCTTGACTGCGCTAGTAATGCCTGAGGCAGTATCAAGGTCATAACTTCCCATCAACATATGCTAGCAAATTTGGACACTTCAAGGGAAATCTTTTCTAAAGTTTTACATCTCCATGGAGACTAAAATAAATGACAATCAACAAATAATTTAATACTATAGAGAATGCTGTAGTCTACGGCAATAATCCACTGTAATTTTAGGTAATGACAGATTTCTGTTATAAAATTATTCGCAACAAAGTGAGCAAAGGAAAATTCTCCAACCCCGTCTTTCCCTATAAGGCCTTCCTAAATCTAGAGTTATATCCCACAAAAAAATGAGTTTTATTTACAGTATATATTTGAGTCCTCTCCAACCCCATCTCTTTCATTGCAATATCCTTTTAATCATGCAGCCACACCTCCCCCATTCATCTATGAAACTCTGACCGTCTTTGGCATCAACCAATAAATTTGAAGCCATATTCCTTGAGAAACACTTTCAAGAAGTAACTAAACTTATATGATATAAACATAAGTTCATCCTTGTTTTCATAACAAAACATCTAGCATATACCAAGAAAATAGGCATCAATCCCTAATAATTCGTTGAAGAATAACAAAGGAAACAAAAGAATTTTGATTCTTTATCAACCCCCAAAACTTTAAATTCATATTTACCATCTTGACGCTATAAATTACATATGATTGACCACTGTCAAAAAACTCACAAAATATAGGAAATACAACCGCTTAACCTTAAAAATCTGAATTAAAACAATATATAACTGATATTTTATACAAAAATGATCCGGAAAATTAATCACACAATAGATACAAATCAACTGAGCTTTATAATTGCCCTGCTGGTTTTGTAAGTATCAACTAAGATCAAAGCTCTCTTAGTATTTTAACATTCCTTTCAAAACGTTGACTTCTAAATGTTGTAAATGCGCTCCGTTAATTTAAAATTAGAACAAAAGAATTCAAATTTCAGACTTATGCCTCCATGTACAAAAGGTATTATTAATTACTCTATAGGCATAAAAAGCAATCTGTCTACGTACAAGCCAAAACAAGTGCCATTAAATGTAAACTGAAGAATACAATGCTGAACAAAAGGCTTTTTGCAACCATATTAGTGTTTGCATACAAAATATATTTAGGAATAGCGTCCATTTTGAATCAGAAAAGACAGTCAGGATAGAAGAGAATGAAAGTGGATTCAATAATAAACCTCCCAAAATAAAATATTCTACAACACACCCATGGGGAAAGCTTACTTCATCAACTTCACGTAGTCACTTGCTGAATCAAACACTTCCACATCGAATTGTCCCTCAGGTCCACCAAAACTTGTTGCTCCAATTTCAGAGATATTCACCTAGAGTAGACAATAAGAATCAACGACATAAGATTTGAGCTGACAAATTTTACAATATATAAATTGACCTTTCGGCTAGAGATTACTAAAATGAACAGCATACATCAGGCATATCCTCAGCAATTAAGTACTCCTGTATTGATTTTGTATTCTCATATATCTTGTCAGTGATTGACTCAGGAGCAGGCCCACCATTTTCCATGTTGTATTTAATACCAAAATCCTGTAATAAGACAGAAGGACAATCAAGAATTTGGTGCTGTCAAGTAAATTTCCACAACGTCCTCCCATCTCTACTATCACCTTGTTAATCAGTTAAGCCAGTAGATGCATCCATTTTTCATTACTTTGGTTTCATGAGCAACTTACACATCTAACAAAAGCTTTATTGTTGCCATACAGTCAACAGGTAAGAACATCTACCGGACAAAATGAATCTTAAAACAGAAAATTGATACACACCAAGTAATTGTTCAGAATTCACAAGGAAATATCCAGACAATAACAACAACAACTTCCTAAAACACAACACAAATCAAATGAACAAACACAGCAGACTAGTACTTCTCTTTTCCCTAACTTTTCCTCTCCTCCCTCTTTCTTCCGTCACTGTCCATATATCACCCTAACCACCCTTCTCACAGTAACCGTTGCCTTCATAGTCTTCTAGACCCACATTGTCCCTTGACACTTGGTCCAATGCTTGGGTTCGTGTTCTTCTTTCATAGACTTTTTGTATCGAGGTTTATCAACACTCACGCCCCAAAAAGTCACCTTCTTTTCAAGGTGGAAATCAAGAAACTGCGTAATGATCGTATCATAAGATTCCCAAGATTTGTCTGAGTCAGGTAAGCCATCCCAACGAATTAGAACTTCAAGTGAGGAACCCGAATGGCCTGGTGGAACTCGAACCCCCAACACTTCAACGGGTTGCAAATGGAACAATAAGTCTTCTTGAAGGTGAGAAGGAAAAGGCTCCACTGTAGTAAAGAATGATCGTATCATAAGATTCCCAAGATTTGTCTGAGTCAGGTAAGCCATCCCAACGAATTAGAACTTCAAGTGAGGAACCCGAATGGCCTGGTGGAACTCGAACCCCCAACACTTCAACGGGTTGCAAATGGAACGATAAGTCTTCTTGAAGGTGAGAAGGAAAAGGCTCCACTGTAGTAAAGGTTCCCACAGCATGATTGAGATGCAACACATGAAAAACTGAATAAATAGAAGAAGATTCTGGGAGTTCCAGTTTGTATGCGACCTTTTCATACGTTGACTTACTTTGAAGGGGCCAAAAAACCAAGGGGACAGCTTCGCATTAGGTAATTTCAAAATGGACTTATGCCTGTAAGGACGAAGCTTAAGATAAACTCAATCATCAATATCAAAAATTACCTCACGTAGATGACCATCAGCTAGTACTTTCATACGTTGTTGTGCTCGTTGTAAATGCATTTTCAACTAAGCGAGAGTGAGTTCACGGTCACGCAAATATTAGTCTACCAAAGCATTAGGTGTGGCACCCTTATCAAATGGTATGATCAAAGGTGGGTCTCGGCCATAGATGACCTAAAAGGGCGTTATATGAGTAGCGGAGTGGTATGAAGTGTTATACCAATATTCTGCCAATGGAAGCCATTTAACCCTTTGGGTGGGTAGAGACGCAATGAAACAACAGAGATATGTTTCTAGATACCAGTTGATCACTTCAGTTTGCCCATCAGATTGGGGGCGATAAGCAGTACTATGTTGTAGGGAATTACTTTGTATTTTGAACAATTCTTTCCAGAAATGGCTGAGAAATGTCTTATCTTGATCTAAAACAATGGACCTTGGAATTCCATGAAGTCATACCACGGTGTCGGTGAATATGGCAGCCACTTGGGAGTTGTAAGTTGATGTGATAAAGCCATGAAATGCGCATATTTGCTTAAACGATCTACCATAACCAAAATAGAATTCCAGTCCTTAGAAAGAAGTAATCATTCAATGAAATTCATGGAACGATCTTCCCAAAACTGGTTCGGAATAGATAGTATTTGCAGTAATCCCGCCAGAGATAGCGTGCTATATTTGTTACGTTGACACACTAAACAAGCAGATGCATACGAGGTGACCTCTCGTTTCATTCCTCGTCAATAAAAATTTGTCGATATTCGTTTAAAGGTTGGCAACACACATGAATGACCTCCCATGCAGTTGTTATGGCACTCATGGAGAACCACTTTGCAAAGAGCTGATCCTTGAGGAAGTATAATCGACTCCGATAAAGTAAATGGTCCTGAATATATGAGTAACCTGGTTTAGAAAGTGGATCCTAGCGAAGTTGGGAAATAAGCGGTTGAAGTTCAGAATCAGCGTGAACAACAGCATCAATATATGCTAAACCAGGATTGTGGAGTACTAATAAAAACATACAAGTAGACTATATTGGAATGCGTGATAATGCATCAGCTTCTGAATTTGTTGCACCTGGTTTGAACTGAAATTCAAAATCATAGCCAAGTAACTTTGTTAGCCACTTCTGACAATCTAGATTGACCTCTCGTTGTTTATAAAAATTTTAAGCTTTGTTGATCGGTACGCACAATGAATTTGCGTCCCAATTAATAATGACCCCATTTGCGAACAACAAATACGATTGCCATAAGTTCACGCTCGTAAACAGATTTTACCGCACCTTATCGTCCTAAAGTATGGCTGAAATAAGCAATTGGTTGGTTGTGTTGCATTAAAACAGCTCATAAACCATATCCCAATGCATCCGTCTCCACAATAAACTCTTTCATAAAATGGGGAAGAGCAAGGACTTGCATAGAAGTCATGGCAGTTTTGAGAGTGATGAAAGCTGATTCAGCTTAAACATCCCAGCAAAAATTGTCTTTCTTCAATTGATTGGTCAAAGGTTTTGCGAGCTGCCCATATCTTTAACAAATCGTCGATAGTAGCCTGTAAGGCCTAAAAATCCCCGCAATTCTTTCAACATCTGAGGGTTGGGCCAATCAATCATGGCTTGAATTTTCTCGTGATCCACTTCCACTCCTGCCGCTGAGATAAGATGTCCCAAATAAGCAATCTTGCATTGTCCAAAATGTGATTCATCAAAGCTTGAAAGGTTGATAGAGCATTAGATAACCCAAAAGGCATAACAATGAATTCGTAGTGACCCTCATGGGTTTAAAATGCCGTTTTAGGGATATCTTCGGCACGAACTCAAATTTGGTGATATCCGGAGCGTAAATCCAGTTTAGTGAAAAAATTTGTCTCGTGAAACTCATCCAATAACTCATCAATATTGGGGATAGGAAATCGACCTGGAACAGTCACTCGATTCAGAGCCTATCGGACTTGAAAACGAGCCAATGCTAGAACGAATAATACCCGCCCCCAGCATATCGCGAACAAAAATCGATTTCTATTTTCTGGATGTCAGGATAACGAAATGGTCGACATTGACTAGAATAGAACCCGACTGCAACAAGATCGCGTGATCACTGGGACGGTTTGGAGGAAGGCCAGTCGGAGGATCAAATAAAGGAACATATTTGAGGATGACAGGTCTTAATTCCTCCGATGTTTGAGCATCTTCTACAAGAGAGTATATGCTTGTAGAATTCATCTCTAACAATATCCCAATTTTTTCCGTGCCAAACTGCCGTAGCAGGGAGTGAAAAGAGACTTGTTTATGGTATAAACTTGGATCCCCTAAGAGTGTGATCTCTTTATTATCTTTTGTGAAAATAATGGAGTATTCTTTCCAATTAATCCGTGTCTCGCCCAAAGTTTGTAGCCACTGCATACCCAAAATAATATCTACACTTCCTAGGGTTTAGTGACGATCTGTAAATTCTGGCACGTGATACCATTGTTGTTCAGGGGTTTATCAAAAACATTATTCAGGACCACAACCAATCAACAACTATACGAGAAATTACCACCAATAACACAACTTATACCAAAGAAATAAAAGACATGTGCGTAGATTTCTAATCTTTTTGAAAAGTCTTAGACATTTAGTTTTAACTACAACTGGAGAGAGGAGCACTAGCTAGATATAGAAAGCAAAGCCTCAGATAAAAAGGAAGGTGAAAGTGTGGTTGTTTTTACCTCATGGGGACCACCTGGATTATGACTTGCTGTCAAAATAAATGCGCCTGATGCTCTGGATCCCTATTTAGAATTTACAAGTGGAGGCTGAGTAACTTTGCAATTTAGAAAGCATCCATAATATTCAAATTTGAACCCAAACGATGAATCAAACAAAGAAATCTCTCACGTCTATTCCAGTCCTTTCACGTATTACTGCTGAGACAGCTGGAGTGGAAAGCAATCCATTTTGACCAATCCAAACACGTCTAACTCCATTGGCAGCTGACATCTTCACAATAATCTGACAATTTGACAGGGAAAGTAAAAGATAATTTGACGTCCTTGTTGCAACAAAATTGCAAATATAGAAAAAAAAAATGCAGCCAAATGCACCCTTATTTGTGGAAAATGTTCATCAGACACCCTTGTCATGCTATGGCACAGTTCCACGCACATGCATATGATAACAGTAAATTGAAAATAGCATAAATCGAATACATGATATTCTATACAGATTATCATCCAATTATATTTAAATTACATTCATTCATATCGGCAAATAATCTGTTATAAAGGTCAATTTCATTTTCATTACAAATCACAAAAGGAAGGAAGCAAGTTCTAATCGAACTCCGGACCTCAATCAAAAGCTTCATTATTTACCACCAAACCAACCTGACCAGATATATGCATATTCATTTAATTGTGTTAGCAACACTATTTTATTAAATGAAAAAATGCAGTTTGAAATGTCGGTCATTTACTGATGAAAAATATTTGTATTCTTCTATAGTGACCGAACAGAAGTAAAGATAAATTATGCAATTTTTAAAATAAAACTCTGATTCAGCATGATAAAAATGGAAGAGTGAAAAATCTCGCCGTGAAGCAAATTAAAAATTTTTATGGAGCAATACAGATCAAACAGATTTTTTTTAAAAAAAATATGCAAATATCCAACTATTGTTTATAAATAAATCACCACCATCAAGGATCAATAGTTTCCTTTTTTTATATGTACAAGACGTCAGGGATCAATACAACCTGCTAAAGAACTAGCATGTATGACAGGCTGCGAAAACTCTATCACAATTTATATAAGCTTTTCATTTACTTGCACCTATTAACCTCTGTAAATCATAGTACAACAATAACCTGAATCGCATCCTTTGAATAATAACGACCATCACCAGAAACAACAAGTGTAGCACCTACATTGACGAACATAAGTGTAAACACAAAATTCCACCCATTGATCAAAGATAAAGAGCATAAGGTAAAAGATGATGTGCGCAAGTTCTTTCATTCCCCCAAAAAGTTGCAACTAATACTACTAGAAGCACAAAATTGTTTAATCATTATCAATTAGAACCAGAATAGGGAGCGAACTCCCAATGGCTAATTTGTTTAGAGCCTTACTTTGAGCTTCCATTGCAGTCCACTCTCATGTCCAAGTGATCTTGTTGCATCAAGCTCCCCTACTTGGAAAATCCCCTTCATGGAACACCCATGGGGACTTCAAAAAAATGGGACCTCTATCTCTAATATCAATTAAACAATGCAAATGCAATAATTACTACTAGAAATTACAACTGTTGGTAAAGACATCGATGTCAGGAGAATTGACTTCTACCATTTTCATGGTAATCTCGAACAGCTGCAATTAAGGAAACAATGGTGAAGGAGAAAGGAGTAAGACAAACCATGAAGTCAAGAATTACAATCTGTGTGATGCTCAGAAGGGAGAAAGGACGAAAAAGTAGAGATGAAAACAACAAGGCTGGCAATAAAGGACCTCGATAAAGCTCAGTACAAAGATCTTCACTCACAAAGATGTGGAAAGGAAGGTCGCCGACCACCATGGACAGAAGGAGTCCACTAAGCTCTCGATCAGAAACCTGGCTATGGGCATTAATGAAGCTGAGTTAAATTCCTTCTTTAGCACATAGAGAGCCCTAACTAGCATCATCTCCCACACTCCAATAAGTCAAGCTGTTGTTTCCTTCAATGACAAGAGTGAGGTGAGACCTTTCAAAACCGTTCTAGAAGCCTCCTCAAGGCATTCAAATAAAGGATGAGTTTGCAGGACAGGAAGGTGATCTTCACAGTGAGAGGGGGCGGGTGCAGCACAAACCACAATCTTGGGCTGAGAATTTCAAAGCAGAGCAGGAAAAAGAAGCCATCGTGACCCAATCTTCATTAATGAAAGCTCATTGAGATGCTGGATAAGATGGCTTATAAGTATAGAGAACAAGAGATTTGGGAATGATATCAACAAAGGAGGAGTGATGTTTTTGTTAATATCAGTATAGATGGAGAATTCTCTCTTTAAATTGACATGATATTTGGTCCTTGGTTGGTGAAAGTCTTTCAGCTTATCCTCATTATTGATACGAACCACTTTGTAGCGATGAAAAGAGGCAATGGATTCTTCCTTATTATAGAGAGATTGAGTAACCCAAAGGAGATCTTCATAGGAATCTAAAAAACACTTGTGAAAGGAGGAAGATAGTCCATCAAAATTACAAGAGGCAAAAACATTTATGGATGGGAAAGCTTTTTGCAGATATGGGTGATCCATTCAAGCCTACCAGCAGTCAAATGAACACAGACACAGTGATGGCAACACAGCCCATCACATGCTGGAAGAAAATTAGCAAAGAAAGGGAGTGAAGAAGAAAGAGACAGCACCAGAAACTCAACAGGTGGAAAGGGAACAAATAGAGCACATATGGAAGGAGAAAATGAGGAACACTGTGATATGTGGAAGAAAATCTGCCCACTGCAGCTAGGACGCAGTAAAAAAATGAACATAAGTGGTTGGATATTTCATTCAACTCCTTTCATTCAGAAATGGCACTGACAATTTGATAGATCATCTTTAATAACTCTTAGAGAATGAAAAGAAGACCTCTAATTGAACCAGATAGTTGTTATGGAGTACTTTTCGATATCAGATGCTACGAGACATGGAGATTAGTGGGAAATCATTTTGACAGTTTTTGTAGTTCACTCCTTTTGTACAAGTTGTATATTAAAAATACTTTTATTTAGCGATCAAAAAGAACGGTAATCTTGAGTAACACATTAAGCCATTTTTTCAGCTAGTTAAGCAAGAAGAAGATAGATCTCATCGAGCAAGCATAAGTAAAGAAACCCACCTCTAACTTTCTCTTCTGTAAGAGCATTGAATGTAGCTTGGACGAAATTTTCCAGGTAATTAGGTTGGATAAACACTTTAACCTAAAATTCACAAAAACGCATGTTAGTAATGTGAAAGTATTAAGGGAGAAAGATTTAAAAGGAAAGAACACCATCCTCAGATAAATAACAGCACTTTGCACAAACTTTACCACTTCCAAAATTATAGTACCTAAAGTCATGTACTAGAAAAGTAAAGATTACATTTCCATGTTCAGGATCAACAGAACCAACACATATTGCAATAGGACTAAAGTGCACAGAAGTCAATCCCATGGGTAATTGTTTTTACAAACAATTGATTACCAATTCATGAGCTGCAGGGGAGATAGTTCGTTATTTCTTTCACTGTCCCATTTCCCAAACATGCCAAGCTTCAACTATTTGGCGTAAATGTAACTCCCAAACATGATACGCAGATGTAACTCTTTCAAAAAACTATTTGGGGTTCCTACAGGCCCTTGTAATGAACTACTAGTCATGGTAAGCCCCTTAAGTTGGCAAGCTAAAACATCCCAACTTGACAAAAATGTTAGTTATATACCGTAATTACAAGGAAAACATTTTATACAAAATTGATTGTGTAAAAATATGTATGTTCGGATCATGTATATATTAAAAAAAAATTAGCTTGCTCAGAAGCTTACTGCCAGCCACCAGATACAAAATTGGTTTTAGCAAATTCAAACGTAACAGACTAGCATCATTCTTAATTGAAAGCGCCATCAAAATAAAACTATCTGATTCAAACTACATTAGTTTAACTCGTACTCAAATGAGCTGAAAAGAGGGCAAAAGTGCAGTAAATGAAGCAAATATGATCTTGGGCAACGAAACACAAATCAAACTAACTAAAGAATCAACAGAACGAAAAAATCGTATCCGATCCTGATCAGTCAAACTTTTTACTTACATTACCCAAACGAAGATCATGGAAAGCAAAGCAATTAGCCAAAAAATACGAAAAGTAAAGAAATATAAGCAATGGTGAAATCGAGATCGAGCTCAAAGGAACCTTCTTCCGGAGACCAGAAGTGCCGGGCTTTTGTCCATCAATTGGCGCGGTCACCTTCCTCGTAATATTAAACATCACCATCTCGAAATGTTTCAAACAAATTCACTGCACGAGCAAAAAAAGATCCACGGAATTAGAAAATAAGAGACATAGAAGAAAAAAAAAAGATGGGTACAGCTAAGGAATTCAAAATTTCGAGGTTTCATTTACCTAGCCTGTATTCGGTGAATTCTGCAATGGAGATGGAATTTGACGATGCTGGTAATGTTCTTGGTTTATAGGAAGGAGTATAGTGGAAGCAGAGAGAGAAAGAGAATACGCCAGGTGGAAGAGAATTAGTTATCGCATTTCGAAGGAGATGAGATTTCCGCCATTAAAAAAACAACACTCTTTATTTAGACGAACCATTATTCTTAGAGCGATTCTCACGCTTCTTTCTTTTCCTTTTCAAAGGAGAGTGGTGTTTGCCAACACTTAGAAAATTGGTGATGTAAAATATTCAGCTAAATTCAACCACCAACTTTTTTGGCAGAGCTGATCTGAAGTGAAGCCTCTCATGGGTAGGCTTCTAGGCAACACTTTGAGTTTATTTTGTTGTAAAACAAAGTAATCTTGCAAGAATTGGCTAGTGAGAGCACAACCTAACCTCCTTGCATAAAAGTAGCAAACTTTTGAATACATCTACCACGCGGGGTTCGAGGATTTACCTTCTTTCATTAGCGAACGTTGCAACTTTATATTTTCTTACCAGTGAGCTTGCATTGTAGATTTCATTTAAGGTTATAATTTCTCTATTAACGTAAATTAAAGTCGCAAAACTAATAGTTATATCTCGATATTTAAATAGTGATATTATCTTTTGTCTGTAATTTTTCATCAAATGATTTTTCACGTAAATTATGGTGTCTTGCATTGTATTTTCTTTTTCGATTGTTGTTCGATTTCTAATGAGTGGTATCGGATCCTGGTTAGGGAGAGATTTAAGAATATGCATTTATGAAATTTATAGAAACATCAGTTTCCTACTATAATTCTGTATTGAACAAAGTTTTTGTAATTTTAAAAAATTATTGTTTTCGGAAAAAGAAAATTGTTCTCCTTGTTATTCATTTTTTTCACGAAGACTGTTCTTCTCTACCATGCAATTGGTACTCAAAGCCATTGTAACACCCGTCGTGAAAGCTCTGATTTTTCTCGTTTTCAATTTGTTGAAGTCATTGACCCTCCAAGCAATAAGTTCATCGTCGAAACATTTTCTATTAAATGTCGGTCGCCACAAATCTGCATCATGTTCTCTTTGAGAGTGTCTTTTGCAAAATTGGTTTTTTTGCTAAAGATGAAAAATATTGAAAATTCTTTGAAGTTTTAGGAGATAAATTTGATTATTTGAGGCATATTTAGAAACGCGTGAATATCTCAATCATGATTATTGTTTTTAACTTAAATTCAAATTAGGTTTGAATTATATGATACCTACAATTATTAACTATTTGATTTGATTTTGAGACTTATCACAAAAATATTTAAATTTGTATGATGTCATTTTGAATCTTGTGATATATATGATTTTTCATTACAGATTGTTAAGGGTGTGAATGAGGAAATTTGAAGATTTGAAAGCTAATTCATTATAGAAGAATTCGTTTTGAAATAAAAATTGTAGAATTCAAAGTTTTGAATTCATTTTTTTATTAGTTGGGTTAACGAGCATGTCATATAGATCTCATTCATAGAATTTATGCAAATGTAGAGATTGTTAGACATCAGTGTGATCTAAATTGTATCGGATTGGATTGGTGAGCCATATTATATATCTCATTTAGGGTTTTATTTTCTATATAATTTCTATAAGTTAGAATCGCAAAACTCGCAGTTGTATCTCGATTTTCAAATAGTGATATTATTCTTTATACAAAATATTTTCTCAAAATGATTTTTTCAAGTAATTTATGGTACCCCAGATTGTATTTTATTTTGGCAGTTATTGTTCGATTTCTAATAGCAACTATAAACTATTCGTTGAGCATTCTAACCTAATTCCTTCAATAGACATAAGTGGTTATAGATTTATAAAATCACCGAATTCTCTTAATGTCCTCGATGGGAGAAGGGTGAAACTCGTATAAAAGTTGTTCCTTTATTCAAGAACTATGACGGATCATAATTTTCTCTTTACAGAAAAGCATCTCATTACAAATACATGTGGAGTCTCATGTACTCTAAGTACAATATTGTTCGTTTTGAGTTGGAGCTCGCACAAATTTGTTCTTGGGGTTAGCCTAAAACGCGTTATATTAGGTAGAGAGGAGAATTCTACTTATAAAGCACTTAATTTTTACTTTTTCAAGCGATGTTGAGATTGTGCTCCCCTACTAGTATGAGTTGTACCTCATAATTAACAGAATCTTATGTTGTCTTTACCTTTGCCACAATCTCTCTCCTTGATGGCCGATGTCCAATCATCCACACTTGTAGTTGAGAATTAATTCTGATACTATTTGTGGATTACTCCAGTGCTATAGTATAATATTGTCTGTTTCAGACTGGATGACACATATATTGTTTTAGGGATTAACCCAAAATACATTATATTAGGTAATGAGAAAAAATCTATTTATAAAGCACTCAATTTCCACTCTCTCAAATAATGTCAGATTGTACACCCTACTGGTAGGGACTGAGCTTTCACAATTAACAACATCTTGGGTCGTCTTTATCTTCACATGTCGGACTGCCACAATATATACAATTAATCTCCATTTCTTATCAGCAAAATTGCCTCTTTAATTTTCTTTACTAATACCTTCTTCTAAAGTAGACATGCCCAACATTTGAGAGGTTAAAATAGGTAATAGCAATTTGAAGTCTACCCGATTCCCTCGGTGAGAAAGAACACCATCACTTTAAGCTCCCTTCCCAATTTGAACAAAACGTCAAATTCATCACCAATAAGCTTCATCAACCATGCTTCTATTTTTTTTTTTTTTTTTTGCTCAAGTAGAAATATGAGTGGTCATTGATTGGCAAAGATGGTGAAGGTCCCTTTGTTGAAAATTCTATTGGTCTTCCAGGTTGCATGAGCACCGCCCCTGATCCTTCTCTAGATTCCTTCTATGGACGCACTTCCAACTCAAAACCCTATTCAAAATTCAGAAGTGCCAACAATGGTGTTAGCGCCATAACTTCTTTAGCTCTTTAAATGACTGTTGGGTTGATTCATTATGCTGGAAAATTCCCTTCTTCAAGAGATCTGTAAAGGGTGAAACAAAGTGTCAGTAATATTCAGTCAGATCGAGGAACTATTGAACTTCTTTGCCACTCTTTAAGGCGTGGGCATTCAAGCATGCTTTTCCTCTTTTCTTCCTCTACTGCCATACCGGGAGCTTTGATTCATTGTCCTAATTACTACACAAACCTAAAAATAACACAATTCTTTGTGCTCAACACAAACTGCTCATACCTCATAACTCCAAGAACCTTGTGAACATGGCCATAATGCAAGAATTGATCCTTGCTGTAAACCAAAAAAAAGTCATTTTATCAACATCGATATGGCGGTGACCACTTTTTATATCTAATTTCGAAAAACAAATGGTGCATGAAGCTTATATATCAATACATCATCACCATTATTGGGAACTTCATAAGGGAGTTCACTCGATTTCACTAGAAAGCATTCCCACCCTTTATAATGAACCTTTCAACATAACTTCAGCCACACCTCATTTATTACATAGATGTAAACCAAATTGCTTGTGTTATTATTAGAGGATGACGAAATGAATCACACTGAAGAAAAAGGGAATTTGGAAATCATATGAGATAGACAGATCAGTGTGTGAGTTGAAAGACTCACAAGCTATTAGTTTACATGCTATAGCTGGTCAAAATTTTCCAAGAACAATGATGTTTATTGGAACAATCAAAGGCAAACAAGTTCATGTTTAAAACTGGAGTCCTTTGGCCTAGTGGAAGCCCTTTTGCATCCTCAGTACTATTGGTTAATAAAAGGATGCTGCATGGAGATTTTGTATTGATTATAGAGCTCTGAAATAATCTTACAGGTTTGGATAAAACTTCCTATTCCAACCGTTGATCAATTACATGATGAGTTTAGAGCTACAGTAAGATTGATCTGAGAGCGGGTCACCATCAAATAAGGATGGAATCTAGTGATACTTATAAAATGACTTTTTGTACTCACGAAGGCCATTATGAGTTATTAGTAACGAAATTCAAGCCTAGTAATGCTCCGAGAACATTTCAATATATGATTACAACCGGATATGACTGCAGCTCCAACATTGACTTTATTGGATTTCTCAAAACAATTCACTACAAAAACTGATGCTGATGCTGTTTTGTTATAGGAACAACGTCCTATTGCTTATTTTAGCAAAAATTTATCCTTGAAATTCCAAAAGAGCATACATGTTGTTTACTCTCATTTTGATTGGCTAACTTTAAGAAAAGATGTTCAGTATTTTATGGAAACTTGCGCAATTTTTCAGCAAATTATGAAACAAGAGCTCCACCTGGTCTATTGCAACCCTGAGATGTTCCAATCCAAATCTATGAAGAGTTATCTATGGATTTTATTGTTGGATTCCCGCGATCAAATGCAAACACAATTATTATAGTAGTTAAAGACAGATTGTCCAAGCTTGATCATTTTGCACCTCTTCCTACATCTTTTTCAGCCCACTAAAGTGGCTGTGGTGTTCGCTCAAACCATTTGCTAGTTAAATGACATAGTAAAGACAATTGTCAGTGATATAGATGTTGATAAAAAAAAAATCTTAGTTTCTCTTTTCCTTATGAAACTAAATCTGAAATCTTGTTCTTAATCTAAACATAAATTGAGTGCGAAAGCGTACCTGAATCTTTGGCCATGATCTTTGGCTTTTATCTTCCAAATGTAGAATTTTCTTAAGTTCCTTATTCTCTCTGTTGATGGAGATACAGAATAGAGATTCTCCTTTCTACAAAATGGGACCATAACCTAATAACTGTTTTGTAACCGTTGCAATCTTCAACAGTTACAACTTTTCGCATATTTCTAATTTGGCCCCTCATCAAATTAGAAATTCTGCATATGGTATCCACAATAATATTCATGACAATTATGTCCTTAAGTCAAATTCTTTATTTCAAAATAGATCACATAACATTGACTTAATATATTTGATGACTATATATATTCATTTAATTATATAAGTGTCCCAAAATTCTAACAATCTCCCACTGGACACATATACAATATAATGAATGCTATATCCTTAGTGTGCACATGTATTTTCATCAAGTCTTAGGACATTCCAAACAATCTTGTTCATTAGTAATATTGACATAGGATCAAAGTGGTATTCGTTGTATTAATCACAATTAAACCTATCAATGATCACGTACATCTATATGACTAAATAACATAGATCAATCATGAATTAGTGGCATGAAAATTACATGCAAGGTGATCTTTTCATGTCAATTTTCAACTGGTCCTGCTTAACTTTAGTGAGATCAGACTTTAACCTCAATTGTACAAAGTGTAATTATTGAATAATACTTCATTTCTAATCAGAATAAAAATATATAAGCAATGTCTATAAAACAAGCATCCGGATAAACAACCAATTACAAACTCCCACTCAACCTAGAGATCATCCATCTCTACAATACCCATACGAGCAGTATGCTCATGAAAGACATTAGGTGGCAAACCCTTTGTCAAAGGATCAGCTACCATGGAGTTTGTACTTAAGTGTTCTATAGAAATTTGCCCACTTTGTACCCTTTCTTTTACAACAATGAACTTGATGTCAATATGCTTCGACTTCGTTGAGCTCCTATTGTTGTTAGAATATAATACAGCTGATCTATTGTCACAAAATAACTTAAGGGGTCTTTCAATCTCTTCTAGAATACGCAGCCCTGTGACAAAATTCTTCAGCCATATTCCATGATTTGATGCCTCATAACAAGCAACAAATTCTGCTGCCATGGTGGAGGAAGCTGTAAGTCCCTGTTTGGCACTTCTCCATGAAATGGCTCCACAAGCCAACAGAAAAATGTAGCCTGAAGTGGATCTCAAACTATCTTGGCATCCCGCAAAATCAGAGTCAGAATACCCAATGATCTCAAGACTATCTGACCTCCTATAAGTGAGCATGTAATTCCTGGTTCTCTTAAGGTATCTCATAACTCTTTTGGCTGCTTTCCAGTGATCCATACCTGGGTTGCTTAAATATCTGCCTAATACACCTACTATGTACGCAATATCCGGACGCGTACAAACTTGAGCATACATAAGACTTCCTATCGCCGAAGCATAAGGAATCTTTTGCATTTCTTGAATTTCAAGACTTCCTTTAGGGCATTGTTTGAGATTAAATTTATCTCCCTTAGCGACCGGGGTGTTGCCTGGTTTACAATCTTGCATGACATATCTCTTAAGTACTTTATCGATATAGCTCATTTGTCACAATCCAAGAATACTTCGAGAACGGTCTCGACGTATCTGAATTCCTAATACAAATGAAGCCTCACCAAGATCTTTCATCTCAAAGTTTTTTGATAAAAACTTCTTAGTTTGGTGCAATAAGCCTATATCGTTTGTGGCAAGCAAAATATCATCCACATATAAAACCAGAAATATGTGTTTACTCCCACTGAACTTGTGATACACATAACCATCAATTAAATTCTCTACAAAACCAAATGAGAGAATTATTTCATGAAATTTATGGTACCACTGACGAGACGCTTGCTTAAGCCCATAGATGGATTTCTTTAATTTGCAAACCATATTCTTTGGGTCTCCTAATACAAAGTTTTCTGGTTGCATCATATAAATTGTTTCATCAATGTCGCCATTGAAAAACGCTGTCTTTACATCCATCTGATGTAGCTCCATATCAAAATGTGCTACAAGTACCATAATTGATCTAAAAGAGTCCTTAGTTGAAACCGGAGAAAAGGTCTCTTTATAGTCAATCCCGTATTTTTGAGTAAAGTCTTTTGCCACAAGACGAGCTTTATACTTTTCCACATTACCTCTTGAATCCCTTTTGGTCTTAAAAATCCATTTACAACCAACAGGTTTTGTACCTTCTGGTAATGGGACAAGTTCCCATACTTTATTGTCTTGCATTGACTTATACTCCTCATTCATTGCTTCGACCCACTTTACCGAATTGGAACTTTCTATAGCTTGACGGAAGTTGATAGGATTATCTTCCATCATGCTAACATCATCTTCATGTTCCTGAAGAAATACTTCATAGACATCCGAAATAGCATTTCTTCTTTCTCTCGTGGACCGACGTAATGGCACTTGAACTTCAATTGCTTCTTCAAGAGGTTGTTGAGTTTGTAATTCTGGGAGATCAACAATGTCTTGATTTTCTGGAATTCCGATATTATTAATGACAAGAGTGGAATCTTGATCATTGTCTAAAGAAATCGGAATATGAATCAACTCCTCATTAACCATATTAGAAGTTGATTCTTCCTCAAAGACAAAGTCCTTTATTTTATTCTTCCCCCCAAACTTAATATCCTTGAAAAAGACTGCTGTACCCGTCTCAAAAATAATCTTTAATTTGGGATCATAAAATTTATAGCCCCTTGATCGCTCAGAATAGCCAATAAAGTAGCTGCTCACAGTTTTGGAGTCCAATTTATTCTCATGTGACCTATAAGGCCGTGCCTCAGCTGGACATCTCCAAACGTGAAAATGCTTTAGACTAGGCTTTCGACCTAGCCAAAGCTCAAAAGGTGTTTTAGCAGCTGCTTTTGTTGTCACTCTATTCAGAATGTATGCTGCTGTTTTTATTGCCTCACCCTAGAGTAATTCCGGCAAGGAGGAATGACTTATCATACTTCTTACCATATCCTGTAAAGTACGATTTCGTCTTTCAGCTACACCATTCATGCTTGGAGAGCCCGGCATGGTGTATTGAGGGACGATACCACACTCCTCTAGGTATTTGGCAAAAGGCCCTGGACGTTGCTCACCTGAACCATCATTCCGACCGTAGTATTCACCACCACGATCGGACTTAATTTGCTTTATCTTGTTGTTGAGTTGATTTTCAACTTCAACCTTGAATGACTTGAACACGTCCAATGTTTGAGCCTTTTCATGAATAAGAAATATGTATGCATATCGTGAATAATCGTCTATGAATGATACGAAATAGCGTTGACCATTCCAAGAAGGTGTTGGAAACGGTCCACAAACATCCGTATGTATCAACTCTAAGACTTGTGTAGGTCTATATGCACCTAATTTCTTGCCTTTGGTTTGTTTGCCTTTAATGCATTCAATACAGATGTTAAAATCTGCAAAATCAATGGAATTTAGAATTCCATCTGACACAAGTCGTTCAACTCTATTTCTAGAGATGTGGCCTAAGCGCTTGTGCCACAATGCACTTGAATTATCATTATTTAGCTTCCGTTTTGTAACTTTTGATTCAATATTAAGGGTTTCATGATATGTATCATTTGTTTCAAGCAAATATAGATTGTCATATTGCATAAGTGAACCAGTTCCAACCACATTTGAATTAATAGACAATATAAACTGATTGTTTCCAAAAGAACAAGTGTAACAAAATTTGTCCAAATAACAAACAGAAACCAAATTCCGTCTAAATGACGGTACAACATAAGTATCCATTAAATCCAAATAGAAACCAGTACAAAGCAACAATCTAAAATGACAAATTGCTTCCACTTCTACCGATTTGCCATCACCCACATAGATACATCTTTCAGCATCACTTGGTTTTCGGTAGCTCAGGCAACCCTGCATTGAAATACTGATGTTAGTAGTAGCACCAGAGTCTAACCACCAAGCATTTCTAGGTACTGAAGCCAAATTAACTTCAGAACAAACCAAATTAAGAAATGTATCTTTCTTCTCGCGCCATGCACGATACTTTGCACATTCCTTCTTCATGTGTCCAGGTTTATTGCAAAAGAAACAAAGATTACCATCCTTAGTTTGTTTCTTTGCACTTGGACCAGCAGCATTAATATTCTTTCTTTTCTTGCCCTTTTCTTTAGAGGTGCTTGCTAAGAAAGCACTTTCTGTCTTCTCTTGCTTCAATCTTTCTTCCTCTTGTACACAATGAGAAATTAGTTCATTCAAATTCCACGTTTCCTTCTGACAGTTAAAACTGACTTTAAAGTGGTTGAATTGAACTGGGAGAGAAATCAAGATGAGATGCACAAGTAAATCCTCATGCAAATCAAGCTCTAATGCCTTCAGTTTCGAAGCAAGATGAGACATTCCCATGATGTACTCTCTTATGTTTCTCTTTCCCTTATACTTCATTGAAATCAAGCTTTTCAAAATAGTGCTTGTTTCAGCCTTATCGCTTTTGGCAAAGCGCTTCTCAATTTCTGCAAGGTACTCCTTAGCATCGGTGGTGTCCTCAGACACTGCACCCCTAAATACCTCTGGAATGGCGCGCTTGATGATCATTAGACTCATGCGGTTGGAGCGATCCCACTTCTCAAATCTAGCTCTCTCCTCGGATGAGCTAGTTGCTGTAGGAGTAACAGGTTTCTCCGTCCGAATAGCAAGGTCCATGTCCATGCATCCGAGAACTATCTGAATGTTCTCCTTCCAGTCTTTAAAGTTAGTACCATTAAGGACCGGTACTGAATTTAGGTTGGCAGATATGTTTGCAACATTAGCTGAATGAGAACAATAGAATTATAAATAACATGCTCAAAACATAATTATCAATAAAATTCAAAATAATTGGCAAATCACATCTTAAGATACCTAGTGCAACATTAATTTCAAGTCTTTGGACAGTAAAATTAACTGCAAGTGATACTCTTGTTGTAATAATCAAACACTAACAATAATGCATGATAAATAATAAACCCCTCTTTGGATTGATTTACCATTCTCATGTAAAATCTTTATAATCGTTACATGTTTACTATCACAAGTAATTATGTAGTTCGGCCAACTATTAATCTTCCTTTGGGCTGATTAATAATCGCATGAATATACACATTTACAAACATTCAAAAAAAAAATTCATCCTGAATAATCTACATAAGAGAGATCACTTTGGCGACATCTTATTTCAATGATCCAATTAGAATGTTGGTATATATAATACTGTAGAGTATGCCAATTAAATGAATTAAATCGGAATTTAAAGATTGGATAGAAATATCAGTGTGTAATGTCGATTTATACAGTTTCGGTCGATATGTTTTTCTGAAAATATAGGAGGTAAAATCGACCAAAACTGTCTAGGTGAGAGTTACTCTCTGGAGCACATCGACCGAAATTATATCCACCGAACTTACTTCTACCCGTACTGTACACTGGTGGAAGCTTGCTTCTGCCGGTACTGTACACCGGTGGAAGCTTGCTTCTAAAGAAGCCTGCTTCTGCCGGTACTGTACACCGGTGGAAGCTTGCTTCTAAAGAAGCCTGCTTCTGCCGGTACTGTACATCGGTAGAAGCGAAGCCTGCTTCCACCAAAATTACTGTACATCGGTAGAAGCGAAGTCTTGTTTCCACAGAAATTACTATACATCGATAGAAGCAAAGCCTGCTTCCACCGAAATTACTGTACATCGGTAGAAGCGAAGCCTGCTTCCACCGAAACCTGGGGCGCTGCCCCCGACCCCGGAAGGGGGTTTACCACCCCCTTTCAACCCCCGTCGACCTAACCGCGTAGGTCGATCCGCGTATGCGTCGGGTCTTTATTTGTTGGGCACCAAAGACGACCCTGAATCTTAATTTTAATTCTGATGCTTTCTAACTCTTGGCAGAATCAAAAGAAATATTATTCTGAAGATCAGCCTTGTGTTCAAATCAAGAACAAGAACCTGTCTCTGATACCAATTGTTGATAAAAAAAAATCCTAGTTTCTCTTTTCCTTATGAAACTAAATCTGAAATCTTGTTCTTAATCTAAACATAAATTGAGTGCGGAAGCGTACCTGAATCTTTGGCCATGATCTTTGGCTTTGATCTTCCAAATGTAGAATTTCTTTAAGTTTCTTATTCTCTCTGTTGATGGGGATACAGAATAGAGATTCTCTTTTCTACAAATGGGGACCATAACCCAATAACTGTTTTGTAACCGTTGCAATCTTCAACAGTTATAACCTTTCACATATTTCTAATTTGGCCCCTCATCAAATTAGAAATTTTGCATATGGTATCCACAATAATATTCATGACAATTATGTCCTTAAGTCAAATTCTTTATTTCAAAATAGATCACATAACATTGACTTAATATATTTGATGACTATATATATTCATTTAATTATATAAGTGTCCCAAAATTCTAACAATAGATTCTATTTTTGTGAGCAAGATTTGAAAAGATTTGTTACACTTGAGTAGTACAAAATACTACTAATACGTGGCATAAAGTTTTGCATTGGCTGGAGTATTCTTATGATACTTCATTTCATTTTGCTATTGGCATGCCCTTTTTTGAAGGGTGTATAGCAGACCACCTCCCAAAACTATTTCATTTTAATCAATGTTCAACAAGAGTTGAAGCAGTGAGGTTTTAGTTGAAAGAAATAGATGAATTGATTTGTACTTTAAAGAACAATTTGCATGAAGCTCGTACTAGGATGAAACAAAAAGGTGACAAGGATAGAAGAGAGAAGAATTTTGGAAAGGGTGACTGAGTTTTACTTAAACTAAAAACTTCTCTTGTGCCTCAACTTTATACTAAGATGAACAAGAATTAGCAATGGCATTTTCAATTCTGGAAAAGTTTGCTTATAAATTGAACTAAAATTCATCTAGAGTTTCATGTTTCACTGCTAAAACAATATAAAGAAGATTTGGATATCCATAACTGACACCTATCAGAAAATGGCTGCAGTAGTTTTTGCACTCAAAGTTTTGAGACATTACTTATATGGACTAGCATTGCGAGATCTTTACTGCTCATGAGAGTTTGAAATATATTTTTAAGAACTAAACATAAGACAGAATATGATTAGAATTAGCAGATGATTATGATTGTGAAATTAAGTATCATCCAGAGAATGCAAATATAGTGGCAGATGTGTTAAGCAGGAAAACAATGTTAATAAACACTTTAATAGATAAACTGCCTATAATTCTTCTGGATGAGATTGGTATGTCACGTCCCTCATACTGTTCCTAATTTCCCGTACAAAATTATTCTTTTTCTTTTATACTTAGCGTTTAAGTGGAAAACAATTTAATAAAACGTTTAAAACAATTACAAAACAATTATTTAAACCAACATTAAAATCAACTTAATAACTAACAGAACACTCGCCCAAGGAGGGAGGGGCAAGAGAGTCAAAACAGAAAAAAACAAGAGGGCTGATCGATCGGCCCTTCAATGGGCGATCGATCTCCCTCTAATGGCCGCTCATTTTCTCCCTTCTTTCTTCCAACTTTTACACACTCCAATCACACCCAAACACATTCACACTTTACACTTCGCACATCTTTCCCTTCATTAACTTACTTTTAAGCATATCTCGTAACAATACTTCAACTCCCCTATAGTCCTCACTCCACTAAATCACCCAAAAACCGACTCAAAACACATTTAAAACATAACTCGAATTCATAAAAACAAACTGCGTGATTCGGTTTAAAAACTAAACAATTCCTCCTGTTTCAAAGAAAATACCAAGTAGTTCCATATCATTCAAATAACTAATTTAACAAAACGCCTTATAAAACAATTAGCCAACACATCTATACATCAATCTATCAGCTAACCAGAACCAAACATCCTAATATGTTCAACTATACAGTTTCATCTAACTAACCCATCATTAACCCAAAACTTCTCAATACCTTTACTTACATCCCCACGGGTCAAAATGCGCACCGACTGCTCAGCACACTCCCACGGGCCATCTTTCTTCAACTGGTCATTCCTCGGGTGGAGGGATCTCGTAGTCACCTGTATCGGGATCACCTACACCATACAAACACCTATGAGATAAAAATCTCAGCAAGCTCTCGTAAATGTAAATGCATGCTATGCATATGAGTTCAGAAATCATGCAGCATTTTCTTTATCTTTACTCTGTGGGTGTCACCGAGATCTCAGCCTCCTAACCGGAGAGAGCACATCCAGCGGTCGGACTACTCTTTCCAGCTAGACGCGGGGGGGGGGGGGGGGTACACGCTTACAACACGTACAGCCGTGCCTGAGCCCCATCTCGCATGACCTGTAACTGTATAACTGTATGAGTATGCAATAGATGTGGTATTGTGACAAACCCGTGATCGGTCTCCACAATAGGTCGTGCCCCTCTCCAGGCCACATCGCCATTTTCTTTAAAACATCGTGCGAAAATTCATTTTCTATGTTCTTTAAAAACACGTGATGCGTGAACAGTTCAATATGATAGAAAGTAAACATACATGCGGAGCATACCATCAAAACACAACATCAACCTATAAAACGATCGAATCCTAACTACCCAACCAAAGCGATTAAATAAACACGTCACCAAAACTCCTCGAGACGACCTCGACGTACGGTGTAGGCCAATCGGCCAGAGAAGATCACGAGAACTTACCTGTCTTCTGTAGCTCGCTGGGTTTGGCACCTCACGTCACCTATGGCTTGACCTATGACAAACATTCAAGCTTCATTAAATCAACCTTACATTCACCAATTTACTCTCAAACTACTATTTCAAGCCTAATACAACTAAAACCTAACTAAACGGACCACTAATTTGGGTTCGATAAAAATCGACCCGAAACTTCAAATGTGCATAATTTTTGCACCGGATATCGGAATCAAACAATACCAGCGGCCACATACTCCTCTAATAACCTATTTTAACCTGTCAAAAGGAATTTTAAAATAAACGACCGTAGCTAGGTCAAATATCCAAAAAATCGAACTGCCCTTCACCCAGAAATTTCCCCATTTCGATTTTCCATCAATTCTCACTCGATTCCTCACCAATCAATCCCCCTCATACCTAATTAACATAAACTAACCAAAATTCAGAGGCTACTCACAGAAAAGCAGAAATGCCCAAATCGGGCTTACTGAATTTCGCTCAAATTGGGCTCCCCACGGCCAGGCGACTAAAGCCGGCCTAATGTCAAGCAATCTCGAGCCAAGACCACCCAAAAACGGCCGGTGATCGGAGCCAAAACAAGCTCGTCACCCTCGGCCACGACCGAACCGAAAACAGGGCATGAATAGAGCTCACCGTTCGGTTTGTGCACGGAGACTGGCCGGGAGCTACTCATCGGAGTCGTCTGGTCGGAGAGCGTCGAATCGCCAGTGGTCAGGTCGCCGCCCAACGTCGCTCGTCCCTCGTCTCCGTTCTCCTTCTTCATCGGGCACTCGCGAACAACAGAATGGCTTCGAGCCATTCTGTTGTTTTCATTATTATTATTGATAATAATAATAATAATAATAATTCCTATCAAAACATTTTACCGTTTTGCCCTCCCGTGTTTTCAACCATTTTGAAACTCCGTTAAATCCCGTATTTCTCCAAAAATCCATATAAATCATTAGGATTCTAATAACACTTTCTGCTTGCAAAACGGACTTAATTTGACATATGCATAAAAAATGTCATTATATTATGAAATTATAAAATCCCGTAAAACCGGGTGTTACATGGTAAGTTTGGAATAGAAATAATTTCAACGCCATTGGTGTATGTTGTGTCGGCTATTACGTTATAACCTACAATATTGGAAAGGATCAAAGACTCTCAAAATATGGATTCAAAATGTATAAGCCTTTAAATCAACTGACGTATCTGAGCTTCTTTCAAATTTTGCAATCTCAAAAAGAAAAATTGTAAAATTTAAAGACGGATGATATGTTCCAAATGATGAGGAATAGAACAATTTGTCATGAAGCACAATCCTCTATGTTAGTGAACAATTATACTTTAACGCAAGTGCACATATCGCAAGTAAGTAGTAGTGATAAATAAGTGTCGAATCCCACAAAGATAAAATTATCAAACTTTAAATCTAAGTAAAACAAAGTAATTTATGATAGATAATCGGGTGATATGAATTAAATAAAAATTAAAGAAATAAAACAAAGTCCAAACAATAAGATGAGAAAGTTAGATAATTAAAATATTGGTTAGGGTCGGTTTCTTTGTTACGTAAATTTCACTACTGAAGCTACAGATTACTACAACATTCATTCAGACAACAAAAATTATGTAATGACCAAAGTTTCTTCGAAATGCATGGTAGTTTGTTTTACTTTTCTCTTCAATTCATAGATATAGGAAAAATAATAAAAACCTCAATAACGCCCTATTTTAAAAGCCATACAAATTGAATGATAACAACTTCGTAAAATTCAATATGCATATAAAAATTCTTATCTATTCTCAATAAGAATATGTGTATTCAATTTTGCCTGTCGACATAAATCAAATTTAACTATAATCATCATAATAATTTATTCGAACTAATGTAAACAATCAAAGCAAGCAATCGAATCCTTGTAACAAATACTCTTTTCCCCTAACCAAAATAAATTCTTAGCCCATAAAAGTAGAAAACATAATCATAAATAATTTGTACTTTACTCGATTCAAATAATTTTTCACATACAAATATTAACTCAAAATAACTATTTTTCAAGAGTTATCACTCTACTACCTCAATACACTCTAGAAGTACTAAGATGTATAGAGATATGAGATAATACTATTGATGGCCTAATGTAAAAAAAAGGATGTTGCCAGGTATGTAGAATTGTGCTTGATTTTTCAGCAAGTTAAGGCAGAACAATTGAGACCTTTTGGGAACTTTATAATCTCTACGTATACCAACATGGAAATGGGAGCAATATCTATGAATTTTGTGATTGGTTTACCGAAGACAAAGAAAAGATATGGTGCTATATGGGTGAATATAGATAGATTAAAAAAATCAACTCACTTTTTTATAGTGAAAAAGACATATTTCATGGATCAATATGCAGAGTTATATGTTCAAGAGATAATACAATTACATGGAGTTTCGCATCCATTGTGTTACACTAGGATTCTCGGTTTACTTTAAACTTTTGGAAAATCCTACATAAAGTTAGGGGTACAAAATTAAAGTTTCATACGAATTTTCATCCCAAAACGGATGGACAAACGGAAATAATAATTCAAATTTTAGAGGACATGTTACATTGGGTTGATCTTCTTTGCTAAAATTAAGGAGGTTTAAACTTCTTCGTTCACCCTAAAATAATACTTTTGAAAGTAATAAGAGTAGGAAATTCCTTACAATAAAATTCTAGCGTTGGATTTCAGATCGATTTGGAAGTCTTAAATGATCTAAAAGTATCTGATTTGATAGGAACGAGTTTGGGTTGAGCAGGCCAGTTTTTGTCGAATGAGCTGGTTCAGGTCAACTGGTCTGGTTCGGGTAAATGGTCTTGTTTGGTTCATTGGTGGGTCCGGTTTTGACTTGTTATCTAGTTCGGTTCAGAATAAAAATTATGAACCACCACTTCTTATTTCTTCTCTTTCGCCCGCGTGAGTTCTGCCGAGAGAGAGAGAGAGAGAGAGAGAGAGAGAGAGAGAGAGAGAGAGAGGAGGGGGTGGGGGGTAAGAGATATACATATATATTTTGCTGCCAAAGGGAGGTTGCTCGATTGGAAGGGGTTTTTCCCTGTTGCAAAATGAAGCTCGGCTGAGAGGGATTTTGTCGGTAGAATGTGGAGTTGAACAAAGCTGCGATTGTTATTTCTCAGAGAATTTTGATCGCGGCTGAGTGCTTTGCAATGGTCAGAGGTCCCAATAGGTAAGGATTCCGATTGTTCTTCAGTTTTTAGAAATTGAGAGAAATTTATTGTGTTGGTGTGATTGTTCTTATCACTGAGCACTTAATTTATAGGGGAGTTCCCTCAATTCTTTCCTTAGATAAGGGAGGACGAATATGACCTCTAAATCTGTAACGTCCCGAGTTTTCTGAACCCGGTTCGCTACACAAGATACTGAACCGAACTATAGGATTTTTGAGAAAATTCTAAAGCTTCACTCAATGGACAAAATTTGACAATTTACAAAGTAAATTGAAAACTTGCAGCGGAAAATCATTTTGAGCATAACAGAGTTAAGCAAAGCTATAAAACAATGTTTGAATAATCTGTTAAAATATTAAGAAATAATTCGGCCGGAAGAAATGAAGGCTTAAGCGTGAAATACTTAAAATTGGTAAAAAGTCAAACACATCTTCCGCTGAACAAAGTCAACGGTAGAGGCAGGAACAGAAACAGAAGGCTTCTACCGCTAAACAGTGCCAGCGGTAGGAGTAGGGACAAAAGACTCAGTGATAGAAGCAGAGACAGAATCGACACGTCGACTTCACGCGTCTTCCGCTCACATCTGCAGACGACGTGTCGGCTACTCACATCTTCTGGTCACAAACGACAAAACTTATTACTCACAACCACCGATAGAACAAACTGCGTCTACCGATCACAAAACGACAAAAGACTTCTTCTCACATCTTCCGATCACTAGACAACAAAATCTTATATTCACACACACCGTTCACAAAACGACAAATCTACTACCTACATCATCCGATTACAAAACGACAAAACTACTAAAGACTTATACCAAAGACATCTACCGATGGCTTCTACTGAAGACATCCTCCGATGGCTTCTTCTAAAGACATCTTCCGATGACGTCAGTCGGGTGATTCAATCCTCCAACATCCACCGGTGGACAAAACACTCAACATCCACTGGTGAACTTCATTCACCGATGGTTGAACTTGCAAATTTCACTCAAAAATATTCAAAACAATCTGACCCTAAGTAACTTCTGAAATCCAACAAATAACCATTTGAAACCAACATTTGTATCCTTATCCAATAAAAATCCCAAATTAGCAATTTGTAACAAAACCAAATCAGATTTTCATAACAGGAGAAACTCAAGTATTCTAAATCTTTTAGCTATTACTATCGTCCAAAATCATCTGCACTCCTCAACAGAACACCAGAAAATTTGACTCCACATACAGACAGTAGTTAAACCGCCCCATCAGTTCACCAAGTCGAGACATGAATGTGCTCCCCCAACCAGCCTATTCCTCAACATGTTCTGAGTACACACCTTCTGAGGCACCTTCACCTACATCACAAAACTCATCTATTAGCCTAATGCTAAGTAAGTAAAGAAATAATGAAATGGAATGCTGAAACAAAATTTCCTAGACATGCAGTTTCTACTTTCACATCTCTGTTGCATATACATTCGTTTCTGGTCCGATCCCCTTGTGAAATTGGGAGTTAGATCACTTCTCTCAAAGTCATACATCCTCTCTTTCGATTAAGGGGCGGATTAGTTCCCTTAATAACTGTTCAGATCCCCCTGTGAAATTGGGAGTTGGATCAGTTTTTCCAAAGTCATGCATCCTCTCTTTCGATTAAGGGGCAGATTAGTTCCCTTAATAACTGCTCTTTTTCAATCAATTCATTCCTCGCCATGCCATCATGTATTTAAATTCATTTTCGTGTACTTGTAAAACATGATACATGACAAACTGAAAACGCACAAAATATGCATAAACCTACTGTTTTGTGATGTAGGCCCGAAGACACACACATACTCTACTTACCTGGTCTCCTAAAAATCGCTCGGCTATAAGCTACTTTAGAAGCTCGGTCACCTAAAGTCATAACAGTACATTAATCAAACCTTCACTGAACTTCACCAAGAATCAATCAGAAGTTTGAGGAAACCAGTTTGAAACCCTGCTACCCGTGCATTCCCATTTATCACCAAAATCCGAACCTACTCTCAATCACAGCATCCTTGAAATTTCTCACATTGTACTCCCTCAGTTACCTAACTGCTAAAACACAAGAAAACAAGGAAAACTTAACTAGGTTGAAAGAGAATCGAGCAGGAGAATCGCCTAGAGGGTTCTGCTGGAGAGCTAAAGGCCGAAAGAGGAATGATAAACAGAATAGTGGCGGCTACAGTGCATTAATCCTAAAACTTCTCTCCTTAAATACGTTATCCACTTTTAAATTTCCAATTACCCTTATGCCCTTGCCTAGTCATCTATTAACCCTACTTTTATTATTGCCATTTGAAGTGTGCCATTAATTTAAAAAGAATTGAGAACTGGTTCGATAGAACCGGGTGTTACAATCTACCCTCCGTAAAAGAATTTTGTCCTCAAAATTCAGTACCTGAATAATTCTAGGATGTTGGTCTATCATGTCTTGCTAGTGCTCCCAAGTTGTCTCTTCTATGTTCTGGTTATGCCATAAGACTTTTATTAGTGGAACCTCTTTGCTGCGCAATACCTTCGCGGCATGGTCTAAGATCCTTACTGGTTTCTCATCATATGTAAGAGTAGGATGAACTTCAATACTCTGTTGTTCCACAATCTGAGATGTATCTCGTACACACTTCTTAAGCATAGAGACGTGGAACACATTGTGAATCCCTTCCATAGAGGCTGATAACTGCAGTTGATAGGCTGTCTTCCTAATCCTTTTTAAGATTGGAAATGGTTCAATAAATCTGGGAGTTAGCATTAGCATTATGAAGAGTTATGCTAAATGTAAGGACCCGTAATTCGACAGTTACTACTTGACTTTTCGTAAAACTTTATAAGAATTTTTTTTTGAAAATATTGTACATCTTTAAAAGCACTCAAACATGTAAACTTCCTTTTTAAAACTTCGTAAAAACGTGCGTAAAATTTCTTTAAAACTTTTTTTTTCTGGTTGAACAGTGTAGAGCACTATTCACTAGGCGATGTATCGCCCCTGTGGGGCGATACACCGCTCCTCATGCTGACATGAGGAGCGAAACTCAGCCCCTGTGGGGCGTTACATCGCCCCTCATGCTGAAATGAGGGCGACAGTTGCCCCTGTGGGCGATACATCTCCCCTGTGGGGTGATACATTGCCACTCTCTCGAGTGGTGATTTCTGAAGCCCTTTCTTGGGTGATCATTTGCCCATCTGGGGCGAATGATCCGTGCCTCTTCTGTCCCCCGTTCCTGCTTTTACATCATCCTACAAATCACACTTCCAACTAACCGTTCCTTCATCAAATCGACATATAAAATCCTATAAAATCAACTTAAAGAAGATAAATTCTTTTCATAAAACGTAGCGGATGACTAAAACCCAAAAGTAAACCCATTCGTTTAACTAATCCAAAACCAAGGTTAGTTTGAAAGTAAACATCCCAACTTCTAAAATTCTTTTATCAAACCTTTAAAAACTATGTACACATAAAAATTGTACCCAAAATACTTGAAGAACAACCCACATGTCAAAATCGCCCTTAGCAGAAGCACATGGCATGGACGTCCTCCATCAACTGCACTGTCAACTGCCTTGAGGATCAACGTCCTCACCTGTGATAATATCACCTACACCACAAAGTAAACTAATGAGCCTAATGTTCAGCAAGTGATGTAAAATAAAAGAAGATACATGTTCATGAATATGCTATGTTGTTTGTAAAATGTGCAACTGGACCTGTTCTTTATTTTCTTACATGACATAAGTCATTGGGGTCTTGATTCTAGAGAAGAGACGACCTTACTGTTTGTCCATTTAGTGGGACGACCAACTCGCTCTAGGAGAAGTGGAATGGCACACCTGACGATCCCTCTGACGGAATGGCCAAACTTAGTTCCCTATCCACAATGACTATTTACGTAATTTATTTTACTGTTTTCTGTTTTGTTTACATGAAAACATATGCATAAAATCGTTTTTTATGATTTTGAAAACTATGATGCGTGAATGCATGTCGCATACATATCTTCAAATGCTGTTAACATAACATAAAATAAACTAATAAAAAAATTCATCAATAAACAATACAAACTATCATAAATAAACTCACAACCTAGAAATTTCTACCCAAACCAAAGTTCTAGAAAGCTATAAATCTCCAATTTTCTCAGTCTAGCGATCGACTTCTTAACTCTTTGTAGTGTAAGCCAATTGGCCAGAACGCATACAAACATGCACTTACCTCAAATCCTTAGCTTGATTTTGGCCCAATAACTAAAATCTTGGAATACCCTTAAAATTGACTACGAATTTCAAAATTTCATAACTTTTGTTATACATATCCGAATTCAAAAATTTCAACCGCTATGGACTCCTTAAAGAGTCTACTTTAGCATGGTCAATTCAATTTATCCAACCAAATCAACTCAATTAACCGAAATTACAGAATGCCGAACTGCCCTGTATTTCACCAATTTTTATCAAAATTGTACAACTTCATGATTTCCTTCATTTATATCTACCAACAAGTATTCAACTCCAATTAAACACCAAAACAATCAAGAAATAAAGAACCTTAACAATTTTCATGCATCACACGTTAGGGTTCATCAAATCTCCATAATCCACTATTTTTTCAATATACATCAACCCTTTTTCATGAATAAAACCTAACATAAAACTTACCTTGAAGAAACCTTGAGAAAGAAGAGGAGAAGAAGAGCTTTTGAGGGAGGAAGGCTTGAGTAATGGACTTCTCTGGCGTGGATTCAAAATGAAGCTTTATCCTTCATAAAAAAAATAGGGTAATTATCGATTTTAACCTTGTGCTATGCACTTTATTTTAGTTAACCCCTGTAGTAAAACAACCGGCAAACCAAACCTTATACTTTGATTCTGTTATCAGTTTTGACCTTCTATCAACAATTTCGTTACATTTAAAAAATTACCAACCGATATTGGATTCACTTGACATTTTTACCACATGTTCACTACTTGATGAGAAGATAATCAAAACTTTTTCATGATTTTTTAATACATGTACGATTTATTGTAATTTTATTTTATTAATTTATAAAAATATTATAATAAATCATATAAGTTTTAGAAAATCACGAAATATTTTCTATTATCTACCCATGATAGGTTGAACATGTGGACAAATTTTCAAATAAATCCAATACCGTTTGTTTATTTTTTAAATTAATGTATAAAATAAAGAAGAAACTGAGATTAATTTTAAAAAACTACCAAAGGATATTGGATTTATGTGAAAATATTTTTGCATATTCACCAGGGTAGATAATAGAAAAGTATTCGTGATTTTTGAAAACGTATATGATTTATTATAATATGTTTATTAAATACTAAAATAAAATTACAATAAATCGTACATGTGCTAAAAAATTATGAAAATTTTCTGATTATCTTGTCATTAAGTAGTGAACATGTGGTAAAAATATCATGTGAATCTAATATTTTTTTGATAATTTTTAAATGAGGATTTAACGAAATTGTTGATGAAATGTCAAAACTGATAACGAAATCAAAGTAAATGGTTTGATTTGTCGGATTTTTTAGTACATAGAGCTAACTGAAATAAAGTGTATAGTACAGAGTTAAAATCAATAATTACCTAAAAAAATAAAAGTTGAGTGAGGTGACATCACTTCATTTGAAGGTAAGTCTTCTCCCACTTATTCTATATTTCTATTTTATTGTAAATGTTAGTTAGATTATTTTTAATTAAATAATAATTCCCTTACTTTTCGTTATTTTCTTCACGTGAAGGTTAACAAATATTCATGTTTGACTTCTTCAAACTTCATCATTCCTAACTTTTCAACTCACCTTTTCTTCTTCATTTCACTTCTTCTAATAAACATTCCTTCCTTTGCTTCTTCAACGCCAAACACCATATTCCTCCTCCTAGTTTCTTTGACTTTCCACCCTTAGATCATCATCCAAGATTGATAAATTTCACTATAACTACTATGCATATTTACTAAGTTACACGATAAAATTTTCGAGTATTACACTAAATATTTTATCTCTAATATAATGTTCTTGCAATATTGCTACAATATATTTATAAATAGTAATACTAGTATAATAATATTTACAATTACGAAATTGTAAAATTCTTTTATTTAATTGTCAAAAATCATCAATAAAATGAGAAGTTACAACAACATAACCTATAACATTACGTATGCTCCATAAATTAGAGATAATACAAATAGACATTGAATGAAAGCTTGAAAAAAATAAAATTAGTTCATTTTTCATATTATTAAATATTTTAATAATATTATTTCTAGTTGTACTTCTAAAAACAAGTTTAAAATTATGAGTAGCACACTTTTTCATAAATTTTTCAAATTCACTACTATCGGTGAATGCTATAGACAACTCGCATTGTGCTATAAGTTTTGTTATTCATTCTCTCATTTTATTTTGTTAATATAAAAAAGTGTCACTACCACTAGCATTCAATAATTTTTGTGTAAGATCTCATATTTGTTCGTTTAAGTGACATTATTGATCATATCTACCTAGCGTGCTAGTTGAACGACCGAAAATATATGCATAATTTTTATAATTCCATTGGCCTCTATATTCTACTTTTTCATCAATTTTATTCTTTTATTATAAATGTTTTTATAAATGTTTTCAAGACGTTTTATTTTTTTGTTTTAGGTGATGAAGAAATGAATATTTGTGTAAATGATTTGTCTTGTTAAAAATACAGGGTTTAATTCTTTTATTTTCTCACTATCTTGATAATATTTTTAATATTATAATCACATGTCTTCCTACTTATTAAAAATATTATAATCACGGGCCCAGGACCTGCCCCAGCCCGCATTTTAAGAGCTCTATTTGACATTGACAAGTTCAAAAGTTTTTAAAAATCATTAAAGAAGTTTTGTTTGAACGTTCGGGCTAGGTACCTTCTTAGTATTTACTGAATAACAAATGATGTAATTTGATTTAGTACGAAAGTGATCTGTTTAACTATTGGAAGTTTCAACATTTCTCATTGGAAGTTTCGCTTGAACCAGTCTTCAACTATTGCCTATAAACGCAGGCGTTGCAGGCTCAATCCATTACCACTGCCAACATTTCTCATTTAATTTTTTCTTGTCGGTAGCTTCATCTTCCTTCACCTTCAACCATGTACAGCGGTGACAACAAGCAAGCGGCCACTGGAGTGCCGGTGAGTTCGGCACCTCCGTTTCCCGGCCAATATCGAAATGATCCTGGAGCTTGGTCCGTCGGTGCTTTTGATTGCTGCTCTGACATGTCAACCTGTGAGTTTATCTATCATTCTATTATTTTGATAATCTTTTATTTTGACTTTATTCTTAAGATCTGTCTGGCGAAGGCAAAAGCAGTCCAGCCCAGATATACGTAGTTATACCACATCATATAGCTTCAAAAAAGTAAATAACTAATGATAAAACTCAAAAGCAAAATCGTTTAATCATCTCAAAGGAAACAATATTGTAATGGCACTGTGCAAAGCCCAGATAGCCATGATTATTATAACAAAATAATCGTGATCTGCAACTATCTTATTATCCGAACACACAACAATACGATTTTTGAATATAATCTAAGACAATTTGTTTTTCATTTTGTTTTGCAGGTTGCATAGCATGCTGGTGCCCCTGCATCACCTTTGGGAAAATAGCAGAGATTGTAGATCGAGGATCGACATGTAAGATTAAGAAAACTAAGGGTTTTATTTGCTGTTATATGGAAGAAATGACTGACTAAGGATGTTTATGCAGCATGTGGAGCAAGTGGAGCGTTGTATGGATTGATTTGCTGCGTTACTGGATGTGGATGGATATACTCTTGCATCTATAGAGAGAAAATGAGGAATCAGTATAACTTACATGATGGGCCTTGTGGAGATTGTCTTCTTCATTGCTGCTGTGAGCCTTGTGCCTTGGCCCAAGAATATCGCGAGCTTGAGAACCGTGGATTCAACATGGCTCTTGGTATGACTCTCTCTCTCTCTCCTATCTCTCTCTCTCTCTCTCTTTCTCTTAGTATGTTTTAAGAGTAAGATCTGCGTCATCTTGTCTTGTTTATTAAGGTTAACGTTGATTCTATTTGGTAATCCTGTGATTATATAAGTAGTAAACTATTATATTCTAATTTTATAAAAGTAAAATTAATTAAAACTGACCGATGGTAAACGCTTTGCTAGGATGGCATGGAAACATGGAGCGCAATGCAGGAGTGGCAATGGCGCCTCAGTATGAAGGAGGAATGAGGCGATAAAAAAAAGTCAAACTATTTGCTTTCTCTAAAATAATAATAATTGCATTAAGTTTGTCTACGTCTTGTTGTTCTGCAATTTCTTGCAGATTGCTGTGAAGTGTTTTAATGATGTAATCTTTGTTACTCAGATTTATTATTTATTATTTATTAAGACATTAATTTTTTATAATCACATGGATAATCCATTCAACAAATCTCTTCTTTGAGACTATTAGACAACTCAACGAATATGTATTATCTAATTTCATTCGTTGAGATAAACTGGCGTGTGACACTCATTGTCTCTCAAATACCAGTCAACCTACAATATGTGCCAAAGGCACCGGATGCCTATGACATTAGTGCGTGCTTTTTATCTAACGAGTAAGCTAGATTAATATAAAGAGTATCATTGAGCATAGCTAGCATAAAAATAGTTTTATGAAAAGAGTTTTTCATTCATTGGCAGAAAATTACATTAGTGGGTAACAATGGTCTATGTGCTATCATGTCTCTCTCTTCTAAAGAGCAATATGTACAATCTCCACCTTGACAGTGTAAACCATAGATGGAAAGTACTATTTAAGCTTTTTTTGGGTCTATGTGCTATAATGTCTCTCTCTTCTAAAGAGTAATATGTACAATTTCCACCATAACAGTATAAAGACCCTGTTATGATGGGAGGGGGGCTTTTCCTTTTTCCTTGTAAACCCTAGATGGAAAGTACTATTTAAGCTTTTTTTGGGACTACCTTATGCAGTTTTTTATTGAATGAAAATTGTGTTTTTCCTACTGTTGAATTGGAAGAAATTTCGTTTTCTACTTTGGTGTGATTATTCAAAGATTTGTAATGTAATGCGATATTGAGATTGCTTTGTGAGTTTTGAGTAATTTCTCTAATTGTGCAGTCGTGTTCTATATCTTTTTTAGTAGTGAATTTGTGAAGTGTTGTAGTAAACTTGTAGATTATCAAGAGAATTAAAGTTCATCGAAGAATTACCATTTGGGGTTTCTATTTGATATTGTCGGATTTTGTTGTCATTGATATTCAGTTGTGCATATTTTTCTTATTTGGGGAAATTTTCCTTTCATTTTGGGGGATCATTTCTACATTCATTAAGGAGGTTGCTGTTCAAATTTCATGAGAAAACTCAAGTTATGACCGAGTTTTGAATCCCTCAAATGACTTCTAAAATTATCATTAAAGGCATAGCATCATTTGAGTAATTTCCATATTTGCACATTGCGATGCATCGTTGGAACCAAACCGAACTGAGATTTTTGGGTTCGGTTCTCGGTTCCTTCTTTAAAAAACCAATCCAAACAAAACCGCACTGAATTATAATATTTAATTATTTATATAATTTTTAAATTTTTATATTGAAAATCACAAATTATAGATCTAAACCGATCAAAACTGGCCCAAACCGAACAAAACCGACACAAAAATCAAATTTAAATCAAGAATCAAAACCAAATCGAGGAGAACCGAAAACCAAACTGAAAACCAAGGATCTCCTCGGTTCGGTTTCCTTTATCCAAAACTGAATTGACTTAGTTCGGTTCTAATTCACTCAAAAGTGAAAGCGAACCGAACCAATTCCACCCTACACAACTTGCTATTAGAACATTGAATATGGCACTTCAAATCCCTCTTTGAGTAGAACTATTTGTACAATAATATTAGAGTTGTTACACGAGTGGGATCTAGCTCGCTTGCTCAGCTCGATACTACAGCATGTAGAACTCGGCTCGGTTCATTTGACTTTGGCTCACGAGCCAGTTTGGATTGAAATTTTTCTTTGGCTGACTTTGCTCGCTATGCTTCTTAGGGTTGGCTCGTTTAACTTGTTAGGTTCGGTGAGCTGTACTTTTTCAAGATTGACTGGGCTAGGTCGGCTCGTTTGTTATCATTAATTGGAAATGATTGATAATTAAATATGTGTCAATCTAGTTAGTATGTGTATAATTTGTAATGATACAACGATCAAATATTTATAATAATATTCGTGTGATACTTTTTTATTAGATCATTTTAAATAATTGTTTTCTCTACATACATGTCGTATTATATGTTAATAAAATAATTTTATTTACTAAAAGAATAACTATTGTATTTTGACATTATAATAATAAATAATCATTATAATTTTAATAACTAAATTTTGAAAAATATATATTATATTGATATAAACTGGAAATATTTATGTGTGTTTAGTTTGTTAGGTTGGACTCGTTAAAACTTGTTAGACTCGTTTAGTCTGTAACGTCTCGTGTTCTCTGAACCCAGTTTGTCACACTTAAACCCGAATATTACTAAGAAAACTTGGGCCAAATTTAAAACTTCGTTAAAAATTCAAAATTTTAAATTTGACAAAAACATGAAAACTTGCAGCGGAAATCGTTTAAAACATAAGTAAATTAATCAAAAACCATGTTAATATGTCGTTGGGAATATTAAAAGCAATCATTAGAACAAAAGATCTAATTCGGAAAGATAGTTTAAAAATTTCAAAAGTCAATTTCATCGACCGCTAAGCAAAGTCAACAAAAGGGAAAACTATTTGAGACATGCCACCGGTCGCTAAACGACAAAATATAAGTTTTGTCATCCGGTCACTAAACGACAAAATATAAGTTTTGTCATCCGGTCACTAAACGACAAAATATAAGTTTTGTCATCCGGTCACTAAACGACAAAATATAAGTTTTGTCATCCGGTCACTAAACGACAAAATATAAGTTTTGTCATCCGGTCACTAAACGACAAAATATAAGTTTTGTCATCCGGTCACTAAACGACAAAATATAAGTTTTGTCATCCGGTCACTAAACGACAAAATATAAGTTTTGTCATCCGGTCACTAAACGACAAAATATAAGTTTTGTCATCCGGTCACTAAACGACAAAATATAAGTTTTGTCATCCGGTCACTAAACGACAAAATATAAGTTTTGTCATCCGGTCACTAAACGACAAAATATAAGTTTTGTCATCCGGTCACTAAACGACAAAATATAAGTTTTGTCATCCGGTCACTAAACGACAAAATATAAGTTTTGTCATCCGGTCACTAAACGACAAAATATAAGTTTTGTCATCCGGTCACTAAACGACAAAATATAAGTTTTGTCATCCGGTCACTAAACGACAAAATATAAGTTTTGTCATCCGGTCACTAAACGACAAAATATAAGTTTTGTCATCCGGTCACTAAACGACAAAATATAAGTTTTGTCATCCGGTCACTAAACGACAAAATATAAGTTTTGTCATCCGGTCACTAAACGACAAAATATAAGTTTTGTCATCCGGTCACTAAACGACAAAATATAAGTTTTGTCATCCGGTCACTAAACGACAAAATATAAGTTTTGTCATCCGGTCACTAAACGACAAAATATAAGTTTTGTCATCCGGTCACTAAACGACAAAATATAAGTTTTGTCATCCGGTCACTAAACGACAAAATATAAGTTTTGTCATCCGGTCACTAAACGACAAAATATAAGTTTTGTCATCCGGTCACTAAACGACAAAATATAAGTTTTGTCATCCGGTCACTAAACGACAAAATATAAGTTTTGTCATCCGGTCACTAAACGACAAAATATAAGTTTTGTCATCCGGTCACTAAACGACAAAATATAAGTTTTGTCATCCGGTCACTAAACGACAAAATATAAGTTTTGTCATCCGGTCACTAAACGACAAAATATAAGTTTTGTCATCCGGTCACTAAACGACAAAATATAAGTTTTGTCATCCGGTCACTAAACGACAAAATATAAGTTTTGTCATCCGGTCACTAAACGATAAAATATAAGTTTTGTCAACCGGTCACTAAACGACAAAATATAAGTTTGTCAACCGGTCGCTAAACGACAAATATAAGTTTTGTCATCCGGTCACTAAACGACAAAATATAAGTTTTGTCATCCGGTCAGTCTAACAAAGACATCCACCGGTGACGTCAGCCGGATGAGTACCCTCTTCCGATAGAAAACAGAGCACATTTCAACTTCTCATAACCTATACCAGAACACATAACTGTAGTAAAGACTTGTCTATTTCATTAAGGCCATACAGAAAACAATCCAAATCTTCGCATCGCTCGAAATCCAGTGAAAACAACAATTAAAACTTAACAAATTACCAGTATCAGTAAACCTCAAAACGTGTTCGAAATACTATATGTAAAATATCTCTACTGTCATAAAAACTCGACAAACACAAACTAAATCATTATCACTAAACCTCAACAACTGCTGACACCAGTTAACCCGCCTCATCAGTTTACCAAGCCGAGACGTGGATGTACTCTTCCAACCACTTCTAATTATCTGTACACTCAGGAAATTCACCTGCAGTATCCTCAACACCTACATCACAAAACTCATCTATTAGCCTAATGCTAAGTAAATAAAGCAATAATGCAATGACAAGCTGAAACATGAAACCTAAATATGCAGTTTCTACTTTCTCATCTCAGTTGCACATCGTTTGTTTACTGATCAGATCCCATGATTCCCTTGGGAGTGGGATCAACTCTCCCAATGCCTACATCCTCTTCATTAGTTAAGGGGTGGATGAGGTCCCTTAATAGCTGTTCGGATCCCTCAATTCCCTTGGGAGTGGGATCAGTTCTCCCAATGTCATAAATCCTCATAATCAGTTAAGGGATGGATTAGTTCCCTTAACCGTCAATGCAGTTCAATCTGTACTCGCTTTCCCATAATATTACATGAAAGTTCATTTTCGTATTCTTTCAAAACATGATGCATAACACACAAGAAGATACTCAAACATGCATACACCTATTGTTTTGTGATGTAGGCCCGAAGGCACATACAATACTTCACTTACCTGGTCTCCTGGAAACCGCTCGGCTATAAGCTACTCCAGAAACCTGCTCACCTAGAACCATCGACAAATTATAGATTAGATCTCCACTAGACTTTGTCTAACTACCCTGAAGTCTAAGGAAGCCGGTTTGGGACTCTACTGATTGAACATTCCCGATACATCACTAAACCCCAAACCCAACTCTCTCACTCGCAGCCTTTCGAAAATACATACATTGCAATCCTTCAGCCACCTAAGCACTAGAACGGCAAGTAATTTAATCAAAACTCACCTTGATTGGGGAAAATCGGAGGAGAATCGCCTAGAGGATGTCCGCCGAGCTGAGAGATAAGGGTAATAAAATAGTGGCGGCTAAACCTCACTAAACCTTTCCTTAAATACGTTATCCACAATATAAATTCGCAATTACCATCTTGCCCCTGCCTAATCAGTTAATATCCTAACCAACATTTCCCTCAATTTTAACCATAAAATTATATACCACCGTTTGATAACTTATTTTGATTTATATTGAAACCGGGTGCTACATAGTCGGCTCGTCTCTGCTTGTTTAACTTTTGCTCGCGAGCCAGTTCGGATTGAAACTTTTTTTTGTCGAGTTCGTTAAACTTGGCTTGTTTAACGCGTATGGGTCAGTTCTGCTCGACTAGTTTGTTTGTTCTCTCTAAATAATATTATTCCATTATGATGAAGTTCACTGTTGAACCAGTGTGTGAACTCTACCGTTTTGGGACATTGGCTTCTATGATCTGTATTCTTCAATTATTCAAATCTTTGCTACAGCAATTAAATCTACACAGGGTCAGATAGTTGCATCCTTCCAAGGGTCAGATCGTTATCTATCCTGTCGTGATCCCTTACTCGATCGTGATTGAAAGATTAAGATCAGTTATGCGATGTCACACAAGGTGTTTCGTGTGACACTGATTATTAATGCAATGATGGAAAATATAAATATGCAGAAATTAAATGAGACAGGAGGTTGGTAACGCAGTTCGGCAACCAGCCTACGTCTGCGGGGCCACACCCAGATATAAAAACATTTCAATGAGTTCACAAAGTTACAAGACAATCAAACTTATACAAATAAAGACTCCCTCTAATCTTTGTCGCCGCATCTTCCTAACTTCCCAAATGAAACTATTTTTGGGAGCTCTCCCTCGACTTAAGATCGATCTCTCCCGAGATCTAGAAACAACAAGATCCCCTTGTTGTTGATTCTTCCCAGAATCCGTGTTATGGCAAGATCCCCTCGCCCACGATCAAAGTGACTAAACAGAACTCCTCCCGAGTTCGGATGCAGCCTCCTCCTGAGATTGAGCTTCAAATTTACAACAAAGAAGATTGCCTCTTGCGACACCGTCTGGAACACCAAGTCGTTGTCTTCGGATGCAATACTCAACACACTCAATAAATCGATGAAATCCACAACATAAGAAGAGTGTGTAAAACAATCACAAACCCATACGCAGAAACGTAGGGAGTGAAAGAAAAGCGATGGCTCGCAAAGTGAAGAAAACTTATCTCGTGAAAATCAAACTTCGGTTGTACCTTCTTTAGAGAAACGAAGGCTTAAATAACATTGGTAACTCCTATATCTTCGATTTAATTCAGTTACCAAATCAGAATTAACACAGCAAGTAATAAGGAAACCAGATCTTAACAAATTCGGTTGAGTGACACAACGTGTGACACTTTAGGAAAGTATCTCCAACAACTTGGATATGCATCCAAAAAACTTTTTTTTGTCGAGTTCGTTAAACTTGGCTTGTAATTCACTCAGAAGTCAAACCGAACCAAACGGATTCCACCCTACACAACATGCTATTAGAACATTGAATATGACACCTCAAATCCCTCTTTGAGTATAACTGTTTGTACAATAATATTAGAGTTGTTTCACGAGCAGGATCTAGCTCGCTTGCTCGGCTCGACTCATTTAACTTTGGCTCACGAGCCACTTTGGATTGAAATTTTTCTTTGGCAGGCTTGGCTCGCTATGCTTCTTAAGGTTGACTCGTTTAACTTGTTAGATTCAGTGAACTGTACTTTTTCAAGGTTGATTGGGCTAGGTCGGCTCATTTGTTATCCTTAATTGGAAATGATTGATAATTAGATAGCTGTCAATCTAGTTATTATGTGTATACTTTGTAATGATGCAATGATCAAATATTTATAATGATATTCGTGTGATACTTTTTTATTAGATCATTTCAAATAATTATTTTCTCTACATACATGTCGTATTATATATTAATAAAATAATTTTGTTTACTAAAAGAATAACTATTGTATGTTGGCATTATAATAATAAATAATCATTATAATTTTAATAACTAAATTTTGAAAAATATATATTATATTGATATAAATTGAAAATATTTATGTGTATTTAGTTTGTTAGGTTGGATTCGTTAAAACTTGTTAGACTAGTTTACTCAGCTCGTTTCTGCTTATTTAACTGTGGCTCGCAAACCAGTTCGGGTTGAAACTTTTTTTTGTCGAGTTCATTAAGCTTGACTTGTTTAACGCGTGAGGCTCGGCTCGGCTCAGCTCAGCTCAACCTGACCAGTTTGTTTGTTTTCTCTAAATAATATTATTCCATTATCATGAAGTTCACTGTTGAGCCAATGTGTGAACTCCACCGTTTTTGGGACCATGGCTTCTATGATGTGTATTCTTCAATATTCCAAATCTTTGCTACAGCAATTTAATCTACACAGGGTCGGATAGTCGCATCCTTCCAAGGGTCGGATCGTTATCTATCCTTTCGTGATCCCTTACTCGATCGTGACACAAACTATGTGGTGCTCAATTGAATTTAGAAACTATTCTTTCCTGTAGTTTTATTTAAATCTGTGTTATTTTTTCTATTTTCTCATTTTATTCTGGTTTTGGTTGAAAATTAATAAAATGGGTTGTGAATTAATAAAAAAAAAAAGTAAAAATTTATACACATTTATCTTCAAATATAGTTTTCTATCCACGTGCAAGCAGGGAATAATTATCATAAAAAACCATTTGTGACGCAGTCTACTAATCATTTGATACAGCTATAATAATTAGATTATTTTAAGTAAATAATTTGGATATATTATTGATAAATAGTTAATAAATAGAAGTTGTTATCATTTGAATCTACTCGGAGTTGGGCGGTCAGACCTTTCCGAGGGTCGTATGATTCCCTATTTTCATCGCAGTCCCCTTATGTCCAACCTAATCAAATTAAAAACTATTTTTCCCAACTGTTTTCATTTGAATATATGTGCTCTTTCTTATATTCTTTCATTCTATTCTGGTTTTAGCTTAAAATTAGTAAAATGGATTGTGAATTAGTTGGATATTTTCATTAATTCTGATAACTCTTATTTAAAAAATGGTTAAATCCAAAATCTGCCTCCAACTATTCATTTAGTTTAAAAAATGACTCAAACATTTTTATTCGTGCAAAAAAAAAAAAAACTTAAAGTATTGAAAATGTGAAAAAAAAAACAATTTTGCAGGGCATTTTTGAGGATGAAGATCCCCTGCACTCTAATTTCTGAAGGAGAACGGCTGGCCGCGTCCGGAGAACGGCCAACCGTTCTCCGCGGGGTTATTTTTGAGGATGAAGATCATCTCGCATTTTGAGTAAATTTAAAAAAAAAATACCAAATAATATTTAATTTACTTGAAATTTTTACCACATGTTTCTCACATCATGAAAAGATTGTCTAAAAAATTTTGTAATTTTCTAATATTTGTGTGATTTATTATAATTTTTTTAATTTTTAAAAAAAATGATCAAACATCTATACATATTTATCTTCTAACTTAGTTTTTTATCCACGTGAAAACTGAGAATAGTTGTAATAAATCAACCTTGAGACATCGTTGACGTTGACCAATCATTGATACAATATTCCCAAAGATATTTTAAATAAATAATTTGGATATATTATTGATAAACAATTAATAAATAGACTTGCTATCATTTTCAACACGCATACTTGCGTCAAAGTCGTGGGTTTGACGTGACCAATACATCGAACATAGCTGGTTCACAACTTGATACATTTCATCGAGGAATGCTGCCAAATTTACATAAATATCTAAAGTACTCGTGAATTTGAGTGGACCAAGCTTTTTTGAAACTAGGCCACATTGCTCAGCCGCCTCATATGCAAATTTTATATTTGGCATTAGAGATATTAAACGAGGCGGCCTAACGCCCGGCTCACCGAGTATATCGAATCTAACAAAGTTGTAAATTGAATTTCATCTATTATCTATATTGATTTTGAATTTTTTTTAATTTAAACTGGACAACTTTATAAAAATCTCTATATTTTTATTGTATTGAATGAGATCTAATGATATAAGAAAACACGGATCTAATTAATTTAATATGTGGATAAATATATGTCATACTATCTTTAACAATTAAATGCAAAATATGTCATACATATTTCACAGTGAAAAAAGAAAATCTTGAATAATATCTAATTGAAAATAATTGTTAAAATGAGAAATAGTAATATCGCTAGCATTAGTATTATCAAGAGTTATAATAAATATTCTATCTCTAATATAATATTTTTGTAATATTATTACAATATATCTATAAATAGTAAAGATAGTATAAAGATATTCACATTTACGAAATCTTAAAATTCTTTTATTTAATTGTAAAAGATCGGCCTAACGAGCTGGCTCACCTAACTTGAATAACCAGGCTCGGCCCCGCCCGTCGCCTGGCAAGCCAACCCGCAGGTTTAACACCTCCGTCCTTAAAATTCGGTAAAGAAGTTTTGTTTGAATGTTCGGCCTAAGTACCTTCTTAGTATTTTCTGAGTAAAAAATAATGTAATTTGATTTAGTACGAAAGTGCTCTGTTCTATCTGCCCATAGGAAGTTTCGCTCGAACCTGTCTTCAATTATTGCCTATAAACGCAGGCGTTGCAGGCTCAGTCTATTACCACTGCCAAACTTTCTCATTTCATTTGACGATTTGTCTGTAGCTTCTTCTTCCTTCACCTTCAACCATGTACGGCGGTGACAACAAGCAAGCGGCCACTGGAGTGCCGATGACTTCGCCACCTCCGTTTCCCCCCCAAAATCCACAAGCACCTGGAGCTTGGTCCGTCGGTGTTTGTGATTGCTGCTCTGACATCTCAACCTGTTAGTTTATCTATCATTCTTTTATTTTGATAATCTTTTATTTTGACTTTATTCTTAAGATCTGTCTGGCGAAGGCAAAAGCAGTCCAGCCCAGATATATGTAGTGACACCACATCATATAGCTTCAAAAAATAATAAAACTCAAAAGGCATAATCGTTTAATCATCTCAAAGGAAACAATATTGTAATGCTGGTGGAAGATTAGATAGCCATGATTATTATAACAAAATAATGGTGATCTGCAACTATCTTATGATCAGAACACACAACAATACGAATTTTTAATATAATCTAAGACAATTTGTTTTTCATTTTGTTTTGCAGGTTGCGTAGCATGGTGTTGCCCCTGCATCATCTTTGGGAAAATAGCAGAGATTGTAGATCGAGGATCGACATGTAAGATTAATAAAACTAAGGGTTTTATTTGCTGTTATATGGAAGAAATGACTGACTAAGGATGTGTATGCAGCATGTGGAGCAAGTGGAGCGCTGTATGCATTGATTTGCTGCGTTACTGGATGTGGATGGATATACTCTTGCTTTTATAGAGAGAAAATGAGGAATCAGTATAACTTAAATGATGGGCCTTGTGGAGATTGTCTCCTTCATTGCTGCTGTGAGCCTTGTGCCTTGGTCCAAGAATATCGCGAGCTTGAGCACCGTGGATTCAACATGGCTCTTGGTATGACTCTCTCTCTCTCTCTCTCTCTCTCTCTCTCTCTCTCTCTCTCTCTCTCTCTCCCTCCTATCTCTCTGTCTCTTTCTCTTGGTATGTTTTAAGAGTAAGATCTGCCTCATCCTGTCTTGTTTATTAAGGTTAACGTTGATTCTATTTGGTAATCCGTGATTATATAAGTAGTAAACTATTATATTCTAATTTTATAAAAGTAAAATTAATTAAAACTGACTGATGGTAAACGCTTTGGTAGGATGGCATGGAAACATGGAGCGCAATGCAGGAGTGGCAATGGCGCCTCAGTTTGAAGGAGGAATGAGGCGATAAAAAACAGTCAAATTACTAGCTTTCTCTAAAATAATAATAATTGCATTACGTTTGCCTACTTCTTGTTGTTTTGAAGATTGCTGTGAAGTGTTTTAATGATGTAATCTTTGTTACTCAGATTTATTTTTTATCATTTATCATTTCTGAAGACGTTAATTTTTTATAATCACATGGATGATCCATTCAACGAATCTCTTCTTTGAGACTATTAGACAACTCAACGAAATGCATTATATAATTTCATTCGATGAAATAAACTGGCGTGTGACACTTGTTGTCTCTCAAATATAAGTCAATCTAAAATATGTGCCAAGGGCACCGGATGCCTATGAAGATAGAGCGTGCTTTTTATCTAACGAATGAGCAAGATTAATCTAAAAGAGCATCATTGAGCATAGCTAGCATAAAGATAGTTTTATGAAAAGAGTTTTTCATTCATTGGCAAGAAATTACATTAGTGGGTAACAACAGTCTATGTGCTATCACGTCTCTCTCTTCTAAAGAGCAATCTGTACAATCTCCACTAGGGGTGGGCACGGTTCGATTTGCTCTGATCCCGAGCTCGGACCGAAATTAGATCGAGATTTCGGAAATTTTTTTCCAAAATCTGAAACCAGACCTGGGAGGGACCGGGATCGAACCGAGACCAGACCGAAGTTCCTCCCATCCATTTTTTTTTTTGTAAAACATTAAGATTTTTTAAATCAACATCCAGAAATAAATTCAACTATCTAATTTTTTAAATTTAACGCCCAAAATCAACAAACATTCCAATGAGCATAAAAATTACAACATAAAATTACACATTTCTATCACAACAATTACACTTACAGTGAGGCACTGGCCAAAGACAGGCGAGGCGAGGAGTCAGGCGAGGTGAGGCGTCAGGCGAGGCAAGCCGAAGACAGAGGATTGAGGAGAGGCAAGACGAGGCGAGCTAATCAGCCGAGGACAGAGGCGAGAGCGAGGGGAGGCGAATCGAAGCAGGGAGCAGGGAGCACGGAGAACGAAACTCGAGAGTCGAGGTTGGGTGTTCAGTTGAGCAAAAGAACGGGAGTCGGGACTTGGGAGGGATTCTGCGGTTCTACCTTCTGGAACGGAAGTGAAGAGTGAACTCAGTGAAGGCTGTGGCCTGTGAAGCGGTGAAGACTGAAACCCCATTTGGCAGTTTTTAACTTTTTTTTAACCTTCGATCCAGTCCTAGTGTTTTGGGATTTTTAGCTCTAGACTCAGGACCAGACCGAAACTGATGGGATTTTAAACTTTGGAGCGAGGACCGGACCGTGGTCCAGTGAGTTGGGATCGAAATCGGACCAAAACTGTCGGTCCAGTCTGGTTTTCAGAACACAGTCTGGTCCTGCCCACCCCTAATCTCCACCATGGCAGTATAAACACCCTATTATGATGGGAGGAGGGCTTTTCCTTTTTCCTTGTAAACCCTAGATGGAAAGTACGATTTAATCTTTTTTTGGGACTACCTTATGCAGTTTTTGATTGAATGAAAATTGTGTTTTTCTTACAGTTGAATTGGAAGAAATTTCCTTTTCTACTTTGGTGTGATTATCCAAAGATTTGTCGTGTAATGCTATATTGAGATTGCTTTGTGAGTTTGAGTGATTTCTTTCATTGTGCAGTCGTGTTCTATATCTTCTTTAGTAGTGAATTTGTGAAGTGTTGTACTAAACTCGTGGATTATCAGGAGAATTAAAGTTCATAGAAGAATTACCATTTGGGGTTTCTATTTGATAAATTCGGATTTTGTTGTCATCGATATTCAATTGGGCATATTTTTCTTATTTGGGCGAATTTTCCTTTCATTTTGGGGGATCATTTCTACATTCATTAAGGAGGTTGCTGTTCAAATTTCATGAGAAAACTCAGAGTTATGACCGAGTTTTAAATCCCTCAAATGACATCTAAAATTATCATTAAAGGCATAGCATCATTTGAGCAATTTCCGTATTTGCACATTGTGATGCATCATTGTTTTTGGATGATGTTTTTTATCCTTCTATGTGCACAACATTAGGGCTAGGAATCAGTTCAATTAAAACTGAAAATCAAATCGAAAACTAATATTGGAACCAAACCGAACTGAGATTTTGGGGTTCGGTTCTTGGTTCCTTCTTTAAGAAACCAATCCAAACCAAACCGCACTGAATTATAATATTTATATAATTTTTAAATTTTTTATATTGAAAATTACAAATTATAGACCTAAACCGGTCAAAACTGGCCCAAACCGAATTTAAACCGAACAAAACCGACACAAAAATCAAATTTAAATCAAGAATCGAAACCAAATCGAGGAGAACTGAAAACCAAACTGAAAACCAAGGATCTCCTCAGTTCGGTTTCCTTTATCCAAAACTAAATCAACTTAGTTCGGTTCTAATTCACTCAGAAGTCAAACCGAACCGAACGGATTCCACCTTACACAACATGCTATTAGAACATTGAATATGGCACTTCAAATCCCTCTTTGAGTATAACTATTTGTACAATAATATTAGAGTTGTTACACGAGCGGGATCTAACTTGCTTGCTCAGCTCGATACTATAGCATGCAGAGCTCGACTCGGCTCATTTAATTTTGGCTCACGAGCCAGCTTGGATTGAAATTTTTCTTTGGCAGGCTTGGCTCGCTATGCTTCTTAGGGTTGGCTCGTTTAACTTGTTAGGTTCAGTAAGCTGTACTTTTTCAAGGTTAATTGGGCTTGGTCGGCTCGTTTGTTACCTTTAATTGAAAATGATTGATAATTAGATAAGTGCCAATCTAGTTAGTGTGTGTATAATTTTTAATGACGCAACGAACAAATATAATGATATTCATGTGATACTTTTTTATTAGATCATTTCAAATAATTATTTTCTCTACATACATGTTGTATTATATATTAATAAAATAATTTTTTTTACTAAAAGAATAACTATTGTATTTTGACATTATAATAATAAATAATCTGTTGAGTGAAGTCCAAACCCAATGTTTTAGTGATGACGTGTCACGTTCAGAAGCGTTGATCTTTAGTTAATCCGACAGTTATCTTTTATTCTTTTTTTTTGTACAATAGTGAGTCGGGTGTTTTGGTCGACGACATTCTGTTGTTGTTGATTCTAGGTTAGGGATAGCGCTAGGTTTCTTCTCTCTCGGGTAGTCTCTCTCTGAAATTCGCAGGTAGTGTCGAAGATCTGAAGGAATCTTGGTTCAACCGGTGATCGCCTTGATCGCTAGAGGAAGGAGTTTTCTCTAGGGAGCTCGGGAATTGAGTTCGACAGATTGGTTAGATTTCTTGTTTTGTGTTTTGATCTTTGATTGTTCTTCAGAGGGATAAGTGAGTAATGATGTAATCATTATCTCATAGTGCAAGGGCTTCTCCTATGGAGCTCAATGTGGATGTAGCCAAATTTGGTGAACCACGATAAATCTTGTTGTGTTCTGTTTCATTTTATTTTTCTGTTTTTTGGCTTAGTTTCCAGACGCGAACGACAACATAGTGGTATCATAGCATCTTTTCGTTTTTTTAATCGTGTTCTTTGATTGAGTGTTATGCATTCTTGGATTTGATTTTCTTGAAATTGGTATTTCTGTGCTTTTGCTTTTTTAACAGATTGGTTTCTATGAGTGTGTTATTTCTGCATGATGTCTTCTACGAGGCTAGAGATCTCGGTGTACGACGGGAAGGTTGACTTTGGTGTGTGGAAAAGGAAAATTAAGGTTCTGCTTTCACACAACAAAGTCGCCATTGGTCTAAAGAAAGACCAAGAGAAATGGTCTGATGACTAGAAGAAAAGGAAGGAGGAAATCGATGAAAAGATTTTCAACCTCCTGATTTTGAATCTCTCGGACAATGTCCTGAGAAAAATCAATGGAGCTGAGACTCCATTAGAGGTATGAGGTAAGCTTGAATCAATTTTTTCAGTTCAATCTGCCCTTAGTCTTGCTTTTTTTAAAGGTTCTCTATTCTCGTGAAAAACGGATACTGCTAAGTCAATAGATGATAATTTAGATGATTTTCTAAAATTAACACTTAGACTAAAAGGTACTGATCAGGGTTTAGATGAAACTACTAAGTCTATGATTTTATTGAATTCTATTCCGGAGTCTTACCAGGTTGTCAAAGACGCTTATCAGTATGCAGGTGTCGTTCCAAGTGTAAAGCTAATTTCCTCTGGTTTAAAAACTAGGGAATTAGAACTACTTAGCCAAACGGGATCTTGTTCGAATCTCTCTGTGAAGAATAGACCCGATCAAAATATCAATAATGCCACGAATAAGTTCAAAAAGAAATCTAAAATGAATAAACATGAAACTGAGACTGTAAGTAAGTTTAAAAATGAAATTAGAAAGTGTTATCATTGTGGTAAGGTTGGTCATTTGAAGAAGAATTACTTTGAATGGATTAAGAAGAATAAACTTGAAAATAATGAATCAAATCTTGCTAGTAATAATAATCAAGATGACTCCCTTGAGGTTTATAATGTCTCTAATTTTAAGTGCTCTGGTAATTGGGTGTTTGACTCCGATTGTAGCTTCCATATGTGTCCTCATAAGGATTAATTTGTAGATTTCCAAGAGGTTAAGAATGAAACTGTGTTTATGGGAAATGATAACACTTGTGATGTTATCGGTATGGGCAATATCATTCTTAATTTGGATTCTAGTAAAAGAATCAAGCTCACTAAGGTTAGTTATATACCTGGCCTTAAGAGAAATTTGATTTCAATAGGTGTCTTAGATGATCTAGGATGTTAGAGTAGAACTAGCAATGGTAGTATGCAAGTATTTAAGAATGACAAAATTATTTTAACTCGTAAGAAGGTTGCCGGTTTATATATTCTTGATGGTTCCTGTAAATTTGGTGCTTTAAATACTATTTATGTAGATCCTAACTTTGCAGTTACTGAGAAATGACATATGAGATTAGGGCATATGGGTCAAGGAAGTTTTGATTTTTTTAGCAAACAATGGATGTTTGGTAAGGAAAAAATAAGTGGTTTAACCTTTTGTGAACCGTGTGTTCTAGGTAAACAACACAGGTTAAATTTTAAGTCTGCTTTGTATTTATCTAAAGTCAAACTTGACTATGTTCATGATGACTTGTGTGGTTCAAAAAAATACGACACACATGGTGGTAATAGGTATTTTTTATCCATTGTGGATGATTTTTCTAGAAGAATCTGGGAGTTTCTTCTAAAAACTAAGAATGAAGCTTTTCTTAGATTTAAGGAATGAAGAGTTTTAGAAGAAAACCAATTAGGCACCAAGCTTAAGGCTCTCAGAACGGATAATGGATTATAATTCTGTAATTCAGAGTTTGATGAGTACCGTAAGAGATCTGGTATTCTAAGACATAAGTCAGTTCGAAATACTCCTCAGCAAAATGGTGTTGCTGAGAGGATGAATAGAACTTTGTTGGAAAAGGTTAGATGTCTTCTCTTTACTTCTAGATTGCCAAAGCCTTTCTGGGGGGAAGTCTTATATACTGCCGCCTATCTTATCAATAGAAGTCCTCATAGATCTCTAGAGTTCAAGTGTCCTATAGAAGTTTGGAATAATAGGAAGCCTAGTTTAGATCACCTTAGGATCTTTGGTTGCTCCGCCTATGCTTATAATAAAGAGGGTAAATTAGATCCTAGATCCCTAAAATGTGTTCTTAGGTTATCAACAACATAATGGAACCAAGGGTTATAAGCTGTGGGAAACAGAGTCTAAAGGGATTAAGATCATAGTTAGCAGTGATGTCATCTTTGATGAGGAAACATTCCCTTGAAAGGCTTCTTCTACTAACTCAAATAAAGAGTCTAGTAAGACCACTCATGTGCAGCAGAATATGCAGTTTGAGGTGGAACCCATGGGTGCCACAGATGAGCTAGCTCTAAGAGTAGAGTAACAAAAGGAGAATCAAACTGGAGATCAAGCTGAAAATGATCTGTCAGATCAGACTGAACAGTTGAGTAGATCGGTTCATGAAGATTTGTCTAACTATCAGCTCACCCGAGATCAAAATAGAAGGGAGATAATTCCTAACAGAAGATTTTCTTATGTTGAACTTGTATATGCAGCTCTGGTTGCTTCTTTAGAGGTAAGTCAGAGTGAACCTAATATCTATCAAGAAGCTATTGCTTCAACTGAAGGTGACAAATGACTAAGTGCCATGAAAGAGGAAATGAATTCTCTAGAAATTAACAAAATCTGGGAGTTGATTAAGAAACCTACAGATCAGAAGTTGATTGAATGAAGTGGTTGTTCAAGCTTAAGGAATGAATTCTACCTAGTGATACTCCTAGATACAATGCTAGATTGGTAGCTAAATGTTACACACAAAGAGAAGGAATTGATTATAATGAAATATTCTCACTTGTGGTTAAGTTCAAAACAATTAGAGTTATGTTATCTCTGGTTGCATACTTGGATTTGGAACTTGAGCAGTTAGATGTTAAAACTGCATTTCTTCATGGTGAGTTAGATTAAAGGATTTTGATTAGATAGCCTGAGGGGTTTGAGGATAGAAATATTCTGACCATGTTTGCTTACTGAAAAAATCATTGTATGGTTTGAAGCAATCATCTCGACAATGGTATAAAATGTCTGATACTTTTATTTTGAGTATTGGTTTCATTAGAAGTCAATATGATACTTGTTTTTATTTTTCTTCTATTAATGATAAACTTGTATATATTATGTTATATGTTGATAATATATTGTTAGTTAGCAATTCTATGTCAAAGATTAACAGGTTAAAATAAGACTTGAGTTTTGAGTTTGATATGAAGGACTAAGGGAATGTTAAAAGAATTCTGGGTATGGTCATTGAAAGAGATAAAATAAATAAATTTCTAAAAGTACATCAAAAGCCTTACTTGAAGAAACTAGTTGAAAGGTATGGTAATGCTAACGGTAAGTATGTTCAGATGTCTTTAGTTGGTCATTTTATTTTGAATAAGAGTCAGAGTCTGAAATCTAAGTCTGATTTCATTAAAATGGAAAATATTTCTTATTCAAATGTGATTGGATGTGTTACGTATGCCATGATTAGTACTAGGCCAGATTTTGTCTTTTACTATATCACTGTTAAGTAGATTTATGTCAAATCCTGGCTATGATCATTGGGTTGCTCTGAAATGGGTTGTAGCATATATTAATAGTACTATTGATTTTGATTTATGTTATGGAAATAGAAATACTGCATTTGATCTTGTGAGTTTTGTAGATGCTGATTTCGCAGGTAATAGAGATGAGGGAAATTCAACCACAGCTTACTGTTTTACTTTGGGAAGAAATTGTATTGTGTGAAGTCACAATTACAACCCATGGTTGCATTGTCCACTACTGAGGCTGAGTATGTGGCGATTTCAGATGCTATGAAGGAAGCTATGTGTAGCAACCGGTAATTGTCAGCCTTGATTTTATTAGTAACATTTTTGTGACTCTTATTTTTATAGAATTAAGTAAATTTGATTGGTTGCTTAAATAGGTTAAAGTTGGTTAACCAAGGGAATTTGAGTAATTGTGAAGCAAGTGTTATAAATGGAGAGTTTAATGAAGGTTTAGCCGCCACTGTTTCTCATTTCCTCATTCGGCATTCAGCTCAGCTCAACAGAGCAGATTCTTCTCGAGCAATTACCCCATTTGATTCTTCTTCGACTTATGTGAGTTTTACTTCGATCTCTCGCTGTTTTAGTGATTATAGGTAATAGAGAGGGTTGTAGATGCGTATTTTGAGAATGCTGAGAGTAGGAGTTGAGTTCGGATTTTGGTGATAAATCGGGAATGCTCGAGGGACTGAGTTTCCAACTAGTTTCCTTAGATTTCTGGATAGTTTAGAATGAAGTTAAGTAATGTTATGCTTATGTTTTAGGTGAGCCAACTCTTGAAGTAGCTTACAACCAGGAATCTCTCAGGAAAACCAGGTAAGTGGAGTATGTGTGTGCCTTCGGGTCTACATCACAAAACAGTAGGTTTATGCTTGCTTGAATGTTTCCAGTATGTCATGCATCATGTTTTATTGAATGAGTACGAAAATGAATTTACATGTAATGGCATGGTAAGACATGAGCAGTTTGAATCAGCTGTTAAGGAAACTAATCTGCCCCTTAATCGAGAAGAGGATGTTATGACTTTGGGAAAACTGATCCACTTCCCATCGAACAGGGGGATCAAATCAGCTGTTAAGGGAACTAATCTGCCCCTTAATCGAGAAGAGGATGTTATGACTTTGGGAAGAACTGATCTACTTCCCATCGAACAGAAAGATTAGATCAGAGAACGAACACAAATGCAACTGAGATGTGAAAGTAGAAACTACATGATTAGGATTTATGAATTTAGTATTTCATTCATATTTGCTCTATTTATTTAGCATTAGGCTAATAGATGAGTTTTGTGATGAAGGTGCTGAAGTAACTGAAGGTGAATTCTCTGAGTTTACAGAAGTCTAGGAGCAGTTGATGGAGCACACCTATGCCACGGTTTGGTGCCCTGATGAGGCGGTTTAACAAATGTCAGTATGTGAAGTCTTAGTGGACAAATGTGTAGTTGAAATGTGCTGAAGATTTTAATGGTTATGATAGTTTTTAGTATTTCTGATACAATTTTGAGATTTCTCGGATAATGATACATCATTGGTTTTAATTGTGATTCGTACTGGATTTCAAAAGTTTCATAGGGTCAGGTTCTTTTGAATGATTTCAGTAAATTACAAGTTCTTCTAGCAGTCGGAGTTGTTCTTTGTTTAGAGTGTTTTTGTCTATCGGTAGATGTTGTCTATCGGTGGATGTTGAATGTTTTTGTCTATCGGTACTTGTTGTCTATCGGGATGTTGAATGTTTTGTCTATAGTTGAGTGTTTTGTCTATCGGTGGATGTTGAGTGTTTTGTCTATCGGTGGATGTTGAGTGTTTTGTCTATCGGTGGATGTTGAGTGTTTTGTCTATCGGTAGATGTTGTCTATCGGTAGATGTTGTCTATCGGTGGATGTTGAGTGTTTTGTCTATCGGTAGATGTTGTCTATCGGTGGATGTTGAGTGTTTTGTCTATCGGTAGATGTTGTCTATCGTGGATGTTGAATGTTTTGTCTATCGGTAGATGTTGTCTATCGGTGGATGTTGAGTGTTTTGTCTATCGGTAGATGTTGTCTATCGTGGATGTTGAATGTTTTGTCTATCGGTGGATGTTGAGTGTTTTGTCTATCGGTAGATGTTGTCTATCGGTGGATGTTGAGTGTTTTGTCTATCGGTAGATGTTGTCTATCGGTGGATGTTGAGTGTTTTGTCTATCGGTAGATGTTGTCTATCGGTGGATGTTGAGTGTTTTGTCTATCGGTGGATGTTGAGTGTTTTGTCTATCGGTAGATGTTGTCTATCGTGGATGTTGAATGTTTTGTCTATCGGTAGATGTTGTCTATCGGTGGATGTTGAGTGTTTTGTCTATCGGTGGATGTTGAATGTTTTGTCTATCGGTAGATGTTGTCTATCGGTGGATGTTGAGTGTTTTGTCTATCGGTGGATGTTGAATGTTTTGTCTATCGGTAGATGTTGTCTATCGTGGATGTTGAATGTTTTGTCTATCGGTGGATGTTGAGTGTTTTGTCTATCGGTGGATGTTGAGTGTTTTGTCTATCGGTGGATGTTGAGTGTTTTGTCTATCGGTAGATGTTGTCTATCGGTGGATGTTGAGTGTTTTGTCTATCGGTGGATGTTGAATGTTTTGTCTATCGGTAGATGTTGTCTATCGGTGGATGTTGAGTGTTTTGTCTATCGGTGGATGTTGAGTGTTTTGTCTATCGGTAGATGTTGTCTATCGGTAGATGTTGTCTATCGTGGATGTTGAATGTTTTGTAAATGGTCAAATTTTAATAACAAATCGTTGAATGAAATTTTAAAATTTTCTCAAAATGTCATAGTTCGGTTCAGCATTTTGCTTAGCGAACCGAGTTCAGAAAACTCGGGGCGTTACACTATGTGGTTGCAAGGACTATTAAGGAATGCTAAGTTGTTAAATTCTCTTGCAGTTATTTATTGTGACAATCAAAGTGCGATACATCTTAATAAAAATATTGTATATCATGAGAGAACTAAACATATTAATGTTAGGAATCATTTTATTAGGGACTTGATTTCTACTAATGTTGTGAAATTATTGAAGGTACCCACATAAAAGAATCCAGCAGATATGGGCATGAAGATTGTAACAAATACCAAGTGCAAGTATTGCTTGGGCTTTCTATTTGTAGAATGATCTTCATCGGTCCGAGCGTTGAAGCAGTTGTAGAAGTACTTGCACTATGTGTTGATAGTTAGCAGGTGGATTGGACTTCAAGGTGGATATTGTTGAGTGAAGCCCAATGTTTTAGTGATGACGTGTCATGTTCAGAAACGTTGATCTTTAGTTAATCCGACGGATATCTGTTATTCTTTTTTTTTGTACAATAGCGAGTCAGGTGTTTTGGTCGACAGCATTCTGATGTTGTTGATTCTGGGTTAGGGGTAGCGCTAGGTTTCGTCTATCTTGGGTAGTCTCTCTCTGAAATTCGCAGGTAGTGTCGAAAATTTGAAAGAATCATGGTTCAATCAGTGACCGTCTTGATTGTTAGTTTTCTCTAGGGTTCGAGCTCAGGAATTAGGTTCGACAGATTGGTTAGATTTCTTGTTTTGTGTTTTGATTGTTCTTCAAAGAGATAAGTGAGCGAGGGTGTAATCGTTATCTCATAGTACAAGGGCTTCTCATGTGGAGCTCAACGTGGATGTAGCCAAATTTGATGAACTACGATAAATCTTGATGTGTTCTGTTTCATTTTATTTTTCTATTTTTCGGTTTAGTTTCCAAACGTGAATGACAACATAATCATTATAATTTTAATAACTAAATTTTGAAAAATATATATTATATTGATATAAATTGAAAATACTCATGTGTGTTTCGTTTGTTAAGTTGGACTCGTTAAAATTTGTTAGACTTGTTTAGTCGACTCGTCTCTGCTTGTTTAACTTTGGCTCGTGAGCCAGTTCAGGTTAATTTTTTTTTTTTTTTTTGTCAAGTTCGTTATACTTGGCTTGTTTAACGCGTTATACTCGACCAGTTTGTTTGTTCTCTTTAAATAATATTATTCCATTATCATGAAGTTCACTGTTGAACCAATGTGTGAACTCCACCGTTTTGGGACCTTGGCTTCTATGATGTGTATTCTTCAATTTTTAAAATCTTTGCTACAGCAATTTAATCTACACAGGGTCGGATAGTCGCATCCTTCCAAGGGTCGGATCGTTATCTATCCTGTCGTGATCCCTCGCTCAATCGTGACACAAACTATGTATTGCCAAATTGAATTTAGAAACTATTCTTTCCCGTAGTTTTATTTAAATCTGTGTTATTTATTTTTTTTTTTCTCATTTTATTCTGGTTTTGGCTGAAAATTAATAAAATGGGTCGTGAATTAGTAAGATATTTTCATTGATTCTAATGACTCCTTTCCGAGGGTTGGATGATTACCTATTTTCATCGCAGTCTCCTTATGTGCAACCTAATCAAATTAAAAACTATTTTTCCCAACTGTTTTCATTTAAGTATACGTGCCCTTTCTTATATTTTTTCATTCTATTCTGGTTTTAGCTTAAAATTAGTAAAATGGATTCTAACTTAGTTTTCTATCCACGTGAAAACTGAGCATAGTTGTAATAAACAAACCCTTGAGACATCGTTGACTAATCATTGATACAATATTCCAAAGATATTTTAAATAAATAATTTGGATATATTATTGATAAACAATTAATAAATAGACGCTGCTATCATGTTCATCACGTATACTTGCCTCAAAATCGTGGGTTTGACCTGATCAACACGTCGACCATAGCTGGTTCAATCTAAATTACTCATAATTTGAGTGGACCAAGCTTATTTGAAACTAGGCCACATTGTTCAGCAGCCTCATATGCAAATTTTATATTTAGCGTTAGAGATGAGTTGGCCTAGCCGAGTTGTGCCTGGGAAGACTAGGTTCACTGAGCATAACGAGCATGACAAGCTTAACGAGCTGACCCTAAAAAATAGTAACATCGTTAGTACTAATATTATCTAGAGTTATACTAAATATTATATTTCTAATATAATATTATTACAATATTGCTACAATATATTTATAAATAGTAATATCATAATAAGAATAGTCACAATTACGAAATCTTAAAATTCTTTTATTTAATTGTCAATTGTCGGCCTAGCGGGCTGTCTTGCCAGCCAACCCGTCCGTCCGTTTAACACCTCTATTTGGCATAGACATGTTCAAAAGTTTTAATGATTATTAAAGAAGTTTTGTTTGAACGTTCGGGCTAAGCACCTTTTTAGTATTTTCTGAATAAAAAATGATGTAATTTGATTTAGTACGAAAGTGACCTGTTCTATCTCCCCATAGGAAGTTTCGCTTGAACCAGACTTCTACTATTGCCTATAAACGCAGGCGTTGCAGGCTCAATCTATTACCACTGCCAACCTTTCTCATTTCATTTGACGATTTGTCTGTAGCTTCACCTTCCTTCACCTTCAACCATGTACAGCGGTGACAACAAGCAAGCGGCCCCTGGAGTGCCGGTGACTTCGGCACCTCCGTTGCCCGGCCAATATCGAAATGCACCTGGAGCTTGGTCCGTCGGTGCTTTTGATTGCTGCTCTGACATCTCAACCTGTGAGTTTATCTATCATTCTATTATCTTGATAATCTTTTATTTTGACTGTATTCTTAAGATCTGTCTGGTGAAGGCAAAAACAGTCCAGCCCAGATATATGTAGCTATACCACATCATATTGCTTCAAAAAAGTAAATAACTAATGATAAAACTCCAAAGCAAAATCGTTTAATCATCTCAAAGGAAACAATATTGTAATGGCACGAGCAAAGCCCAGATAGCCATGATTATTATAACAAAATAATCGTGATCTGCAACTATCTTATGATCCGAACATGCAACAATACGATTTTTTAATATAATCTAAGACAATTTGTTTTTCATTTTGTTTTGCAGGTTGCATAACATGCTGGTGCCCCTGCATTACCTTTGGGAAAATAGCAGAGATTGTAGATCGAGGATCGACATGTAAGATTAAGAAAACTAAGGGTTTTATTTGCTGTTATATGGAAGAAATGACTGACTAAGTATGTGTATGCAGCATGTGGAGCAAGTGGAGCGTTGTATACATTGATTTACTGCGTTACTGGATGTGGATGGATATACTCTTGCTTTTATAGAGAGAAAATGAGGAATCAGTATAACTTAAATGATGGGCCTTGTGGAGATTGTCTCCTTCATTGCTGCTGTGAGCCTTGTGCCTTGGTCCAAGAATATCGCGAGCTTGAGAACCGTGGATTCAACATGGCTCTTGGTATGACTCTCTCTCTCTCTCTCTCCCCCCAGTCTCTCTCTTTCTCTTGGTATGTTTTAAGAGTAAGATCTGCGTCATCTTGTCTTGTTTATTAAGGTTAACGTTCATTCTATTTGGTAATCCTGTGATTATATAAGTAGTAAACTATTATATTCTAATTTTATAAAAGTAAAATTAATTAAAACTGACCGATGGTAAACGCTTTGCTAGGATGGCATGGAAACATGGAGCGCAATGCAGGAGTGGCAATGGCGCCTCAGTATGAAGGAGGAATGAGGAGATAAAAAAAAGTCAAACTATTTGCTTTCTCTAAAATAATAATAATTGCATTAAGTTTGTCTACATCTTGTTGTTCTGCAATTTCTTGAAGTTTGCTGTGAAGTGTTATGTAATCTTTGTTACTCAGATTTATTTTTTATTATTTATCATTTCTGAAGACATTAATTTTTTATAATCACATGGGTGATCCATTCAACAAATATTTTCTTTCAGACTATTGGACAACTCAACGAATATGCATTATCTAATTTCATTCGATGAAATAAATTGGCGTGTGACACTCGTTGTTTGTCAAATACAAGTCAACCTACAATATGCGCCAAGGGCACTAGATGCCTACGAAGTTAAAGCGTGTTTTTTGTTTAAGGAGGGAGCAAGATTAATCTAAAAGAGCATAATTGAGCATAATTAGCATAAAGATAGTTTGTATGTAAAGAGTTTTTCATTCATTGGCAACAAATTACATTAGTGGGTAACAAGGGTCTATGTGCTATCTATCATGTCTCTCTCTCTTAAAGAGCAATCTGTATCATCTCCACTATGACAGTATAAATACCCTGTAGTGGCGAGGAGTCACTCTTTCCTAAGATAGAAAGAGGGACTACATGATATGGTGGCAATGAGTCACTTTCCTAAAAAAGAAAAAGAAATACAACATGTCTTGGACAAGCTTAGACTCTGACATCCTCCCCCACTTGAGCTGTTGACATATTCATCAACTCTTCTTCTCCTTGCAATCTTCAATCTTCTACACAAAGTTCGCCGAGTCTTTCGCTTTCTCTCAGGTTACTTCATTGTTTCTGAGTCCCATCCATCTAATAAGGGACTCCGTGTGTAGGCGGCGACTTGTTCTAATGCTTTGACTTGCTAGGATTTCTTCAACTTCTTTCTTCTTCTGGTTGTTGATGGATATGTCTAGACTAGTGATGTTGTTCCTCGTCTCGTCTTCATCGTCTGTATGGTATGGCTTCAAGTTGTTGATGTGAATCACTTAGTGGATTTTCAGCCACGAAGGTAGATTGACTCTATAAGATACTCTCCTGATCTTTTCGACGATCTCGACTAGACCTTCATACTTTCGAACAAGTCATTTACTTTTTTCCTTCTAAAGCAAAGTTGTTCATGTAACAACTTCACCAGCACAAGATCTTCACCTTTGAACTCCAATGGTTGCCGCTTTTGGTATGCCCACTTCTTCATGTGTTTGGAGGCTCGTTCTAAATAGACACGAGTTACTTCGCCATTTTGCTTCCACTCTTTGGAGAAGTTATATGCCTTTGGACACTTCATCGAATATGGCTGGTCCAAAATGTGAGACATAGTCAGTTGTCTTCCGTAGATTATTTCAAATGGGCTCATTCTGGTTGAAGAACCCTTCTGACAGTTAAAACAAAATTGTGGCACATCAAGCAGACTTGGCCAATTCTTCTTGTCGGTGTTGATGACGTGTCATAGATATTCTTCAAGTAAGTTGTTGAAGCTTTCTGTCTGACCATCTATTTGAGGGTGATAGCTGGAAGAGATATTCAAACTTTATCCAAGCAACTTGAATAATTCCATCCAAAAAGATACGTTGAATTTTGTATCCTTGTCACTGATAATGCACAGAGGTATCCCCATAACTTGACCACATTCTTGAAGAAGAGTTGTGTCATTGTCTATACATAATGATACTTTGGAGTAGCAATGAATGTAACATACTTAGAGAAGCAGTCAACAGTCACTATGATAATTTCAATGAACAATGACTTATTGCCCTTCTTTTCTTTCTTAACTTGATGGTCCAATGCAATTGGATTCGACCAAAGAGGAGCTAGCTTGGTCGTCTCATATTCGAGGTTAAATGAAGATAAGTCGATAAACTCGTCATGCATAGCTCTCCTATCATTTACCATAGTCTGCTAAGTAAGACGTGGCTAGCCCTCATAAGAACCACATCACAAATCACCTCAACTTGATACTTACCTATAGAATCTTAACTTGTTTTGTCACATTGAGGTCATCTTTGCTATTGAGCCAACTTAACTTGATTAATGTACAAAAAAATTATTGTAGTATAATTACTACAAGTATATAGTGTCAAGTTTTATAGTATATGATGAGTAGAGCTATCGAATTCACATGGAATATATAATTTATTAATTCACTTGTTTTTATATGAATTTTCTTGAAAATTTTGAGATATTTGCAGCATTGATCTTCAATTTTCTCTTTATGAAAGCGTTGAGAAAATGAACGTAGGTTGTAGAATTGGAAGGTGACACACTTCTAATCCTTGGGGAAGGTAGTGCGTGGAAGAGTGCAAGAGAACAAGGGAGACCCGTGGGGGTGCTCGGGCTTGTTTTTGTGGGAAATGAACTTAGCACCCCTTGTTAGGTAGTGGATGAGCGAGATGGATAGACTAACATGAGCAAACAAGCTAGTTAATGAACCACTCACATTCACTTGGATATGACTTACCAAACTCGAGTGGAGGCTAGTTTGGATATGACTCATCAAACTACACTAACACACACTTGGATATGACTCACCAAGCTCAAGTAAAAACACTAGTGTTTTGAAGACACAAAAAACGTGAAGGTGCTTCACAACAATAAACGATTTTGATTCAAAATATTTAACGATTACAAATGAGGGAATGAGACTTACTTATAGCCAACATTCGGTCAAGAAAATTAAATACAACTTTGAAAAGGAGTTAATATGATGGTCTTCAAAGGCACCTTTTCACTTGATCAAAGCAACATTTCATCTTTTAAGAAATCCTTCCACGCCATTCTTCAATGTATTCAAGGGCCTTTTGTCTCATCCATGATCACCAACTCACATTAGTCCCCTTCACACACCCTAAACATAAAAGACACTTTCATGCACTCACTTGACTACATAAATGGAATTGCCGAGTGAGGGCTACATTACAACCCTTAAGCATGAATAAAGATACATGCAAATTAAAATAACATAAGACATAACGTAAATGAAAATGGGTCTTAAAAGATAGATCAAGAACAAAGGCCAAAAAGTTGTTGAAACCTTGGACTCAAAGAGCTCAAGGCATGGATGGGCGCACGCCAACCTAGCATTGGGTAGGCACAGGCTTATCCTCCAAGGAGGTCCAAACATCTTCTGTAATTGATCTGGTTGACATAACAAATTATGTTCATTTTTGACGAGCCACCCTATTCTGAAAACCTTGCGAAGTCAGCTACAATCTTTAATAAAAACACTTTTTGATTTAAGATTGAAAAGACTACGGAAACGGCCAAATTGTGTTTGGGGTTAGATTCTGGGAAATTTCGACAATCCATTTGACTTATGTTTTGTTCTCCATTTATGCTTCACCATGTTGAGCTCTCGATTAAATTTGTTTACCACGTTATTTAAATTGAGCCATTGAATACTTTTTTCTCCTTGATCACCTACAAAAAAAGTACTAGCAAAATCGTTAGAAATTCTCGATGTTCGAATGTTAATAGACGAATCCCTTATCACATCATAAGGTAGTTTGCAAAACAGATTGATTTGGGCTTTGTAGCCTCCTTCTTAGGTTTAGGCTTCTTTTTCAATTTTGTTAACTTCTTGCGATTCATCTTCCCTATTAGACGACGTCTCTATACCCTTTTTTCTTCCTGACGTTTGTAATCCCTTTTTGCTATAGATTTTCAATGCATGACATTGTTCTCTTGCATTGAAAAGACTCTTTTGGTTGTATTGTTTATGTCATTGACTAATTGTCCAATTTAACTCTCCAATGATTTGATAGATGCATTCATGTTAACCAATTGAGTCTTTAATTGTCACGAAGCTCTTCATCATTTGTGAATCTCGCCCTAGTTTCTACCATGATGGTGCTCATTAGATATTCAATAGAGGGGTTCTTTTTGTTTTCTTGAGTCTGAGAGAGGAGGATGATGAGAATATAAGGTATTCTTAGTTCTGGATGATATATGCTATGCATATTATGTAACGACCCCTCATCCCAGCAAGATATTGTCCGCTCCGGGGATTGAGCCGCAGCCCAATATCGTCCCCTCACGGCTTTGTTTGGCGAGGACTTCCCAGTCGGTCACCCAACCTGGTACTACTCTCGCTGAAGCACGCTTAACTTCGGAGTTCTAATGGGATCCGTTGCCAATTGTGCTCCAAAACGCGTCTTGCTATGTTGGGAGGGATCTCTTACATATGTTTCATTTCCATGTACTTCCCCAAGCGATGTGGGTTCGTAACGGCCCCTGCTTCAACGGGAGAACCCTCCGGCCCAGGTCAGCCCCAGGATCTGCGGAGCTTTACCCACCTCCGGCCCAGGTTAGCCCCAGGATCCGCGGAGAATGGGTGGTCCCAAACATGCGTTGAAAGACGGGTCATCACAATCACCCCCCCTCGGGGGCCCAACGTCCTCGTTGGCCACATTTCCGGTTGGGTACAGGCTCTGATACCATTTGTAACGACCCCTCATCCCAGCAAGATATTGTCCGCTCCGGGGATTGAGCCGCAGCCCAATATCGTCCCCTCACGGCTTTGTTTGGCGAGGACTTCCCAGTCGGTCACCCAACCTGGTACTACTCTCGCCGAAGCACGCTTAACTTCGGAGTTCTAATGGGATCCGTTGCCAATTGTGCTCCAAAACGCGTCTTGCTATGTTGGGAGGGATCTCTTACATATGTTTCATTTCCATGTACTTCCCCAAGCGATGTGGGTTCGTAACGGCCCCTGCTTCAACGGGAGAACCCTCCGGCCCAGGTCAGCCCCAGGATCCGCGGAGCTTTACCCACCTCCGGCCCAGGTCAGCCCCAGGATCCGCGGAGAATGGGTGGTCCCAAACATGCGTTGAAAGACGGGTCGTCACAATCACCCCCCCTCGGGGGCCCAACGTCCTCGTTGGCCACATTTCCGGTTGGGTACAGGCTCTGATACCATTTGTAACGACCCCTCATCCCAGCAAGATATTGTCCGCTCCGGGGATTGGGCCGCAGCCCAATATCGTCCCCTCACGGCTTTGTTTGGCGAGAGCACTTCCCGGAAGGTCACCCAACCTGGTACTACTCTCGCCGTTCATTTCCATGTACTTCCCAAGCGATGTGGGTTCGTACCGGCCCCTGCTTCAACGGGAGAAACCCTCCGGCCCAGGTCAGCCCCAAGATCCGCGGAGCTTTACCCACCTCCGGCCCAGGTCAGCCCCAGGATCCGCGGAGAATGGGTGGTCCCAAACATGCGTTGAAAGACGGGTCGTCACATATTATTATTTCGAAAATTGTCATAGCATTTATTATTCATGTATTGAATATCTTATATATTCTCTTCAACTGCAATGGATTATCCAATGAGATTTAATGATGATTCTCCACCCATTATTCTACCTTTAGATGTCTAATTTGCAATGTGATATGTTAATGATGACATTTGTGTGGTAGGAGCTACAACGAGGTGAACCTCCAAGAATCCTGGTATTTTTCTCGTATTGGATCTTTCTTGGATGAAGCATTTGAGGGTTGAAACAAAATCTACAATATGATTTCATAAATAACATAAATACCATATTACTTAGGCCGAAATAGTCTATATCCTTATTTCTCCTAACTTGCTTCATAAAATCTTAATCTCATGTTGATTTCTCAAACATCATTGTGGATCATCTAGCTCGAGATGTCTAGATTTGAAGTGAAATTCGCACCATTTGTTTTCTGGGAGGCTGTTAGTGATTGTCTACACCTAACACAAGTGCACATGTCGTTAATAAAATAATAAAGAGTAAGTAAAAGTTGATCCCACGAGAATAAATTTAACTAAATTTAATTGCTATAAAATAAAGATGTAACGACCCCTGTTCCCAGGAAGATATTGTCCGCTCTGGGGATTGGGCCGCAGCCCAATATCCTCCTCTCACGGCTTTGTTTGGCGAGAGCACTTCCCGGAAGGTCACCCAACCTGGAATTACTCTCGCCGAAGCCCTTTTAACTTCGGAGTTCTTATGGGATCCGTCGTCAATTGAGCTCCAAAACGCGTCTTGCTATCTTGGGAGGGATCTCTTACATATGTTTCATTTCCATGTACTTCCCCAAGCGATGTGGGTTCGTAACGGCCCCTCCTTCAACGGAGAAACCCTCCGGCCCAGGTCAGCCCCAGGATCCGCGGAGCTTTACCCACCTTCGGCCCAGGTCAGCCCCAGGATCCGTGGAGAATGGGTGGTCCCTTATCAGTGCGTTGAAAGACGGGTCGTCACAATCACCCCCCCTCGGGGGCCCAACATCCTCGTTGGCCACATTTCCGGTTGGGTACAGGCTCTGATACCATTTATAACGACCCCTGTTCCCAGCAAGATATTGTCCGCTCTGGGGATTGGGCCGCAGCCCAATATCCTCCCCTCACGGCTTTGTTTGGCGAGAGCACTTCCCGGAAGGTCACCCAACCTGGAATTACTCTCGCCGAAGCCCTCTTAACTTCGGAGTTCTTATGGGATCCGTCGTCAATTGAGCTCCAAAACGTGTCTTGCTATGTTGGGAGGGATCTCTTACATATGTTTCATTTCAATGTACTTCCCCAAGCGATGTGGGTTCGTAACGGCCCCTCCTTCAATGAGAAACCCTCCGGCCCAGGTCAGCCCTAGGATCCGCGGAGCTTTATCCACCTCCGGCCCAGGTCAGCCCCAGGATCCGCGGAGAATGAGTGGTCCCTTATCAGTGCGTTGAAAGACGGGTCGTCACATTGTAACGACCCTAAAATCTACAATATGATTTCATAAATAACATAAATACCATATTACTTAGGCCGAAATAGTCTATATCCTTATTTCTCCTAACTTGCTTCATAAAATCTTAATCTCATGTTGATTTCTCAAACATCATTGTGGATCATCTAGCTCGAGATGTCTAGATTTGAAGTGAAATTCGCACCATTTGTTTTCTGGGAGGCTGTTAGTGATTGTCTACACCTAACACAAGTGCACATGTCGTTAATAAAATAATAAAGAGTAAGTAAAAGTTGATCCCACGAGAATAAATTTAACTAAATTTAATTGCTATAAAATAAAGATGTAACGACCCCTGTTCCCAGGAAGATATTGTCCGCTCTGGGGATTGGGCCGCAGCCCAATATCCTCCTCTCACGGCTTTGTTTGGCGAGAGCACTTCCCGGAAGGTCACCCAACCTGGAATTACTCTCGCCGAAGCCCTTTTAACTTCGGAGTTCTTATGGGATCCGTCGTCAATTGAGCTCCAAACGCGTCTTGCTATCTTGGGAGGATCTCTTACATATGTTTCATTTCCATGTACTTCCCCAAGCGATGTGGGTTCGTAACGGCCCCTCCTTCAACGGAGAAACCCTCCGGCCCAGGTCAGCCCCAGGATCCGCGGAGCTTTACCCACCTTCGGCCCAGGTCAGCCCCAGGATCCGTGGAGAATGGGTGGTCCCTTATCAGTGCGTTGAAAGACGGGTCGTCACAATCACCCCCCCTCGGGGGCCCAACATCCTCGTTGGCCACATTTCCGGTTGGGTACAGGCTCTGATACCATTTATAACGACCCCTGTTCCCAGCAAGATATTGTCCGCTCTGGGGATTGGGCCGCAGCCCAATATCCTCCCCTCACGGCTTTGTTTGGCGAGAGCACTTCCCGGAAGGTCACCCAACCTGGAATTACTCTCGCCGAAGCCCTCTTAACTTCGGAGTTCTTATGGGATCCGTCGTCAATTGAGCTCCAAAACGTGTCTTGCTATGTTGGGAGGGATCTCTTACATATGTTTCATTTCAATGTACTTCCCCAAGCGATGTGGGTTCGTAACGGCCCCTCCTTCAATGAGAAACCCTCCGGCCCAGGTCAGCCCTAGGATCCGCGGAGCTTTATCCACCTCCGGCCCAGGTCAGCCCCAGGATCCGCGGAGAATGAGTGGTCCCTTATCAGTGCGTTGAAAGACGGGTCGTCACATTGTAACGACCCTTGTTCCCAGCAAGATTTTGTCCGCTCTGGGGATTGGGCCGCAGCTCAATATCCTCCCCTCACGGCTTTGTTTGGCGAGAGCACTTCCCGGAAGGTCACCCAACCTGGAATTCGCCGAAGCCCTCTTAACTTCGGAGTTCTTATGGGATCCGTCGTCAATTGAGCTCCAAAACGCGTCTTGCTATGTTGGGAGGGATCTCTTACATATGTTTCATTTCTATGTACTTCTCCAAGCGATGTGGGTTCGTAACGGCCCCTCCTTCAACGGAGAAACCCTCCGGCCCAGGTCAGCCCCAGGATCCGCGGAGCTTTACCCACCTCCGGCCCAGGTCAGCCCCAGGATCCGCAGAGAATGAGTGGTCCCTTATCAGTACGTTGAAAGACGGGTCGTCACAAAAGATGAGGATAATATAAAAATAAAGTTTATTTAGAAATAATAAAAAAGTAAATTAAAGAAAATTAAAAAGATTAAGATAATGAAAGCCTTGGTTATAATTGATTTTCTCGTTACATGCAATTTATTACTGATGCTACAACATTTTTCACTAAATAGCGAGAAATAATTTTCTTAGATTCTCTCGAATTGCCTAATTAAATTCATCTCAGAATTTATTTCGATTTTTCAAAAAACAAAACTTAATTCGAATTTCTTTAGAATCCTATTTTCAATGCCAAATAAATTAATATCAACAATTTTGTAACAATTTAATTTACTTAATCAATCATGCATCTCAAAATTCCTATATACCTCTCGATATAATAGAAATATATAATATCATGCTAGATTATTCAATAAAAAAAAAACTTTCATAGATCTCAATAAATCATGTAATGAGTACTTTCTTTCCTAACCAAGATTAAAACTCTAACTCAAAATCATGATAATAAAATCCAAAATAAAATTATTCATCAAAAGAAAAATAAAAAGTAGTAGAAGAAGAATTGTTGATATCGAATCTCATCACCTAATCCTTTATTTTTACCTTTCTTTTGGCCTCTGTCTCTCCCCCCTCAAATCTTCTTTTCTGTTCTTTTTTTAGCCTACTTTTCTCTCTTCCTTGATTCTAGGGATTTCTTCAGCAAATTCTCTCTCTCTCCTTGATTGTAGAGATTTTTTTCTTACAATTGCTCATTCTCTTTTAATCATTCAAATAAAAATTCAATCTTTCATTTTTACTTTCTCACTAGTAAATCTGTAGCCAAACGTAATAACAAAATTCAAATTAGTGCTAATAATCTGATTTTTTTGAAAATATACATAAAAATCATTAAATTCTTAAAATCTTTCAATGCTATAACAACCTACAGTCATTTCTATAATTTTGACTAAATTTCTTTTATATTCACTCAAATTATACGAGTTTTATTAAATAAAAATAGTATAAAATAACTATATTTTAAGAGTTATCATAGGCACAATCTTTGGATTTTTGAGGAGATTGTATGGAGTTGCATTTATCACCCTATAATCATAGATAAATATTACTTCCAGACTAAACATATTTTATTAGAAACTTATAGATAGCAAGATTTTCACCCTTTAAAGAATGTGTAGGGCAATTATAAAAAATGTGTCCCGCATTCAATAATATGCACCGATGTACAACTAACCTTTCCTTGTGCTTTTCAAAGAACCGAGTCAAGGATGCTTTGCAGGCGTGTGGAGGAGCTGCATCAAAAAAAAATATTATGAGAGAGTCACAGAGAGAAATTAAGTGAAATAGAGAGACATAGAAAAGCTATAAATAATTGCATTTCGTCACTTATAACGTCCTCTGTTTCGGACTTAAAGCCAATAATATAAATTGCAGAATCTTTTTAAAAAATTGATACTTTTCTTTGCTTATTTTTCCAGGTACTTCAAAGTGAAATAATAATGGCATACAACAATTATCAATGGTCATCCGAGAGATTGAATTCAAGTCAACAAGTTGCTAGTAATCACGAGGTTGATGCAATGATGAGGGACTTAACAATTTAAGTTCCATCACTTACTAATGAGATTAATTTGATGAACATGGGATATGGACAGAGGACACCAAGTGTTGCGAAAAATCGTGATACGCAAGTGTACGTGTCGCACAAGTAATATAGTTTTTAAGTAAGAGTCGAACTCACGAGAAATAGTTTTATTAAAATATTAAATTAAGTTAATTTTAAATTAATTGGACTAAAACTCTTTAATTTTTATTAAAAAGATTTTGATTTTGATTTGATTTTAAATTAAACAATTAAATAACTAAAATAATTGAAATAAACGAATTAAGAAACTAAAATAAATGGCAGGAAAATAATTAAAGATTTGGTAAATATTAAGAAAAAATCTAGGGATTCTGATTTCACATCCACTTTCCTATTTAATATCCCTAATTTAGTTAATATTTCCTAATCCTACGTGTTGATAGCGATTTTTCTATTTTAATTATTATTCTCTCCCGAGCTATAATAATATTATCCAACTAATAGGTTATCACCTCCCGGTCTCAAAATCAAATCAGTTGAATACATTAAGTGCAGAAAATCATAAAACTACATAAAAGTCCTAGCTATCCCTAGTCTAGAATCAGTTTATGGTAAACTTATCAATGCCCAGTTATTTCGCAACTTCCGTCTTTTGAAACAACCCTAAAAATCTTAACTTTGGTGATCAGACAAAATTAAGCATGAAGAACAGACAAGAATACTCAACACGATATCGAAAAAAGGAAAATAAAAACTAAATTAGAAATATTAAACAGTCGAGTTTCAGTTACATCATAACCCTAGAAAATAAATTTAGTTCATACTAAAATAAAGAAAAACAACAAGAATAATAAAGAAGTTCATAGTTCATAAGAGAAAGGGAAAGAAAAACTATGCTGAAAATCAATTCTCGAAGCTCTAGCTCCGTTACGGTCTCTCGCTAGGGCTGCTCTCCCTCCTTTCTGAATGAATCCCCAATTAGGTTAACATATAACCTATTTATCAATTAATTTGAAGACCAGCCCATAATCATCTTCGACGGCTAAGATTAAAACAAGCTTCAACGGTCCAGATTTAAACACCTCCATCAATTAAAATAGCCGATTGATCAACGGTTGAGATTAAAACAATTAAAATATCCGATCGATCGCCAATTGCTCGCTTTTCTTCTAGAATGATTTCACCGAAACCTGTAATTCTCTAATTTTTCTACACATTCACCAAATATATCAGAATTTTCATATACTTGAGTAAAACTCATCAATTCAAGTATTAAAAAGTACAATAAAGTGTGTAAAATACACACTTATCACACCCCCAAACTTGAATGAAAGCTTGTCCTCAAGCGAACAAAAATAAGCATAGAAATCTAGCAAAGTTTATCCAGGAATTTCTAAAATTTAAAGTCTGCAAAATATTTAAAATTTCCATGGTAAAATTATGTAAATCATAGTTCGCAGTATTTTGTCTCAGCTTGATATTTGCATCCAAATAAACCATCTAAATAAACACTTTTAATAATACAACTCATGATATCACATTGAGAGAAACTTAATCAGAAATTCTTGTGTATGTACATGCTCAAACTCATTCTCGTTTAACTGATAGATCTATAATTGTGTCTTATGAGAAGGGAAATCAAAAATATCTCTCAGGGTCACTCCATCCACTCTTATTGTTCATCAGTCTTGCCCATTATTCACTAATAACAAATATGAGTAAACAGAATAAAAGTCGATAGGTCTTTAATTAAGCTTGTAATGTAAGGCCGGGTTTATAAGGTAGGAAATTTTTGGATTCAAGCGAAACTCTAGAGCACAATCCATCCTTATGCCACCCTCACTCCTTACACTCACTTGAACTCTTTTCTAATCAGTTAACTCAATAATCTCCCCAAACTTGTCTCACTCTCTATTTTTCAAAACCAACTCCTTTGTCAATGTCTTTACTAACAAACAAAAAATACAAATAACAATAACAACAAATTAAATAGCATATAAGAAATTGTTCTACTATTGAACAATTCAACTTTCCAATAACTTTTTTTTTTTTTTACAACTTTAATCACTGAAAAACATAAAAGAAGAATAAATAAAATCCCAAAATACTAACAACTTAGACAATTGACAAAGGAATTAGTTCTGATTCTCACCACTACTTTCTCCAACTCTCTCCATAATATGTACCCACAACCCTGTGCTCAATAAACAGGATAGTCAAAATAATTTCAGGGTAGGTTAAGTTAGGGTTGACAAAATAGTGGTAAATAAAGGTTCAAATAGGAGACTAAGGGTGCCATTTAAATGACACAAATGAGGTATGTCAATAAAAGCTCAAACGATTCAAAAATGGCCTAAGTCATTCTCTTATTTCTACAAAAATCACAATTTGTATTCATGAATGCAGGGCAAAACCAAGAACAATTTAATACTCACTAATCACTCACTAAATTTAAATGGAGCTCACTCCCTTTCAGTGTTTACACTCAAGCACTCCCTTACTGTGTTTAGGCTCTCGATCTCAAGATAACAATTTATATCATTATCAGCTAAATTTAAACAAGAATGAACATTTCCACACAAACAAGTCTAACTTCCTAAGCTCCAATCAATGCTACTATCACAAATCATACTATCTCAGAATCTATTCAGAAGTTGAAACAGACATTGATCAAAGGTGCAGTCATCGACACTTTAAACAAATGAAATAAATAATCATACCATAGAATCCAAAATATTAAGCAGACTTACTAATCTAAACATGTTTATAAATTTAATTAAAAACTAAAAAAATAATATCAAAATAAAAACCCCCCCAAACTTAAGATAGACATTGTCCCCAATGTTAAATTAGTTGAAATGAATAGGGTAAAATAAAAGTACCTCAAAAAGACTCGGATTGTTCCTCATCATCCTCCTCCTATGAGTGATTTGTTGATCCATCTTTTGCTCTATGCTGGTGATAATAGCCATCATTCTTTCCTGCTGTATCGATATATTCTCCATCATGCGCCCCAACTCCTCGTTAGCGTATGCACGTGGTGGCCTCGAGGATGATGCGACATTACATGGTGTAGGTGGGACAGATGAGAAACCTATAAATGTACTCTGCAACCAAGCGTCAACACGCTCCTGCTGTCTCTGAGTGTCATGATTGATAAAAGCTAGTCTATTTGGCGGAGCCCTACCATAGACAATAGGCTGGATCCATATCACATCTGGGGAACTCATATCAACCCCTGCGGCCGCACATAATCGTGTAATCAAAACAGGGTGGATGTGTGCTGATAACTGGGTTTTTCGGCAATATGAGGTAATGTTCCTGTGAATAATACGCCCGATATTGATTGAATGTTGTGTCAGGATGCAAAAAAGAAGGACCGCCCTATCTGTAATGAACTCGGCAGTCTGTGAGGTGGTATCAAGTTCTTTCGGATAAACTTGCACCACTCTATAAAATATGTCCACATTGTTCTGCTATGGGCCATATCACCAATAATCGTCTCATAATCAGGCCCTTCCCTCATCATATCATCATACTCATCAATAGAAGGGGCCTCGAGTCCTAGCGCGGTGTTGATTACCTCTTCAGAAAAATCCACAATCCTGCCGCGTACCATGATGGGTCCAACATTGCCATAGGCTCTCAAGTTTGCATAAAATTCTCTAACCATGCTAACATTTGCATCGCCTCCTAAAACCGCTAAGGTCCCCCAGTTTCGCTGCTCCAGAATGTCCCGGATATTGCTGTCACTGGCACTTGGCTGAAATTGAATTTCACAGACGATTGGTTTATCTTCCAGCATGAATTCCTGAAAATAACTTGTAGCCAAAGCATTGAAGAAGGAATGATGTAATGGGCTGGAAACTGACAAGGTAGAGGTAGTCTGCTGTCTTTTTGGTGCCATGAAAGATAAATATGTTGCCTAATATTGGATAATTCAAGTGAGAAAAAGGAAGCTCAAGACAACTTGAAGTCTGAAGGTAGTGAGCGGCAAGCAGATGATTTTTCGGAGATATATGAGGAACTCGTGGGTGATGATTCCAGCAAGAAGAAGTCTGTTTATGATGAGTCAACAAAAAGTGATCCGCGATTGCTTAGAACATGAAAAGCTACGGAATGTTTTGCAGGCGAATTGCAAAACAGGAGAACGAACAGAACAGCCTTGCTTGCTGCTCGGATCGGTTCTTGGACGGCAAAGCAGCGACGAACGCTAGGGCTGCGGTGGCGGTGGCGCGGCGTTCACGGCGAGCAGAACGGAGCGCGACGGTGTTGTTCTTCGGCGACGCTACTCGGTTGATGACAGACGGCAGCGACGAGGGCAACGACGACTCTGCGCGGAGGCGCGGCTTTCTGTGCGAGCGACGGCAATGCTGTCGGGCTCGGGGGCTTCGACGGAGATCAGTAGGTGCTGGTCGTCGGCGGTGCAGGGGCGAGCTTCGGTTTTCTGCTGAAGCTTTCCCCTTTTGCTTTTTTTAAAAAAATTACCTTCTTATTTTGTTATTTTTGTTATTTTTTTTTAATATTTTGTTTTGTTCTATTTATTTTAGGAAAATAACTAAAACTAAATGAAAACTACTTAACTAAAATTTTCCTTCAATTTTTATTTTTATTCTTATTTATATATTTATTATTGTTATTATTATTATTATTATTTTATTTTATTTTTTTATTTTTATTGTTATTTTTTTTATTGTTAATCATTTAAATAAATTACGTAATTGTCAAGAAGAAAATCCTAATCTAAACTTAAAGCTAAATAGCTAACCTACTAACGACAATTAAAACAATAAAATAGACGGGCAATTTCCCGGAAAGTGCCGTAGTTAACGTCAACGGCATGACGCTCAATGGTCTTTACGTGTTGGGCTCCAAATGAGTGACTTGAACATCACTCTCGATCACTCCACCAAAGTACGGTTTTACTCTTTGCCCATTAACCTTAAATGTGCCGTTATCTACTCGGCGTAATTCAACGGCTCCGTGCGAAAATACTTGATTAACCGTAAATGGTCCCGACCATCTTGACTTTAATTTTCCCAGAAAAAGCTTCAATCGTGAAATAAATAACAGAACTTGCTGCCCCGGGACTAAGTCCTTCTTCAAAATATGTCTGTCATGCCACACTTTAGTTTTCTCCTTATATATCCGAGCATTTTCGTAGGCTTCGCGTCGTAATTCATCGAGCTCATTAATCTGTAGGAGTCTAGCTTTTCCAGCTGCTTGCAATTCCATATTTACATTCTTGATAGTCCATAATGCCCGATCTTCCAACTCAATGGGGAGGTGACATGCTTTCCCAAAAACTAATCGATATGGGCTCATTCCTATTGGAGTTTTAAATGCTGTCCAATAAGCCCATAAAGCGTCATCCAATTTTCGTGACCAATCTTTACGTGACGAGTTGACTGTCTTTTTCAGAATTTGTTTGATCTCTCTATTTGAAACTTCAGCTTGCCCATTAGACTGAGGGTGATAGCCAAGAGCCTTTCGATGCTTCACTCCATATTTCAATAATAAGGCTTCAAATTGTTTATTGCAGAAGTGTGTCCCCTCATCACTGATAATGGCTCTAGGAGTGCCAAAACGAGCAAAAATATTTTTACGTAAAAAATTCAGCACCACCTTTCCGTCATTGGTTGGTGTCGCAATAGCCTCCACCCACTTGGATACGTAGTCAACGGCTAACAGAATATATTTGTTATTGAAAGAATTGGGAAAAGGACCCAAAAAATCAATTCCCCATACGTCAAAAAGCTCTACTTCCAGTATGTTCGTCAAGGGCATTTCATTGCGTCGAGAAATATTCCCCGTGCGTTGGCATCTATCGCAAGCCTGCACGAATGTGTGAGCATCTCTAAATAATGATGGCCAATAAAAACCGCATTGCAATACTTTTGCTGCAGTCCGAACGCCTCCAAAGTGCCCTCCACATTCAGGAGTGTGGCAGTGCCTCAAGACTGATTCCATCTCATCTTCTGGTATACAACGCCGTATCATTTGGTCAGAACAGTGCTTATAAAGGATAGGTTCTTCCCAGTAGTAGCGTCGAATGTCGGAGAAGAATTTCTTTCGTTGATAAGATTTCAAGTCAGGTGGTATAGTTTGACCGACCAAGTAATTCACGTAATCTGCGTACCATGGTAGCTTCGACACAGCTAGGAGCGTCTCGTCCGGGAAATCTTCATTTATTTGCTGGTTTTGATCGGTCATATGCTCTCGAGTTTCTAAACGAGAGAGATGGTCAGCTACTAGGTTTTCGGTTCCCTTTTTATCTCTTATTTCCAGGTCAAATTCTTGTAATAGTAGCACCCACCTAATTAACCGAGGTTTAGCGTCCTTTTTCTCCATGAGATATTTGATTGCTGAGTGATCGGTGAATACTATGACTTTATTTCCAATCACGTATGGTCTGAACTTATCAAAGGCGAAGACGACGGCCAATAACTCTTTCTCTGTGGTAGCATAATTTAATTGAGCATCATTAAGGGTCCGACTGACGTAGTAAATTGTTCGAAAACTTTTATCTTTCCTTTGGCCCTAAACTGCTCCAACAGCGAAATCACTCGCATCCGTCATAATTTCAAATGGCACGTCCCAATCGGGTGCAGTGATAATCGGAGCTGTCACAAGTTTTTCTTTAAGAACATTAAATGCTGCAAGACATTCTGCTGTTGTGATGACCCGGATGTGCACGTATGGGTACGATGGCTGCACGAACCGGAACCCGGATGGCGGTACATCCGCGCGGGCGAGCCGGAAGGTGACGGGTCGTAAAAAGGGGGTCGTCACAATCCCACATCGCTTGGGGAAGTATGTGGAAATGAAACATATGTAAAGAGACCCTCCCAACATAGCAAGACGCGTTTTGGAGCACAATTGACAACGGATCCCATAAGAACTCCGAAGTTAAAAGTGCTTCGGCGAGAGCAATTTCAGGTTGGGTGACCTTCCGGGAAGTTCTCGCCAAACAAAGCCGTGAGGGGAGGATATTGGGCTACGGCCCAATCCCCAGAGCGGACAATATCTTGCTGGGAAAAGGGGTCGTTCCAAATGGTATCAGAGCCTGTACCCAACCGGAAATGTGGCCAACGAGGACGTTGGGCCCCTGAGGGGGGGGTGATTGTGATGACCCGGATGTGCACGTATGGGTACGATGGCTGCACGAACCGAACCCGGATGGCGGTACGTCCGCGCGGGCGAGCCGGAAGGTGACGGGTCGTAAAAAGGGGTCGTCACAATCCCACATCGCTTGGGGAAGTATGTGGAAATGAAACATATGTAAAGAGACCCTCCCAACATAGCAAGACGCGTTTTGGAGCACAATTGACAACGGATCCCATAAGAACTCCGAAGTTAAAAGTGCTTCGGCGAGAGCAATTTCAGGTTGGGTGACCTTCCGGGAAGTTCTCGCCAAACAAAGCCGTGAGGGGAGGATATTGGGCTACGGCCCAATCCCCAGAGCGGACAATATCTTGCTGGGAAAAGGGGTCGTTCCAAATGGTATCAGAGCCTGTACCCAACCGGAAATGTGGCCAACGAGGACGTTGGGCCCCTGAGGGGGGGTGATTGTGATGACCCGGATGTGCACGTATGGGTACGATGGCTGCACGAACCGGAACCCGGATGGCGGTACGTCCGCGCGGGCGAGCCGGAAGGTGACGGGTCGTAAAAAGGGGGTCGTCACAATCCCACATCGCTTGGGGAAGTATGTGGAAATGAAACATATGTAAAGAGACCCTCCCAACATAGCAAGACGCGTTTTGGAGCACAATTGACAACAGATCCCATAAGAACTCCGAAGTTAAAAGTGCTTCGGCGAGAGCAATTTCAGGTTGGGTGACCTTCCGGGAAGTTCTCGCCAAACAAAGCCGTGAGGGGAGGATATTGGGCTACGGCCCAATCCCCAGAGCGGACAATATCTTGCTGGGAAAAGGGGTCGTTACAGCTGTAAACTTGAATGGCACGTCTTTTTCTAGTAGACTGCACAAGGGTTTAGTAATCTTGGAAAAGTCCTTGATGAAGCGTCGGTAAAAACCAGCGTGTCCAAGAAAGCTACGCACTCCCTTAACTGATACGGGTGGAGGTAATTTCTCGATCGCCACTATCTTAGCTCGGTACACCTCAATGCCTTGTGATGAAATTCGGTGGCCTAAAACGATTCCCTCTTTAACCATAAAATGACATTTCTCCCAATTAAGTACTAGGTTGGTCTCCAAACATCGAGCCATCACTTTAGACAAATTTTCCAAACATATGTCAAATGATGCTCCAAAAACTGAGAAGTCATCCATAAACACCTCAATGTATCGTTCTACCATGTCAGAAAAAATTGCCATCATGCAGCGCTGAAATGTCGCAGGTGCGTTGCATAATCTGAATGGCATCCGTCGAAAAGCAAATGTACCGTACGGGCATGTGAAGGTAGTCTTTTCTTGATCTTCCGTTGCTATAACAATCTGATTGTATCCCGAGTATCCATCTAGAAAGCAGTAGTAATCGTGACCAGAAAGTCTATCTAGCATCTGATCAATAAATGGCAACGGGAAGTGATCTTTACGTGTGGCCTTATTCAACTTTCGATAATCCATGCATATCCTCCATCCGTTGACTGTGCGAAATGGGATGAGCTCATTATTGTCATTCTTGATTACTGTCAATCCACTTTTCTTTGGCACACATTGCACTGGGCTCACCCACGGGCTATCTGAAATCGGGTAAATCACGCCCGCATCCAACCATTTCAAAATCTCTTTACGCACAACCTCTTTCATTGCTGGATTCAAACGCCTTTGGTGTTCAACTGATGGGCGATGATCGTCTTCCATTAAGATCCGATGTACACAGAATGAAGAGCTAATGCCTCTAATATCCGATAGAGTCCATCCAATAGCGACTTTATATTTTCGAAGTACTCGTAACAGCTTTTCTTCTTCGATCTGAGATAAGTCTGCTGAGATAATAACTGGAAGCGTCTCATTTTCTCCTATATATGCATAACGCAAGTGAGACGGTAGAGGTTTTAGCTCTAGAGTGGGTGGACTTTCAATGGATGGGGGGACCTTAATAGGTGGCTCTCCCAAACTTTCAAAATACTTCTTCTTTTCGGGTTCAAAAGCGTTCATCAATAATACATAGCTTGTAGCTCCCACGTTTTCGTCCAGGGAAATATCTTGATTAAATTCACTTGTTTCAAATGAGTCACTTAACTGAAATGGCATATCCGCTAATGTGGAGTCCATCGTGTCTATCCGAAACACGTCATCATTAGCCTGTGGATACTTCATCGAGCGGAACACATTAAACGTGACCTCCTCATTTTGTACACGCAATTTCAACTCACCCCTTTGCACGTCAATCAACGCTCCCCCAGTTGCTAAGAATGGTCGTCCTAAGATAATCGGGATATCTCGGTCTTCAACCATATCTAGGACTACAAAATCTGCTGGAAATATGAACTTATCGATCTTAACAAGCACGTCTTCTATGATTCCCCTCGGGTGCTTTATTGATCTGTCAGCCATTTGTAAAATCACTCGTGTTGATTTTGCTTCACCTAGCTCCAGCTTTTGAAAAATAGATAATGGCATTAAATTGATGCTTGCTCCCAGATCGCATAAAGCACGCTCAAAAATGCAGTTCCCAATCTCACACGGAACCGTAAAACTACCTGGATCCTTCAACTTTAGTGGGAGTTTTCGTTGAATTATTGCACTGCATTCTTCAGATAGGGCGATTGTACCACAATCCTCTATTTTTCTTTTGTGTGATAGAATCTCTTTTAAAAATTTGGCATAGGTTGGCATTTGTTTCAGTGCCTCGGCAAACGGGATGTTGATGTGTAATTGTTTGAAAACGTTCAAGAATTTGTCGAATTGCTTATCCAATTTTGCATTTTTCAGGCGTTGTGGGAAAGGAACTTTTGGGGTTATCTCCTTTGGGATCTGAGGTGGAGCTTACTGTAGCTCTTGATCCTTTGGTGTGGACTCGAATGATGACGAATGCATTCCGTCATGTGCGACCACTTTCTTATTTTCTTTGACGCAATTGTAAATAACGTTGCCACTCCTAAGTGTGATGGCATTGCATTGGTCTCTGGGGTTGATTTCAGTGGAACTGGGCAATGTACCTTGTGTGCGTCCATTTAGTGCAGCTGCCATCTGGCCCATTTGCGTTTCTAAGCTTCGAATTTGGGCCGATTGGTTCTGTAAGGTGGTTCTTGTTTCAGCCATAAATTTATTTGTGTGCTCCCCCATTTCAGCAATTATATTATTGGTGCGCTCTCCCATCTTGGCAATTAAATCCGCCAGATTAGATTTTCTTTCAGGAAACTGAGGTCCCAGTTGATTAACTTGTGGCATTTGAATGGCGTTGTTCGGGTTCTTCCACGAAAAATTCGGGTGATTGTTGCGTGGGCCATTATAATAGTTACTTGAATTTTGATGCGTCGGTCTATTATAATTTCCCACATATTGGGCCTGTTCAGATGAACTACTAGCCATTTGGTTCCCCTGCTGACAGTCTTCACTAGCATGTGGTCCTTGGCACCATTGACATTGTATGATCGGGGAGTGAATTGCATTAACAGGATCTTGAGTACCTTGGATGTGCCGAGTGAGGGATGCAATTTGTGTAGTCAATGCTTTTATCGCTTCCATTTCTGGGGTATTTGACTGCTTCCTCAAAATCTGACGTTCAACCGGGCACTGATCATTATTAAGGGATAACTCCTCTAACAGGTCAAATGCCTCCACTTCTGTCTTTTGAAGTATTGATCCACCGGTTGCAGAGTTGACAAGAGTCCGTGTAGAAGGTGATAGGCCGATGAAGAACGTCTGTATTTGCATCCATCGTGGTAGACCATGTTGGGAGCATTTTCGTAAAAGTTCCTTGAATCGGCCCCATGCTTCGTAGACCGTCTCGCCATCGAATTGATTAAAGTTATTAATTTCGTTGCGAAGTTTTGCCATTTTTTCAAAGGGAAAGAATTTAGATAGGAATCTTTGAACTAATTCATTCCACGTTGTAATTGAATCCGGGGGTAAGGAATTTAACCAGTTTTTAACTCGATCTCTTAGTGTAAAGGGGAACAACCTAAGTCTAACAGCATCATCAGAAACATTATGATATTTAAACGTGTCACAGACCTCAACGAAGCTTGCAATATGATCTTTTGGATCCTCGTTAGGCAGACCACATAATTGATACTGCTGAATCATTTGTATGGTTCCCGGCTTTATTTCAAAATTGTTGCACGTGATCACAGGTTTTTGAATTGCTGAATGAACCCCATCCATAGATGGCATGACATAATCGAGCAATGTTCGTCTCCTGACTTCGGCCACTTCGATCACCTGTTGTAAATCTGCGCGTTGCTCGTCCGCCATCGTTGTCTGCCTTGTTTCCCTACGATTTCTTCGGCAGGTTCGTTCAATTTCAGGGTCGATAGGTAATAGGTTGGCAGTACCAAATTTTCGCATGCACCTGCAAGAGCAAATACAACGAATTAATTAAACAGTCCAAATTAAAACAAAAATAACTTAATTAAATATTAATAAAAATAATTCCCCAGTAACGGCGCCAAAAACTTGTTGCGAAAAATCGTGATACGCAAGTGTACGTGTCGCACAAGTAATATAGTTTTTAAGTAAAAGTCGAACCCACGAGGAATAGTTTTATTAAAATATTAAATTAAGTTAATTTTAAATTAATTGGACTAAAACTCTTTAATTTTTATTAAAAAGATTTTGATTTTGATTTGATTTTAAATTAAACAATTAAATAACTAAAATAATTGAAATAAACGAATTAAGAAACTAAAATAAATGGCAGGAAAATAATTAAAGATTTGGTAAATATTAAGAAAAAATCTAGGGATTCTGATTTCACATCCACTTTCCTATTTAATATCCCTAATTTAGTTAATATTTCCTAATCCTACGTGTTGATAGCGATTTTTCTATTTTAATTATTATTCTCTCCCGAGCTATAATAATATTATCCAACTAATAGGTTATCACCTCCCGGTCTCAAACTCAAATAAGTTGAATACATTAAGTGCAGAAAATCATAAAACTACATAAAAGTCCTAGCTATCCCTAGTCTAGAATCAGTTTATGGTAAACTTATCAATGCCCAGTTATTTCGCAACTTCCGTCTTTTGAAACAACCCTAAAAATCTTAACTTTGGTGATCAGGCAAAATTAAGCATGAAGAACAGACAAGAATACTCAACACGATATCGAAAAAAGGAAAATAAAAACTAAATTAGAAATATTAAACAGTCGAGTTTCAGTTACATCATAACCCTAGAAAATAAATTTAGTTCATACTAAAATAAAGAAAAACAACAAGAATAATAAAGAAGTTCATAGTTCATAAGAGAAAGGGAAAGAAAAACTATGCTGAAAATCAATTCTCGAAACTCTAGCTCCGTTCCGGTCTCTCGCTAGGGCTGCTCTCCCTCCTTTCTGAATGAATCCCCAATTAGGTTAACATATAACCTATTTATCAATTAATTTTGTGACGACCCGTCTTTCAACGGACTGATAAGGAACCACCCATTCTCCGCGGATCCTGGGGCTGACCTGGGCCGGAGGTGGGTAAAGCTCCGCGGATCCTAGGGCTGACCTGGGCCGGAGTGGTTTCTCCGTTGAAGCAGGGGCCGTTACGAACCCACATCGCTTGGGGAAGTACATGGAAATGAAACATATGTAAGAGATCCCTCCCAAGATAGCAAGACGCGTTTTGGAGCACGATTGGCAACGGATCCCATAAGAACTCCGAAGTTAAGCGTGCTTCGGCGAGAGTAATTTCAGGTTGGGTGACCTTCCGGGAAGTCCTCTCGCCAAACAAAGCCGTGAGGGGAGGATATTGGGCTGCGGCCCGATCCCCGGAGCGGACAATATCTTGCTGGGAACGGGGTCGTTACAAATGGTATCAGAGCCTGTACCCAACCGGAAATGTGGCCAACGAGGACGTTGGGCCCCCGAGGGGGGGTGATTGTGACGACCCGTCTTTCAACGGACTGATAAGGAACCACCCATTCTCCGCGGATCCTGGGGCTGATCTGGGCCGGAGGTGGGTAAAGCTCCGCGGATCCTGGGGCTGACCTGGGCCGGAGTGGTTTCTCCGTTGAAGCAGGGGCCGTTACGAACCCACATCGCTTGGGGAAGTACATGGAAATGAAACATATGTAAGAGATCCCTCCCAATATAGCAAGACGCGTTTTGGAGCACGATTGGCAACGGATCCCATAAGAACTCCGAAGTTAAGCGTGCTTCGGCGAGAGTAATTTCAGGTTGGGTGACCTTCCGGGAAGTCCTCTCGCCAAACAAAGCCGTGATGGGAGGATATTGGGCTGCGGCCCGATCCCCGGAGCGGACAATATCTTGCTGGGAACGGGGTCGTTACAAATTTGAACCCCAGCCCATAATCATCTTCGACGGCTAAGATTAAATCAAGCTTCAACGGTCCAGATTTAAACACCTCCATCAATTAAAATAGCCGATTGATCAACGGTTGAGATTAAAACAATTAAAATATCCGATCGATCGCCAATTGCTCGCTTTTCTTCTAGAATGATTTCACCGAAACCTGTAATTCTCTAATTTTTCTACACACTCACCAAATATATCAGAATTTTCATATACTTGAGTAAAACTCATCAATTCAAGTATTAAAAAGTACAATAAAGTGTGTAAAATACACACTTATCATATTTCATGCACATTTTGTGTAGAGGCAGATCAATATGAGCATTGTGCATCAAATCCAGGGTTGGCATACTATGTTGGAGATTTCAATCAAAACAATCATTGCCACTTCAGCTCGTATAACCTAGAGTGGGATCAAAATTCTAATTTTGAGTGGAATTTTCAGACATGCCAAGAATACCCATCTGTTCCACTAAATGGATCTTCATATTCACCAGAATTCTCTCAACAAATCCAGAATTTCCCACAGCAAGCAACATAATGAAAAACCATCTTTGGAGCAATTGATGAGAGAATATATGTTAAAGAACGAAGTTATTATTCAAAATCAGATTCCATTAATCCAAAACAATGTTGCCTCACTCCACAAAACTCAAGTTGGTCAACTTACCCAAGCTTGGAAGTCCCAAAAATAGAAAATAAAGAGCATGGTAAGTCAATAACTTTGAGGAATAAAAGAGAGTTAGAAACTGTGAAGAACCAAAAAGACACAACAAAGTAAAATAAGGACTTTCTGATGGAAATAATGGTGGAAGAGATGTCACAAGAGAGGAAAAACAGTGCTGAAATTCCCGTTACTGCAACATCATCGCAGCAATTAGTCGCAAAAATTCAAATTGAGCTAACTCTTCCAACATTTCCATATAAACTCCAGAGACAATATCAAGATAAGAAATTTTAGGATGTACCATAGCAGCTTCACTTCAACATCTCTCTTATTAAACCTTTGGAGCAAATGTCAAACCATATCAAAATTTTTAAAGAGATCATATCAAAGAAAAGAAAACTTAGTTAATGTTAAATGATGGCGAATGAAAAGAAAAAGGAAGTTGGAAACAACTATTCTGGATGGAATTTCAGATTAGACAAAGATAAAAATTTTGCCACTTTGTGAGATCTAGGTTGAGAAGAAAAAGGAAAGTAGTCGGGATGTCGACTATAAAACAAGTACTTGTAGGAGGCCACCCAAACTTTTTATTTTATTTTTATTTCTAGTTTTAGTCAACTGATTAGTTTGTTTGTTTTGCAAGTTTGTGTGAAAATAAGACAATGTTGTAGCAATTGCTATAGCGTCAGTGCTGAAAACAATGTCCATTTATTTGTAGCATTCATTATGTGAAGAAATTACATAGCTATTTGGGGAAAAATGAGAGTGCACAGCAAAACCTATGGAATATCCCACCTCATTTCCAAAGAAGCAAGAGATGACTATGAGCAACATTCAGGGAAGTCCTTCGTTTCTCATTTCTTGTTTTGAAAACTTTATTTTTGTGTGTGACAACTAAGTCACTGTCATAATTAAGTTTGGAGGTGAGGGAGATATCATCTATCTGTGATCTTTTCTTTTTATAAATTGTGAAATTTTATTATCTATTCTGATTAGGATTTAATTAAAAAAAAATCCCTTTAAGCTAATCATATTTCAACATTATTTCTCCTAATAAAATTCGATGATGACTTTTAATTGTCTAAAATTTTAAATCTCTTGAAAATTTTAACAAAAATTATTGAAAATTCAATAAATATAATTTAGGATTAATCTCATTGTGACACATCCATTTTACACATTTTGTTAGAAATTAAGAATTTTTTGAACATTCTAAGAATTATTAAATCAATGCTCAAATTTATACTAGATCTATAAATTCTTAATACAAAACAAAAGGAAATTAGACATGAAGGATTCATAAGAAAATTAAAGCATAAGCTTGGGGGAATATACATATATGAAAAAAAAAAATAATAATAATAATAATAATTGCGATTCTCTATTCCACTTTCAATGTTGAGTAAGTCGTTTGGATCTCGATGGGTGAAATTAAATAAATAAATAGGGGCTTAGGGAGAAACTCCATCGCAATATTGTTGACTATACTTCTCTATATATTTTTTTTATATGAGCATTGTGTCTCTTTTTAGTGACATTACTGAATAACCGGAGGTCTTCATCACAAATGTTGTCGATCGTTTAAAAAATTAATGTGTCTTAAAGAGAAGTCCATAAATAAATTAATAAAAAAATATTTCTCCCAATACTTTAACAATGATTAAGACTTTGAATATTAAGTTTCTAATACTAAGTTTAAGTTGTTAAGTTTGAATAATTTAATCATTAATATATTTTTACATTTCCTCATATGTAATTTAATTTTTTTTTGACCCAATTCATTAACAAAATAACTACTAGTGAGATCATTATACATTTTAGACTTAAATGAATCTCGGGTTCTCACAGTTACACAAAATATTATCATAATAATTAGATAGTTGTTTCAAATTAATTCTCATGATTTTTTTTTTAATTATAACGTGATTAAATTAGCTCAAGTTGATAGGAATTAGTTAAGATTGAATTAGTTTGTCTCTCGACTAAAATTAAAAAAATATAAATCATATTTCTATCATCGACATCATAGGGAGTTCCTCCCTGTCAGGGTGGCTAATCGGTAATGTGATTCTCGAGGAAAAGTGACCTAACCACACTCCTACGTTAGATTATGTTTGATTTGTACCACATGTGGCAAATTAGAGTCATCCCATATTTAATTAATAGAAACTATCTTAGCCTGCATAAAATTGCTCTGTGTGATTTTGAAAAATAAAGGAAATAATAGAACAATCATATCCACCAACCTTGTGTTTGTATGACATATGAAGGATTAGGTGCAAGGACAAAATAAATGACTTTGAATTTCAAAATAAATGGTTTGACAATAAAAAAAATATAAAAAAAACTTTGTTAAAACAATTACCATGTTTTGTTAGTCTTTAAAGTCTCATGCCTAAACAAAAAAAAAAAAATTTGTCCACATAAAGTATTATGAACAGAGTTTGGAATAGAACCAGAAATTGAACTTTTTTTTTTCTGCATAGTTTGATTTTTAAGTTTTGAACTTTTTGGATTTTATTATTTATGCTTCGTTTTTTGTTCAATTTTCATTGGTTTGATCACTTTGTTGACTCAATTGTGGCATGTTGTTCTACATAGATTATGAAAAAAAACACCTAGATTATAACGACTCATTTTCCCAGTAAGATATTGTCCACTCTGGGAATTGGGTTGTAACCCAATATCCTCCCCTCACGGATTTGTATGACGATAACTTCCCAGTTGATTGTCCAACATGATACTACTCTCACCAGAGCACTTTTAACTTCGGAGTTCTTATGGGATCTTTTACCAGTTGTGCTCCAAAATGAGTCTTATTATTTTGGGAGGGTTTTCTTACATATGTTTCATATCCATATACATTCCCAAGCGATGTGAGATTGTGACGTTTTACGACCCAGGATTTGCCTATACTCGAGTCCGGGATTTGCCTTTACTCGGCTTAGATCCTGAGGTTTGCCCGCAATCCGAGATTTGCCCGCAATCTGAGGTTTGCCCCGCAGTCATACTCATGCGTATACATTCAGGTCATCACATAGATACTCTTAAAAACATAAATTTAATTCAAATAATTTTTTTTAATTATAACGTGATTAAATTAGCTCAAGTTGATAGGAATTAGTTAAGATTGAATTAGTTTGTCTCTCGACTAAAATTAAAAAATATAAATCATATTTCTATCATCGACATCATAGGGAGTTCCTCCCTGTCAGGGTGGCTAATCGGTAATGTGATTCTCGAGGAAAAGTGACCTAACCACACTCCTACGTTAGATTATGTTTGATTTGTACCACATGTGGCAAATTAGAGTCATCCCATATTTAATTAATAGAAACTATCTTAGCCTGCATAAAATTGCTCTGTGTGATTTTGAAAAATAAAGGAAATAATAGAACAATCATATCCACCAACCTTGTGTTTGTATGACATATGAAGGATTAGGTGCAAGGACAAAATAAATGACTTTGAATTTCAAAATAAATGGTTTGACAATAAAAAAAATATAAAAAAACTTTGTTAAAACAATTACCATGTTTTGTTAGTCTTTAAAGTCTCATGCCTAAACAAAAAAAAAAAATTTGTCCACATAAAGTATTATGAACAGAGTTTGGAATAGAACCAGAAATTGAACTTTTTTTTTTCTGCATAGTTTGATTTTTAAGTTTTGAACTTTTTGGATTTTATTATTTATGCTTCGTTTTTTGTTCAATTTTCATTGGTTTGATCACTTTGTTGACTCAATTGTGGCATGTTGTTCTACATAGATTATGAAAAAAAACACCTAGATTATAACGACTCATTTTCCCAGTAAGATATTGTCCACTCTGGGAATTGGGTTGTAACCCAATATCCTCCCCTCACGGATTTGTATGACGATAACTTCCCAGTTGATTGTCCAACATGATACTACTCTCACCAGAGCACTTTTAACTTCGGAGTTCTTATGGGATCTTTTACCAGTTGTGCTCCAAAATGAGTCTTATTATTTTGGGAGGGTTTTCTTACATATGTTTCATATCCATATACATTCCCAAGCGATGTGAGATTGTGACGTTTTACGACCCAGGATTTGCCTATACTCGAGTCCGGGATTTGCCTTTACTCGGCTTAGATCCTGAGGTTTGCCCGCAATCCGAGATTTGCCCGCAATCTGAGGTTTGCCCCGCAGTCATACTCATGCGTATACATTCAGGTCATCACATAGATACTCTTAAAAACATAAATTTAATTCAAATAATTTTTTTTAATTTAGTTTTAGTTAAATCTAATATATTTGCGAAGAGTCATTTAACATTTTCTCATTCATGTTTGTGTAGATAAATTTGTTCATGTATTTATATAGTTCATTCATGGATAGTTCACACAACTCGATAATTCATTATGTGTTAATACATGTATTAAATTAAATAAGTAGTTCATGTACAGTGTTATATAATACCAAAGAGCTTTATAAATAAAATGAAAGTTTAGACATTTAATATTAAGCATTAGTCAAAGCAAATAGTAGACAAAAGTTTCTCAAGCTCTCTCCATCTCTTTATTTTTTCCTTCTCCAACCTCTCACTTCTTCATTGCAACAAATTGGTATAAGAACTCAGTTTTTCGTTAAATAAATATCAAATTCCACATTTCCATTACATTTCTCTCAACTTAGCGAAGACAATTACGAAAACTGGTGCATTAATATAGACTTTGCTTGGTGTGCAAGATGTGTTGGAGATTGTAAATAGCAGGTACGAGGATCCTCGTAATTATGGCACATTAGCTACTAACCAAAGGGAAACTCGTCAAAGAACACGTAATAGAAAGCACAAGGCCACCACCGAGAATGCTCTATGCCATTGGATATAAAACGGAGCCATAATTGATTAAAATTGGCTCTGAATGTGCCAAAAGTCCCTAGTCAGTCCATTCCTAATGTGACATCCACTCCGTGCAGGTGAAAAGGATAAGCATCATGTCCCATGATCGAATCAATTCTGTGTCTACTCTTCTTAGACATCAACAAGCAAAACTGAAACCAAATAAGCCCTTAAAACTTTTTTGAACATTCAACGAGGCCCTAAAAGATGCATAACACTCGAAAGGAAACGGTTCCGAAGTGTATTAAAAGAACAATTTTCTCAAAAGAATGCTGTTTTCTCTCCAAAAGCATGGGTATAATGAAGGTGCTTCTAATTGCAAAGAATCAATACAAGCTTCCCATAAAAGCACATAATAGGTTACTCTTGAATAAGATATTGCATCCAATTGCACAAAGAGATTCCAAGAAATTCAAGTGAAGAACAATACAAGCCTTGAACAAGTAGAAGATTGTCCCCACAATTCCAAATTACAATCCAAAAACTCCTAATATCACACCCAGATTAGAAATAGTAGGATACATAAATTTCTGCATGCCTATCCAACAAGGTCATTCCAAATGCTCAATCTCCGACCCGACAATTAATGTACTGTGACTGCTTTCACAGAAAAGGAAGATTAATTCTATCTAAACAGTGAGCAAAGAAAAGATGATATCCTATTCAAGGGAGAAGGCAATCTTAAAGGAACGGATAAGTACACAAGACGGAGCTGTAACGCTTTAGATGACAACAGAATTATGAATGAAAGGAAGGGCAAGCGTCATTCAACTGTAAATTTGTAGCTCCTGTATTTACTTATTTGCAAAACACACAGGCATCAAAAAGTATGAAGCAAACTAGCTATTCCAAGCAGTTTAACAGAAAATACAAGAAACTTTAATAAATAAAATGTAACAGAAACTAGGAAAGTACTAAGTAACAGCCGTAGAATCAAAGAGTAGTCAATTAGATCCAAAAGCATATTCAGAAGAAATGAGTTAAATTCAACTTGGGCACGTAAAATGAATTCAAATATCAGAAAAAATATCGATATCAAGTTAAAGTCAAATTCCATCTCTTTCTCACAGGGTTCTAAATTCCAAAAACAATGTTGTCCCCCTTTATAGAACATGATTTCAAACAATATAAGATTCCTCATTGCAAAATAAGCATCTACATCTAAAAATTTTAGGAATTTTCTACTTTTTTGTCAATTTTCAATTATTGGACACAACAAATCCTCAAGTTTGATTCATCTTTCCCATCCACAAAGAGAATTTCCTATCCTCTTTTCTTTTGTATATTTTACGTTCTTCGTACAACGTTTTACCTAACTGCAATCTAATTAAAAGGAGATCTGTTTAATAGGGATGGACGAATGAACTATTACATCTGTCATTTAAAAAGAAAAGTATCTTAGATGAAAAAATGAAATGATAAAAGCTTGGAGAACACCCAGCTTCGAATTGAAAATTTATATATGTATTTAGTTTCAGAACGTTCAGAGTCATCATAATTATGAAGAAAAACTAGCCTATAATCCAATTGAGAGTCATCAATTTTAGAATAGAAACCACTGAAGAAGAAAAGCAAAGCTAAATAAATTCATAAAGAAGGTGAACATCAAAAGATAAGGATTGCATTAGGAATTCATTAAGATAGAAAAAAGGTTTATATCATTCCCTAGACTATCCCGTCTGCTTTTATGGACTGGATATTAGTATCAAGTTGTCTTTACTAATTAGTGATGCAGGCAACAGAATTAGAATAAGAAATATAGCCGAAGAGGAGGAAGAAGAGAAGAAAGGGACAAAGAACTATAGACGAGAAGAAGAGAAAGGGGAGGGAAAGCTAGAGAGAAAAGTAGAGTTGGGTAATAGACATCATGTCATTCATTCAATAATCATCATAAACTATCTTTCTCAGTTACAATACGATAACTTAAATAGACAAAATTAAGACTAACCTTAAAAGATGAGAAAAAATCTTAAAAGACGAGAAAATAACTTTAACTTAAATAAATAAATAAAACATATAAATAATAAAAGTAAAATGTCGAAGATGTGCTCATCAATTATCATCAATTAGTATGATAATCCTTACGAGGAAACAAAATAGGCATATCAGCCAACCTCAAGGAAAACCAATAGAAAAAGTGACTTGACTCAGAAAGTACTTCATTGCCATCAACTGCAGTCTGTTTCATTCTTTGCCAAAGGGAATACCCTTTTCCCTAATTAGAAAGGTTACGAACCTAGAATCTTAGAAAGAACTGCTAATTGTAGCCCACTAGCGCCCCTATAAAGCAAGGCTCAAGCCAAATAAAAGATTTCACACAGGACTGCAAGAGTACTCGTTTTCATAAGCATGACACCTAACTACACTTTCAATAAACCGTGTATTCAAGAGTTCAAATCTAACATCATGGTAGCCATCACTTAGGGGAACAAGTGTTCCAAATCAACTGCAAGAGAACGAATGCACAAATAGAGGGGGGATGTCCTCCATCACTAGAAAAATTCTAGACAACGCAGGAAACAAGGAACTCGCAGTTCAAAAAGGATGGATAACAATCTATCAAGTTTTCACAGCTGTCCTCAATAGAGAAATGATGAACCATAATCTTCCTTTCGTGAGAGTTTCTTAAGTCTAGTAGTCCTATGCACTAATCGAGAAGAAAAACAGCACAAACAACAACACAAGTCTGGAAAATACCTAGACTCGGATAAAACTATCCTCGGGATAGAAATGAACACCAAATGGTTTCTTCGCAAGATATTCAATAATGCAAACATAACCCTCTATTTATAATATTTTTCCCTCACTTCACACAAAGGCATTCTCTAACAAACAAGACACCTCACAAAATTATTTCCAATACTAACCTCTGTCATTCACTACTCAACAAGAAACTACAGATTTTCAATTAAAAAAAACATCACAAGAACAATGCTAGATACCAAACTACCAATCAAGCAGTAACTCGCAGCTCAAGATTTAATTGCAACTATCTGCCACTGACGTAATCCAATGATACTAATCACAATACCCAGATCAAAAATTAGAAGACATCAAAATAAACTCGTTTCAAAAGTAACCATAAGAAATCAAACATTTCATACCCGAAAATCATTTAACCAACATTAGAAAAGTGAAATTCAACATATGGAAAAAGAAAAGCACAAAGACCCACTTATCTCAACGCAACCATACAATCAAACACCAAATCAATCCCGGTTCTTTAACCTCTCAACCCGCTGGTTCAACTGCTCGATCTTAGCCACCAAATTAGTAACGGAATACAAAATCCAGTAGAAAACCAATGCGGCAGCGATTAAAAGCGCGTTCCGCTGACTCTTCATGATGGATTTCTGGTGACGAAGGTACTCGGAGGGAGTACACGAGTCGGCCTCACAACTCGGACGTGTTTCATACTTCCAGTAAATATCCATTAGCAAAAACAGACAGAAGGGAACAACCGAGAGAAGAGGTTTAAGCAGATTACGAATCACTGCGATCAATCCCTTTCGGAGCCCATCTAAGCCCGGAATCGTCAACAGAAGCACCATAATCGCCTCTGCCCCGGCGGTATAGCCAAGCACAACCCATTCCAACGCCATTTTATGCTAAAACGAGGTATGGATCTTGTTTCTGATCTTCGATCTCTCTTCCTTCAGGGTCGCAAAAAGTAGTTTTTTGCAAAGCCAATGCTTGAAAGGTGTTCTTATAAGAACAATGGCGGAAGTGTCAAGGACGCGTGGGGCGTTTCATTGCTTTTGTTTACAAACGTGTCATTTGGAATATAAAAAGAAGTACAAGTTACTTAATCTAAGATATATGAAAATAATAATGACAAAAATAAGTTGAATAACACAGGAGATAAATGTTACACCAAATAATATGAATAATATTAAATAGGCTAACCATGATAGAAAATATTCTAAAACTAATTCGAAATAACAAACTATAATGACATATATCAAAAAAATAAATAATCTTTAATAAACTAAGCACGCGTAATTATGATGATTTTATGCGTAATTTGTTGCATCCTGAGAACGGCAAACTGTTCTCCCCACAGGAACATTTTGGCTCCGCGTTCAAATTTATGAAGGAGAACAGTTTGCCGCGTTCTGAGAACGGCAAACCGTTCTCCTTCATAAATTTGAACGCGTAGAGCAGTCTTTATAAATTAATTTTAAAAAAATATCAAACGATATTCAATTTACTTAAAAATTTTACCACATGTTCACCACATAATGAGAAGATAATCTGAAAATTTCGTGATTTTATAACACTTGTATGATTTATTATAATTTTTTTATAAAAATAATTAACTAAAATTATAATATATCGTTTGGTATTTTTTTAAAATTGATTTATTAAGGTTTATCTTCACTTTATAAATTAATTTTAAAAAAATACCAAATGATATTCAATTTATTTGAAATGTTTACCACATGTTCAGCACATCATGAGAAGACAATCTAAAAATGTTCGTGATTTTAGAACACTTGTACGATATATTATAATTTTATATATTTATTTTATAAAACAATTATAATAACGCATACAAGTGTTATAAAATCATGAACATTTTCAAATTATCTTTCCGTGATGTGGTGAACATGTGTTTAAAATTTCAAGTAAATTGCTGTGACGGCCCGAGACCCGATTCCGATCAGAATCCGAGAGCCAAGTCATCACTCTGGGACATAACAGAAAAACAAGGACTATATTTTTTTTTTTGAAACTTTTAGAACGTTACAGGGATAAGAAACCTTATCTGGAAATGGGACTGGATGACATATGTATAAAACTGGATGACAATTACAGTTCGAAGAACAGAAGATAGAGGACTTTTATAAATCGAATCTTTAAAACTTCTCAAAGAGAGAAAACTTTCTCTAGATTTTCAAACTGGGAGCTAATTTATAACCGGATTACAGAAGTGAATAACAGAAGAGACTGGGAAGAACAGGGAACAGAAATGGACGATGAGAATAAATAAACAGAATAAACAGGAAATAAAGGCGGAAAACATAGGCTGAAGACTGGCAGAAGAAGTGGATTTTAAACAAATGTAAACAGTGACAACGGTGGATGTGAATAAGACAAAAGTGTATAGTGGCAGCGGTGGATATAAATTTTAAAAGCAGCGGTGGAAGTAAATACGACAAAAATGAACAGTGGCAGCGGTGGATGTGAATAAGACAAAAGTGTACACTGGCAGCGGTAGATGTAAATAAACAAAGGCAGTGATGGATATGAATTGTGCACTTTTCATGCCACCACAAAAACTATTGTGCCGGGCATGGGGTATAGGGCCCTTGCAGTATGCAAGTATATTTCTATGGATGATTCAGCCAACATTAATCGATCTGCCCGTTAATATGTAGTAAAGAAGTGCTGCCCGATCTCTAGTGAACTCCATATTCTGAGATGTCGGTATGAGATTACCCCTGATGAACCGACACCACACTTGAGCTTAACAATTCAGGCAGCTCATCAATAAATGTAGGGGTTGAGCCGGATTCACAGTGGAATATACCCAATTAAAGCCTCGATGCCCCATCTCGCGTAGAATTAACTCGTAGTCAGGCCTTTCGGTCATCATCGTGTGGTATTCATCCGCGGGTAAATTTGCCAGACCAAACTTGACGTTAATTGCTACAGCCGAATAATCTATGACCTTGTTTCGCACTTTGACAGCCCCAACTCCTTTTGAAGCCGTTGGGTTAGTATAGAATTCTCTAACGACACTCACATTAGCATCACCCTTCAGAATAGCCAAGGATTCCCAATTTTGCTGCCAAAGCATGTCTAAAATGTTGCAATCTATCATTCCGGGTGGAAATTGAATTTCACAAATGATTGTCTTATCCTTAGTCATGAAATCCTTGAAATAATTTTCCGCTTCAACATTGAGGAATGAGTGGTTGATTACGTAAAAAAAAATTGTTATTTCTATCTAAATTCTAAAAATATGGACATTTTACTTTATTAATTTATTTTAATATTTACATATTTTAACATTTTTCTCTATATTAGCAACGACTATGGTTTCTGATTCAAATGGATTGGTTGATTTAGACGAGAGATCAACTGGTGATGCCGAAATGGATTGGTATTTGGACGACACACCTGCATATGGTGATCTACGAGCATTCGATCACGCAGAGGAAAGTGAAGAATTATTTGTGTATTCGACCTCCAAAACTCTAGACGATGATCTTTGAACACCGGTCAGCTCGGATGACGAGGAGGAAAGTAGACCGTAAGAGAACAAATCGGTATGGATTTGTTTTTTAGGTAGAAAATATGATTCTTTAAAATAAATTAAAGAAGAAATACGCAAATATTCTTTGAAAAACAGTTATAGTATAAAATTCACTAAAAGTGAAAAAGAGGTGACTGACGGCTGAGTGTGAAAATGAATGTGGGTGGCGACTGCATGCTTCGAGAATACAAGAGAAGCATACGTTTCAAATAAAGAGTTTGATCGACACATTTCAGCAAAATGGGTGGCGAAGCATTACTTGGACAGGTTCAAAAGTCACCATACCTAGGACATCCCTTCTATTATCGAGACAGTGAAGAAGGACTTCACTGTCGACATTTCACCCAGTTTTACCACAAGAGCAAGAAGCATAACTTGAACCCTCAACGAAGGGAAGTGCGACCAACAGTTCGAACAACTGTTGCGTACGCAGCCGAAATATTCAGATCAAATCCGGGTAGCACAGTAAAAATTGATGGGAACCTAGTGGGCCCTAATTCTTTAGGATTTCAAAGATTGTATATGTGCAAAGCTGCTTGTAACACTGGGTTACTGGAGTGCAGGAGACCCCCATTATATGGTTGGATGATTGTCATCTGAAGAGGTCATGTGCCGGCCAATTACTCACAGCCGTCAGTATTGATGGCAACGATGGAGTATATCTCATTGCTGTTGCCCACGTCGAATCTGAGTGTGCGGACTCATGGACATGATTTTTGCAAATATTAAAGCAAGACCTAAACACTGAATTGGGTCGCAGTTGGACATTTGTTTCAGATCAACAAAATGTATAATGCATTTTTATATTTTATTTCAAATTTTTGGACGTTGTTGAAGTAATATTGTTTTATTGATGCTATTTTTCGTGCAAATATCAGGGGTTGCAGAGAGCTATTTGGGAACAATTCGAATGTGCAGAATATCATTTCCGCCTCCGCCATATATACGCCAATTTCAAAACCATTTTCGGGGCAGAGCATACAGAGATACGATGTGGAATATGGCCAGGCACCCACGGAGTCCCATTTTGAACATTAAGTGAAGAAATTATACCAGTTTAGTTCGGAGGTCTACGCAAGGCTTCGAGCAGAAGAGCCTAAATATTGGGCTAGTAATGCATTCTCTTCGAATCCCAAGTGCAAACTGAGATTGAATAATTTGTGCGAGTCATTCAATGCACCTCTTTTGCCGGTCAGGGACAAACCGATCCTGACCATGTTCGAGATGATCGGAAGCGCTTGATGACTCACATCGTGAAGAAATTTGAGAAGGTGGCCCAATCAACTGACATCCTATGTCCCCAGATAAAGAAAGAGCTTGATAAGCTAACGAGTGCATCTGGAAATTGGAGTGCAACGTTTATGGGAGCTACACGATTTCAGGTCAGCAACGGATACAAACAATTCATCCTCGACATGAATTTGTGTGTGTGCAACTATACTAGGTGGGAGCTTACATGAATCTCCTGTGTCCATTACATTCCTCTCCGCCAACAAAAAATTCCACAATTTCTGCCACGGCTGCGTGTCGAAGATTCCTGCGTCCCGTCAAATGTGTTGAAGCCCATGAATGTGTCTTGCGTAGCAGTGCCTGAAGTTGATCCCCGGTTAGGACAAGTGCGAATATTATGCCCCTACTGCTGACATATACGACACCACAGGGTGGAGTTCCTCTTACTAATTCTCGAGCTTGACGGCTCTTAGGAATTTCGCACTTATTTTCTTCAGCCTACCATGTTGACGCTTTCTTTTGGGTGGGAGGATTTTGTGCATCCCTTCTTCGGGAGGCCACATTAGTTGGCCGTTAATGGGACGAATATAATGTGAGTACATCTGCAGGTATGTTGCCTTGTAATAGCATGCATGCACATAATTTTCTGACGTTACTCTCATCCAGTACATGCAAGGAATGGAATGGACACAAGGGATTCCTGTAAGCTCCTACCTGGTAGAGTTGCACACAGATAAATTCAAGTCGACAATGAATTGTTCGTATCCGTTGCTAACCTGAAATCGTGTAGCTCCCGTAAATGTTGCACTCCAATTTTCAGATGCATTCGTTAGCTTATCAAGCTCTTTCTTTATCTGGGGACACAGGACGTCGATTGGTTGGGCCACCTTCTCAAATTTCTTCACGATACGAGTCATCAAGTGCTTTTGGATCATCTTGAAAATGGTCAGGATTGGTTTATCCCTGATCGGCAAAAAAAGTGCATTAAATGATTCGCACAAATTATTCAATCTCAGTTCGCACTTGGGATTCGAAGAGAATGCATAACTAGCCCAATATTTAAGCTCTTCTGCTCGAAGCCTTGCGTGGACCTCCGAACTAAGTTGGTATAATTTCCTCATTTCATGCTCGAAATGGGACTCCGTGGGTGCCCTGGCTGCATTCCACATCGCATCTCTGTATGCTCTACCCCGAAAATAGTTTTTGAAATTCGCGTATATATGGCGGAGGCAGAAGTGATGTTCTGCATGTTCGAATTGTTCCCGAACAGCTCTCTGCAACCTCTGATATTTGCACGAAAAATAGCATCAATAAAACAATATTACTTCAACAACGTCGAAAAATTTGAAATAAAATATAAAAATGCATTATACATTTTGTCAATCTGAAACAAGTGTCCAACCGCGCTCCGATTCAGTGTTTAGGTCTTACTTTAATATTTGCAAAAAACATGCCCATGAGTCCGCACACTCAGATTCGACATGGGCAACAGCAACGAGTTATACTTCATCGTTGCCATCAATACTGACGGTTGTGAGTAATTGGCCGGCACATAACCTCTTCAGATGACGATCATCCTACCATATAATGGGGGTCTCCTGCACTCCAGCAACCCGGTCTTGCAAGCAGCCATGCACATATACAATCTTTGAAATCCTAAAGAATTAGGGCCTATTAGGTTCCCATCAATTTTTACTGTGCTGCCCAGATTGGATCTGAATATTTCGGCTGTGTACGACCACCGTTGCTCGAACTGTTGGTCGCACTTCTCTTCGTTGATGGTTCGAGTTATGCTTCTTGCTCTTGTGGCAAGACTGGGTGAAATGTCGACAGTGAAGTTCTTCTTCACTGTCTCGATAATAGAAGGGATATCCCAGGTAGGGTGATTTTTGAACCTGTCCAAATAATGCTTCGCCACCCATTTTGCTGAAGCGTGTCGATTCTCAACTTTCCTCGAACAGCTGTGAGAGTCGATCAAACTCTTTATTTGAAACGTATGCTCCTCTTGCATTCTCGAAGCATGCAGTTGCCACCCACATTCATTTTCACACTCAGTCGTCAGTCGCCTCTTTTCACTTTTAGTGAATTTTATACCGTAACCGTTTTCCAAAGAATATTTACGCATTTCTTTTTTAATTTATTTTAAAGAACCATATTTTCTACCAAAAAAAACCTATACCGATTTGTTCTCTTACCGGTCTACTTTCCACCTCCTCGTCATCTGAGCCGACCGGTATTCAAAGCTCATCGTCTAGAGTTTGGAGGTCGAATACACAAATAATTCTTCATTTTCGTCTGCGTGATCGAACGCTCATAGATCACCATATGCAGGCGTGCCGTCCGAATACCAATCCATTTCGGCATCACCAGTTAATCTCTTATCTAAATCAACCGATCTATTTAAATCGGAATCCATAGTCGTTGCTAATATAGAGAAAAATGTTAAAATATAAAAATATTAAAATAAATTAATAAAGTAAAATGCCCATGTTTTTAGAGTTTTGATGGAAACAACAAAAGTTTTTTTTGCGTAAGATATAATAATAACAAAAATTATAAGTTAATTAAAATAAAAAAATAACTAATATATTTTTACGTCAATACAATAAAAAAATAAAGATTATATAATTGATAAAAACAAAATCAAATATAAAAAAAATTAAAACAAAATTAATTAAATCAAAAAATTAAATCGTTTAAAATACTGATGAAGATAATTTTAAAGAAAGATTGCTCTTGACAATCTCCTTTGACAGAATTTCTTTTTCAAATATTCTCCTAGGAAATGCTGGAGGGTCACTAACGGTCCACTTAAATTCCAGTCTCCTAGACAGAACTTACTTACACAGGACAATCACACAACTTAATAAGCAGTACGAGAAACGACGATAACAGATTATATTCAATTAACTATAGTATGATAGATAAATATGTAATTAAAAAAACAAACTGCATTATGAAAGAAAATTACAAATATTTATAAGGGATAAATTAAAACCTAAAATTATAATTTAAAAAAAAAAACTTATTATTTAGACCTTGCTGAATTGCCGATTAACCGAAAGCAATATCGCCAGAGAAAGAAAGTATTCGAGAAGATGAGAGAAGATGTGATTTTGGAAGAGGGAAAGTGGTTAAATAGGGGGTTAAGGGATATGGGACAAAGACCCGTGACTGGTTTAGCGAGAAAGGACAACCGGTCTAATCAGACCGGCTGTCCTTTCCATATAGGACAAAGACCCGTGACTTTATCACGGGTCTTGGTTCAGCGAGAAGGGACGGCCGGTCTGATCAGACCGACTGTCCCTTCTAATATGGCCAAACTGCCGTGACGCTAAAGTCACAGCGTTTAGTGAGAAGGGACTGCGGGTCTAATTAGACTGGCCATCCCTTCTAAAAGGTTGAGAATGGACGGCCCTTCTACTTGAACCGACTTTCCCTTCTCACTAAACAACAAAAAAATTTAGAAAAGGACGATCGGTTCAAGTAGAAAGGTCGTCCCCCAGATGTTGTTTTGCCTATTTTTGATAGTTGAAGAGTTTTTTCGATGAATAGTAAACTTTTTTATTTAAAAAAAAAAAAAAACACCAATAATTGAGGGTTTAAAATAAAAAAAAACCCTTAAAGTTTTATGCTTTTCACTAAACAGTTTTCTGAATCGAAAGTCCAAAATTTTGAGAGAGAGATTGCGAAAACTCCTTGGTGACGAACAAGCCTGGTTCACTTTACAAGTCGACAAAACTGCACAATAGAAAGTCAAGCGTAGATCATATATTCTTTATCGATCTCCAATTTTAAGACAGTGAATGACTTCCTTGAAAATAATAGTTGAAGACAAGAGGCATCAAACTTTGCATGTATGATTACAAGTTACCGGAGAGATATTTTATCCGCAAACAATGACTGGACCACCTAAACTTTAACCTTTTCATCAACTGTGAGTAAGTCGTTCACAGAGGTGATTCAGCCTCTGAGTATGTTAAAAAATATGCAGCAACCCACTGAAAATTAAAAAAAGAAGTTGCATATTTCTGAGTTATGACTGATCACCACAAAATATATATATATCTATATCTATATATATCTATATATATATCGGGTAAAAACCATTTTGAACCTCTATCAATTTTTTTGAAGTATTTAACCATGACTAAACAAACCTCAAACTATAAAAAACCTAACAACCTAAACTCGACAGACGCCCGATAGCGCTCCCTGTTCCGCATTTTACAAAGAGAACGAGCAATTGTTCTCCAAGCGCAACCCCCGTTTTGTCCGGGAGTCGACGCGGGGGTGTAGAACCCCGTGCATAGAACGGGGGACCGATCTAAAAAGAACGGCCCACCGTTCTTTCCGGTGGTCAACGCTGGGTGTATAACGGCACGCACGTGCCGTTCTCCGGAGAACGAGGAGCAAATCTCTTTGATTATTTAAAAAAATCAACCCTCCACTCTCACTCCACACCTTCCAAAAACTCTAAAATCTTGCAAATATTTTCTTTGCTCTATATATCTATATATATCTATATATATCTATATATATCTATATATATCTATATATATCTATATATATCTATATATATCTATATATATCTATATATATCTATATATATCTATATATATCTATATATATCTATATATATCTATATATATCTATATATATCTATATATATCTATATATATCTATATATATCTATATATATCTATATATATCTATATATATCTATATATATCTATATATATCTATATATATCTATATATATCTATATATATCTATATATATCTATATATATCTATATATATCTATATATATCTATATATATCTATATATATCTATATATATCTATATATATCTATATATATCTATATATATCTATATATATCTATATATATCTATATATATCTATATATATCTATATATATCTATATATATCTATATATATCTATATATATCTATATATATCTATATATATCTATATATATCTATATATATCTATATATATCTAGACAACCACTAATATCTTGCTTAGTAATAAACGATGCTTCTCCTTTTAATTCACCCAGACATTAAAACTCATCACCTTCTCAGGGCAAGAACTTTGTGGTTTCTCTGAAGATAGTTTGCGTTCTTTCCACGAGCTTCTTGTGCGTATTATCTTACAACAGGGTAAACACCATTTTGAACCTCTATCAATTTTTTTGAAGTATTTAACCATGACTAAACAAACCTCAAACTATAAAAAACCTAACAACCTAAACTCGATAGACGCCCGATAGCGCTCCCTGTTCCGCATTTTACAAAGAGAACGAGCAATTGTTCTCCAAGCGCAACCCCCGTTTTGTCCGGGAGTCGACGCGGGGGTGTAGAACCCCGTGCATAGAACGGGGGACCGATCTAAAAAGAACGGCCCACCGTTCTTTCCGGTGGTCAACGCTGGGTGTATAACGGCACGCACGTGCCGTTCTCCGGAAAACGAGGAGCAAATCTCTTTGATTATTTAAAAAATCAACCCTCCACTCTCACTCCACACCTTCCAAAAACTCTAAAATCTTGCAAATATTTTCTTTGCTCTGGTGAATTTTCTCTATATTAGCGACGACGAAGGATTCTGATTCAAGTTGATTGGTTTATTTAAACGAGACAACTTGTGATGCCGATATGAATTGATACTCATACGACACGTCTGTATATGGTGATCTTTGAACATTCGATCACTTAGATGGATTAAGAAATAGATGTGCACTCGACTTCCAGAACTCTAGACGATGAGCTTTGAACACCGGTCGGTTCGAGGGATGATAAGGTGGAAAGCATACCAAGCATACCGTTAAGAGAAGAAATCTCAATAAAAAAAATTTTTGGGAAAAAAATTAAGTTATTTAAAAGAAATTAGGGAAGAAATAGTCGAACAATCTTTGAAAAATAGTTATAGGATCAAATTCACAAAGTGAAAATCAGCGACTGACAGCTGAGTGTGAAGACGGATGTGAGTGGCGACTGTATGCTTTTAAGATGCAAGACGAGGATACGTTTCAAATAAAGAGTTTAATCGATTTTCACAGTTGTTCGAGGAAAATTGAGAATCGACACACTAGAGGAAAATGGATGGAAAATCATGGGCGAAGAACAGTACAAGCTAGTTTGTTCGTACGCTGCAGAAATATGTAGATCAAATCCGGGTAGCACATTACAAATACATACTGACGAGATGGGGTGTGATTCATTGGTATGCCAAAGAATGTATATGTGAATGACTGCTTGCAAGACAAATTTGCTACAGTACGGTCGTTCTATTATCTGTAAGAATGGTTATTATCTAAATGGATCGTGTCCCGGCCAATTACTCACAGCCGTCAGTATTGATGACAACGATGGAATATATTCTGTTACTATTGCCAACGTCGAAAAAGAATGTAGCGACCCTCATACTATTCCCATTTTTACCCATATAAATTTTTCATTTTCTTTTTATAATTAAAAACATTAAACCTAGCTTTTGTGCGGAAATAAAACTTTAAAAATTGAAATCATTAAAATCTATGTTTATAAAGCGTTAAAACAAAACTTAAAACATTTAAACAATTAAATTAAAAACATTTAAAACAATTGAAAACAGAAAGCAGGGCAAAATGGGAAAGCCATCCCATTTATGCAGGGGCGATCGATCGCCCAAAACAGGCGATCAATCGCCCACGGCGATCGCAACCAGGCGATCGTTCGCCTGGTTGATCGCCCCTGGCGATCACCTTCAATGCCGAGCGATCGCAGGCAATCGCTCGGCATGCGCTCTGGAATTCCTTCCAGAGCGCATTCCAAATGACCAAGAGGGGCGATCGATCCCAACCCTTGGGCGATCGATCGCCATCTCCTCTGCCTCCCCTTTCTTCCTCGCTCCTTCCTCTTCTCTTCTCTTCATTTCTTTTCCTTGTTTTCTCTTCCTTCCTTCTTTCTTTTCCTTACACACATATACACTTAACACACTAAACATCATAATAGCATCAACCTCAACTCACTCTTAATTCCATCTATTTCCTCACTTCTTCAATCACCCGAAATAACGACTTAAAACTCAATTAAGACGAAATACATTTTCTTGAAAACAAACTGCATGGTTATGTTTAAAAAAAATGAACATCTCCCTATTATCACACATTTTACAAAAACAGTTTCTAAAACGTTTAAAAACATTAAAATGTAAACCTATCAACTAATCAGAACCAAACACCCTAAAATGTTCTATCTGTACGCTTTCTACTCAAAACATCCCAAATACCTACATCCCCACGGGTCATGAAACGCCTCGACTGCGCCAGCACACTCCCGCAATCATCCTCCGTCAACTGGACTCATGCCTCGGGAGGAGGATCGTCATCCTCACATGTTTCCTCGTAGTCACCTACACCATACAGACACCTATGAAATAAAAATCTCAGCAAGCTCTAGTAAATGTAAATGCATGCTATGCATATGAGTTCAGAAATCGTGCAGCATTTTCTTTATCTTTACTCTGTGGGTGTCACCGAGATCTCAGCCCCCTAACCAGAGAGAGCACATCCAGCAGTCGGACTACTCTTTCCAGCTAGAGGAGGGGGGTACACGATTACAACACGTACAGCCGTGCCTGAGCCCCATCTCGCATGACCTATAACTGTATAACTATGAGTACGTGTTAGATGTGGTATTATGACAAATTCGTAGTTGATCTTCACAATAGGTCGAGCCCCTCTCCAGGCCACATCGCCATTTTTTTTAAAACATCGTACGGAAATTCATTTTCATGCTCTTTTAAAACACGTAATGCGTGAACAGTTCAATATGACAGAAAGTAAACATACATGATTCGTACCATCGAGACAATAAAGCATTTAAAAGCATAACCTATACAGAACTAATCCTAACTACCCGACCAAAACAATTTAAACATCCGCGTCACCAAAACTCCTCGAGATGACTTTGACGTACGGTGTAGGCCAATCGGCCAGAGAAAATCACGAGAACTTACCTCGTGTCCGATGCAGCTCAAGCTCCGTCCACGAGCGTTGTTTGTCTGAGGCAAAAATACAACATCGACGTTAAAACAAGTTTAAGCTTCTAAACGTCCAAATTGACAAAACCTTAACTAAAGAAATTCCTAAAAGTTCTAACTTAACTAATCAAAGCATTTAAACCACCAATTAGTGTTCGATAGTTCAAAATCACAATTAACGAGTTTTCCTAAAAACCCGAAAATTCTCCAATTTTTAACTTTTTCCGAAAATCAATTTAACTTCGTCCAATAACGTCCAATACGTTCACTATATTCTTAATTACGGCAAATCTATAAATTTCGAACCCTAAATCGCGTTTTTTATCAAAACCCTAATCGTTTAACCTAAGCGTATAACTTTCTAAAAATCAAAAACTAACGCTCTAAAACTATAGATTCATACATAGAGCATTGATTGGGGGAGAAAGCGTGAAGAACGGAAAACGAACGGAGGAAAAACGGAGGTCGAATGTTGAGAAATCGCCGACGGCAGAGAGGAAATCGCAAGGGAGAAAAGAAGAAAAAAGGTTCTGGTGTGAAATGGTGAAGGAGAAGAGGGATTTGAGTTTTTAATATAAAATTGACTTTGCAAATTACCATTTTGCCCTTAGTACTTAATTCTGTTTGTTTCGTTCTTCGTTTCATTAATCGGCTAACTATTCGGTTTCACCCAATCTCTTTATTTCACCAATAAGTCCAACTTATTATTTGAGATTTATTAAAACTGTCTGTTCGCAAATCGGACCTCGTTTACTATTTTTACTAAAACGTCCTTTATATTACGAGAAACTTAATTACTCGAAATATAGCGTTATTACTTCGAAAATTCTCGTAAATTCCTTAAAATTCCCATTAATCATTAGGATCCCATTAACGTTTTTTTCGTAAATCAAGCTTGATTTAACATATTTACAAAAATGTCATCAAATATTATAATATAAAAATCCTGTAAAGCCGGGTATTACAAAGAATACACGGACACATAGACATAATTTTTGCAATATTTGAAGCGACACCTAAATACTGAATCGGAAGACAGATGAACAATTATTTCGGATCGAAAAAAGGTATAATGCATTTACGACGTAGGATCGCATCTGCTATTGTTTCTCATATTGCTTATTTAGTAGTGTAATTGTACTGTGTAAGGAAATTCTGTATAGGAGACTAGATTTTAAGTGAGACCGTTTATGACCCCTCCCCCCTTTCCTGAAAACTTACTTGCAAATGTAATTATGTCTAAGAGATTGTGAGATTGTTTAGTACAGTCTTTCCTGAGAATTATCTTATCAGTACTCTTCACGTTTTACAACGGTGGTATTATCATTATTGTTGTTATCAATTATATTATTTTCCCAACAAAAATATTGAGGCATTGTGGTCGTTATAATGTTTTATGTTGACTCTGTTTTTCTTTCAAATATTAGGATTTAGTGAAGAATGTGGAAGATCAATTTAAAGAAGCCAAATACCGCTACTGCTTATGGCATATGTACGCAAATTTCAAAAATCAATTTCGGGACAGAGCATACAGAAATGCGATATGAAATATAGCCAGGGCAACCACAAGGTATCATTTCAAAATAGAAATAAGAAAATTACTTCAGCTTAACCCGGATGCCCACGCATGGTTTCGAGAAGAAGAGCCTAGATATAAAGCTAGTCATGTCTTCTCTTCGATCACTAAGTGCGAAATAGGGTTGAATAATTTGTGCGAGTCATTCAATGCAGTTTTATTGTCTGCCAGGGACCAACCAATTCAGACCATGTTCGAGATTATCCGAAAGTGCTTGATGACTCGCATTGTGAAAAAGTTTAAGAAGTTGGTCCAATCAACAGACCTCCTGTGTCTCCAGATAAGCAAAAATCTTAAGAAACTAGAAAGTGCAGTTCGAAATTAAAGTATTGTTCTTGCAGGAGGTGCACAATTTGAGTTCAACAACGGCAACGAACAATACGTTGTTGAAATGAAATACGTGTGTTCAACTGTAACAGGTGGGAGATTACTAAAATTTCGTGTGTACATTTCATTCCATGCATGCATTCTTTAGAGTAGCACTAAAAAATTATAAGCATCAATACTATCACCGGACAACTTACCTATAGTTGTACTCACACTTTATTCAACCCGTGAGCAGCCACCAAATATGACCGCAAATACCAAATTTGAAGGAAATCATCCTGCCCAGAAGATATCACCAACCTGATATACCAAAGTAGACAAGAGTGCAAGATGTTGATGACTCGTCAAGTTCGACAATTAGTAAGAATAACTCAAAGATGTTGTGTGGTATATGTCGACAGCAGGGGCATAATAATCACACTTGTCTTTATTGGGGATCCACTTCAGGCGATACTTCGCAAGACACGTTTATGAGTTTCAACACATTTGACGGAGCACAAGTACAGTTCAACACATATCGCTCATAAACACATTGTCATTCTTTTTTAATATAGTTTTCATTATGTGCAGGAATATGCGAATGACAGCCCAGACAAAAACTATTGACTGTTGTAATTTATGTTTGAAAATGAGGAACTCCAGACTCTGCTGCTGCATGTGATACTTCTTACATCTGCTGCTGCATCTCTTAAATCTGCTGCACGGGGTGTACAACATGTGGGGAGACAGCTACGAAGAAATTATTCACTTATTTTACGCGACCTTGACCACTACTGGGAAAAGGGGGTGCATGAAGAAATACCTATTCGAAACAGATATTGTCGTAGGTGAAGGTGATGACAACGAACTGCTCGGATTTGCCGCAGAAAATGCAGTCATATATTATCACGCTTCTCGAGAGTGATTTTGCCAGATCAGCATATGGACTACAGTTCCTGAGGCAGATTCACCGCAATTTCGACATTGCAGCCTTCGTGAAACCAAAATCGAAGGACTTGAACGTAAAAAATTGTGTTATTCACAAACCCTTCAGCCACACCCTCCTACCGAGGGATGGACATAGAGTTCTCGTGAGGTGGACGGATCTCTATGTCTTGGAGAAGCTCTACAATGGCACGATGTTCGACTCGTGATACATGATTTTATGTCACATGGAAGAGATCGGGCGAACATGTAACAAAAATCTGTCGTACGGGACATTGATTTGAAAGATTGTGGAGCAATCTCAGCTTCAGCTACCCACTTGAGACCAGCGGAGAGCTTCGAGATTCATTGATGTATTTGACATGCTTAATTTGAGTTGGATAGGCCTAGTCGAATTCACCGGGTCTTGAATGCTTAAGGGAGATTGATAACTCTTAAATTAGAGTTATTTTATACGGTAATTAATTGATAGAACTTATATGAATTGAGTGAATGCAAGAAGAAATTGGTAGGATTTACTATAGTTGCTACATGATGCTGCAACATCAATGTCTTGATTAAATTTAATATATTTCATGCATATTCTCTATTAAAAGCATATTTTTAACCTTAATTCGAATTTTATATTTTCTTATTTGAATGCAAAGTAATAGCGGGAAAATCGAATTCAAAGACTGAAGATTATGAAGAGAGAGATAGCAAATCAAGGAGATGATTGTTACGAAAAATAAAGGACTCAAATCAAGGAATCGTGGCTGTGAAACTTTTCAGAAGATTATGAAGAGAGAGAGGCAAAAATCACGGAGAGGCTTAAAAACAAACGGATCTGGAGAGAGATAGGGGTACACTTAGCATGCAGAACGATGAAAAGAAGCAATTTTTGGACTAGAGGAAAAAGGAGTCTGCAGCTGGAGACGAGAGACTTCAATTGTTTTTATTCTTCTCTTCTACTTTTTATGTTGCTTATAAATATTATTATTTTTAGTTTTATTACTATGATTTTAGGCTAGTTCTTTTTTTTTTTTTATCTTGGTTGGTCAAGAAAGTACTCGTTACATATGTTTATTCTGATCTATAAATGCTTTGCATTTGTTTAATCGAACAATTTCTCATGATTTTTATTGTATAAATCGAATTGTGTCGATAGGGAAAGTTATTTTCACATGTCCTTTTGTATCGATAGGTAAATAGAAAATTAAGATGCATGAGTAATTAAATAAATTAAAATTTTTGCAAAGTAGCTAACATTAATTTATTTGACGTTAAGAATATGTTTACGCAAAAATTCAGATTAAGTTTTTGTCTTTTTAAAGTAGAAAAGAAAATTCTGAAACGAATTTATCTAGACAATTTGACGGAACCCTAGAAATTATTATGAATTATTGTTGTTCTGTGACTAATGCTGTAGCATCAGTAGTAAATACATGTAATGAGGAAATCGACCCTAACCAAGGCTTTTCCCATAATTACCTTTTTAAATCATTTCTATTTTTAGTCTTTATTAATTTTGAGTAATTTTAGTTTATCATTCCGTACTATTTATTTAATTTCAATACTTTCATCTATTTTCAATATTCTCACTTTTATTTTTATAGAATTTTATAGCAAAGTTAATTTAATTAAAAATATCCTCGTGGGATCGACTTTTATTTACTCTATTACTTTATTAGCGACACGTGCACTTGCGTTAGAGTATAGAAAATCACTAACACGTGCACGTGCACTTACGTTAGGGTGTAGAAAACCAAACTTATTAGTTTATATTCTGCTTTGTGTTTTTTTTTTTTTTTTTTAAGAAGAAGTCTTTCATTGCTAATTTCCTTCATCAAACACTGAATTATTGTCATCTATCAATAATTGTAAAGTTTAGTAAGGATAATATTCCTAAGCAACTAAAAGGAATTTGTGTGTTATGAACAAATAAGCTTATGAGAATAAATCTTAATTAATTTATAATAATATGTAACAGTGATATTATTCAATAACTTACTTAATTAGGAGATATTTGAAAATTGTATTGTTATTCATTTGATTCAAAAACTAAAAAGAAAAAAACTAATTTCCAGAAAACAAAATTAAACAGCCAACACCTAATTTCTCCTCTACCCATTCTATTTTTACCCCCAAACTTAAAAATTGACAGTGTCCCCACTGCCAAACAAAATAAAATGCAAACAAAAAGAGGGGGAAAGAACTTTCCTGGGTAATTACACTCCTGTTTCTGGTTCGGAGTCCGAGTCCTGGAGTAACAGTGTGGAGAAATGAGAAAAGGTCAGTCGGGGCTCATCAAAAGACATTTTCAAACTCGCTGCCAATGCTTTGTCTTGGAGGTGGCTGTTGCGCCAGAAGACTATGCTATTTATTTTTAATTTTGCAAGCTCGGCCTCATTGTGGAATTGATGTATTTCTTATTGGCTTATGCGTTGTTCCATTATAAGCAGAGTTTCATTCTGCTTTGCCAATTTTTCATTCAGAAGCTTCAAGCCTTCCATGATTTGTTGCTGATAAATATTGGCCTTGGCTGATGCTGCAGCTCCTCTTGCAGCATTAGGATGGTGTGCACTTTTCTTTCTCGATTCTACATCCCCCTCTGTCTCTTCCTCCCCTGAATTACTGAGTGTTATTCATCTTATTGCCAAAGGGGTAATGCCCGGTGTTGATGCAAGTTTCTCCTCCCTTTCTTCATAAACTACACCAGCATATTCACATAGCCCTATTATGAGAGAGGGAAAAAGAAATTGTCCCTTTGGGTGCAACGCATTAGCACACAAGATCCGATAAATAATAGAGCCAATATTAATTCTATTTCCAGTGAGAATACAATATAACAAGATTGCCCTATCCTTAGTAACATGTTGTCCATGAGAGATAGGTAATAAACGACTTATAAGAAAATGGTACCATACTCTCGCCTTTGGTAGTAAGTTGATTCGGGGGAGTGAAAAGTAGCCTGTTTTTGAAACAATCCAATCGGTGTCTAGTTCAGCGATTTCCTTCAGTACGGCCTTCAGAAATGATGGGGAACGATTGTCCGCGTGAATGTAAAAATAAACCTCTACTTCGTCTAAATCATAGAAAGAGTTTATTGCAGCCGGCGTAATTTTTACCTTTCATTTTCTGACCAGGACTATCTCAGGTAGCTCGCCATCAAAGTTGGCATAGAATTCGCGAACTAAGGGCGTTATGACCTCTTCCGGCAAAGCACAAAATTTTGTTCATCAGCGCTCTTGAATTATTGACGAGACATAGACCAAGTACCCCTTGTAGGTGCCTTCTGAAAAAACAAATCCTCTTTCCAGAGCAAACGTTTTTTTTGTCATACCGAAGTTTTGCTGTGTCGGAGATGAATTCTTGCTTGCACAAATCTTCAGCAGTTTTTCGTCCAGTACTCTTAGCTCTCATGATTGTGTTGATGTCCTGAAAAAGGAAGAGAAAATTTTTGTGAGAAGCAAGATTTTGAAGGATTGCTGCAGTGGCCCAGGGCTTCAGAAAAGGAAAGTAAAAAAATTCGAAAGAGAGGGAGATGTTGTGAGAGCGGTCAATTAACATTGAATAAATAGAAAAATTTCTAATTATTTAATATTAATTATTTCGCTCTACATTTCTTCCCTTTTTTTTAAATATATCTATCTGGCGGAAAGGTGAACATTTAAACTTTTAAATGAGAAAATAAATGATTCGATCAAAAATTAAAATTGCTCATCTGTTATGCTACAACAAATGTTGTAGCATCACTATTATTTTAGACGAAAATTAAAGGATATGTGAAAAAAAGATACTAGATATTGGGTTGTCTCCCAATAAGCACTTGATTTTACAGTCATCAGCCTGATTTCTTCATATGTCACATTTCTTCGCTGTCCTATAGAGTAATTGAGGTAATTTCTGATAATATTTCTCCATGATAATGTTTTACTCTCTGACCATTTACCTTGAAATTTCTGCGACTCTTTTCAACCCGTAATTCTAGTGTACCATATGGGAATACTTCCATGATTTTGAATGGTCCAGACCATCTAGATTTTAGTTTACCTGAAACAGATTTATTCTTGAGTTGAAGAGTAACACCTTCTGTCCTTCTCAAAAACTTTACGTTGAATCTTTCTGTCATGCCATTTTTTTTTTACTTTTTCTTTATAAATCCTTGCATTTTAGTAGGCTCCCATTCGTAATTCCTCTAATTCTTGCAACTGTAACAATCTATTCTTTCTTGCTTGCTGCAAATCCAAGTTCAATGCTTTTATTGCCCAGAAAGCCTTGTGTTCTAGCTCTACAGGGAGATAGCAAGCTTTTTCATAAATCATGTTATATGAAGTAGTGCCTAGAGGAGTCTTGAAAGCATGTCTGTACGACCATAATGCATCATCTAGTTTCTATGACCAGTCCTTTCGGTTCGGATTCACTACCTTCTCCAGAATCCTTTTATTTCCCTGTTAGACACTTCTGCTTGGTCATTACTTTATGGGTGGTATGTTGTTGTCACCTTGTGTCTAACTCCATATTTACTCACTAAACCAGTGAAGGCTTCGTTGTAGAAATGAGATCCTCCACCACTGGTAATTGCTCTGGGAGTTCTAAACCTTGTGAAGATATTTTTCTGCAAAATTTTTAAAACATTCTTCCCTTCATTGTTTGACAGGGATGTAGCTTCTACCCATTTGGAAACATAATCGACTGCCAAGAGGATATATTGATTCCCATGAGATGCTGAGAATGGTCCCATGAAGTCGATCCCCCAGACATCAAAAATTTCGATCTCCATGATGTTAGTCTATGGCAGTTCGTGTTTTCTTGATATGTTTCCTACTCTTTGCCACACGTCACAGTTTTGAACAAAATTATTAGCATCTTTAAAAAGGGTAGGCCAGTACAAACATGATTGCAAAACTTTTGCTGCTCTACGCGTTCCTCCGTAATGGCATCCGTATGATGCTGCATGGCATTGCTACAGCACTTGGTCCATTTCTTCCTCTGGTATACATCTTCTCAGCAACTGGTTTGCGCATTGTTTGAAAAGGAATGGTTCATTCCAAAAATATTATTTCACGTCTTTCAAGAACTTCATTTTCTGCTGATAATCAATGTCGGGAGGAAAGATATCACTCACAATATAATTGACAAAGTCTACATACCAAGGCGCTGGAGACACATTCAGTTTCAACATCTGTTCAACTGGGAATGTCTCCTTGATACTCTCTCCGAGTTACTGTTCGCTCACATTTTCCAGTCTAGATAAATGATCTGCAACTTGGTTTTCGCATCCTTTTCTGTCACGGATTTCCAGATCAAACTCCTGAAGCAGTAACACCCAGCGGATTAGTCTTGGTTTAGCATCCTTCTTAACAACCAAATACTTGATTGCTGCATGATCGGTGTACACAATAACCTTGTTTCCTATCAAATATGCTATGAACTTATCAAATGCAAACACCACTGCCAGTAATTCTTTTTCAGTAGTTGTGTAATTCTTTTGAGCTTCATTTAGAGTTTTGCTGGCATAATAGATTGAATGGAATACTCTGTCTTTTTTCTGTCCCAGCATAATCACTTGCATCGCACATCAGAATAAACGGTGAAGCCCAATCAGGTGCTGTTATCACTAGTGCGGTGATCAACTTTTGTTTCAACAAATTGAAAGCTTCCAGACAGTCATTGTCGAAGTTAAAGGAAGTGTTATGCTCCAATAACATGCATAGTGGTTTAGAAATTTTTTAGAAGTCTTTAATAAAGCGGCGATAAAATCCTGCATGTCCTAAGAAACTTCTGATCCACTTAACTGTTTTTGGTGGTGGCAATTTTCCAATGATCTCCACCTTAGCTTTATCTACTTCCAATCCTTTCTTTGAAACTCGATGCCCGCGCACTATTCCTTCTGGAACCATGAAATGACATTTCTCCCAGTTGAGTACTAAATTTGTCTCCATGCATCTTTCCAGAAATTTCTCTAGATTCTTTAAACATAAGTTGAAGGATTCTCTCACAATGGAAAAATCATCTATAAATATTTCCAAACACTCTTCAATCATGTCTGAAAAGATAGCCATCATGCAGCGTTGGAACGTTGCTGGGGCATTACACAACCCGAACAGCATCCTCCTAAAAGCAAATGTTCTATATGGGCATATGAAGGTAGTTTTCTCCTGATCCTCGGGGGCGATGGTGATCTGATTATACCCAGAATAACCGTCCAGGAAGCAATAAAATCTCTTGCCCGCCAACCTGTCCAACATTTGATCGATGAAAGGCAAGAGAAAATGATCCTTGCATGTTGCCTTATTTAACTTTCTGTAATCCATACAGATCCTCCATCTTGTTACTGTCCTTGTTGGAATTAGCTCATTCTTTTCATTGGCTACCACAGTTGTTCCTCCTTTCTTTGGAACGCATTGAACTGGGCTAATCCACGAGCTGTCTAAAATAGGGTAGATGATGCCAGCATCCAGCCACTTAAGAATCTCCTTTTTCACGACTTCCTTCATTACTGGGTTTAGCCTTCTCTGCTACTCTATTGATGCACTATATCCTTCTTCTAATAGTATTTTGTTCATGCAAATACTTGGACTAATCCCTTTTATATCCTTTACTGTCCATGCAAGAGCCTGTTTATGGTTTTTCAAAACATGTAATAATTCTTGCTCTTGCGTGGTTGATAAAACTGCTGAAATCATAATAGGAAGAGTATCTTTAAATCCCAGGAATGCATATTTGAGGTGAGATGGCAGTTGTTTAAGCTCTAATGTCGGTGCCTCTTCACTCGATGGTTGAAAAATATCTGGGCTATCTTTTGTTCTAATTAGTGCCTCAAACTGTTTTCTGTAGTTTCGATAAAGCTGTTTTGTTTCTACTATCTTTATTTTCACTAATATGCTGAAACAATCTTCCTCGTCATAAGGGTATTTCATGGCCTTCAGAACATTGAAGGTGATCTGTTGATCATTTACTCTCATAGTGAGTTCACCTTTTTACACATCAATCAAGGTTCTTCCAGTGGCTAAGATGGGTCTTCCCAGAATGATAAGTACCTCATGATCAGCTTCATAATCTGTATGATAAAGTCAGCTGGCAAAATGAAGTTGTATACCTTTACAAGAACATCTTCTATCTTTCCTTGTGGATGTGTCAGCGAGCGATCAGCAAGTTGCAGAGTCACAGTTGTGGGTCTAACTTCTTCAATTCCCAGCTTCTTGAAAATCGACATAGGCATCAGGTTAATACTTGCTCCTAAATCGCATAGAGCTTTTTCGAAATAACTATTGTCAATCGTACATGGGATGGTGAAACTGCCAGGATCTTTTAATTTCGATGGAATCTTGTTTTGCAAGATGTAGCTTGTCTCTTCTGTCATGGCCACCAGTTCATATTCTCTCAGCTTTCACTTTTTGGACAGGACATCCTTCATGAATTTTGTATAGTTGGGCATTTGTTCAAGTGCTTCCACCAAGGGCACATTGATGTGGAGCTGCTTAAGAACATCTAGAAATCTTTTAAACTGTTTGTCCTGCTTGTGTTTCTGTAATCTCTGAGGAAATGGTGGTGGCGGCTTCTGGATTCTTAACTCCTCCTGCTGTTGCTATGGGGATGCTGTAGCATCAGTCGTTGGATTTCTTTTTTCTGTTTCGTCTGATTCTTTTTGTTCAGCCACCTTATTTTGATTCCTGGAACTCTCTGCTTTCTGTTACTTCTCTGGGATTTCTATCTCTCTTCCATTCCTCAATACTATGGCTTTACAATGCTTTTTTCAAGTCTTTCTGGTACTTCTGTATCACTAGGTAATTGTCTCACGTTCCTCGTGCTTAAAGATTGAGGCAGCTGCCCCATTTGTGTCTCCATATTCTTCATGGATGCAGCTAAGTTCTGCAAGATCACGTCTGTCTTAGCAGCATATTCTCTGGCGAATCTTTCTGACTGTTCTGGGTGCATTGAAGTATGAGTTGGCTGTGAGAAACACTGTTTGTAGTTCTTTGTTGCTCTGGTTGGTGCTGTAGCATTTTTCTGCTGCTGGGAATTCCATTGAAAATTTGGATGTTGTTTCCATCCAGAGTTATAAGTCTGTGAGTATGGGTTATTATTTCTATTATATCCCACATAATTGGCAGACTCTGGGTTAGTGGGGCATGAATTGTCATCGTGATTCTCTACACAAAAAATGCAAGAAACTTCTCTGGTTACTGGTTTCGATGGTTTGTTCATTGTCTTGATCGCATTCTCCAGCATAGCGATCTTTGCGTTTAAAGCAGCCACTTCATCTAAATCATAAACCCCCGATGCACGCCTTGTAGAGTGGGTTCTTAACAAAGGCCACTGATAACTGTTTACTACATATTCAACATTGTTTCTTTCTCCCACGAGATTTGCCATATTATCTCCTCCAAAAATAGGTTGTTGTTGTTGTATTCTTCTCGCTCGAAAAGTTTGTTCGATCGCTGGATCTATTGTTACAAGATCCTGGTCGTTTTCTTCGTGAGACATAAGCAAGTAAATCTGAAAAAGAAGAATTAAAATAAAATAAAATAATTATAGCAAAATAACAAAATTAAGAAATATCCCCGGCAACAGCGCCAAAAATTTGTTAGTGATTTTCTACACCCTAACGCAAGTACACGTGTCGCTAACGAAGTAATATAGTAAATAAAAGTCGATCCCACGAGGATATTTTCAATTAAATTAACTTTGCTATAAAATTCTATAAAAATAAAAGTGAAAATATTGAAAATAGATGAAAGTATTGAAATTAAATAAATAGTACGGAATAATGAACTAAAATTACTCGAAATTAATAAGACTAAAAATGAAAATGATTTAAAAAGGTAATTATGAAAAAAAACCTTGGTTATGGTTGATTTTCTCATTACATGCATTTACTAATGATGCTACAGCATTAGTCACAGAACAGCAATAATTCATAATATTCTTAGAGTTCCATCGAATTGCCTAGATAAATTTGTTTCAGAATTTTCTTTTCTACTTTGAAAAGACAAAAACTTAATTTGAATTTTCGCGTAAACCTATTCTTAACGCCAAATAAATTAATGTTAGTTACTTTGCAACAATTTTAATTTATTTAATTACTCATGCATCCTAATTTTTTGTTTACCAATCGATACAATAGGACATGTGAAATCAACTATACCTATCGACACAATTCGATTTATGCAATAAAAATCATGAGAAATTGTTTGGTGAAACAAATACGAAGCATTCATAGATCAGAATAAATACATGTAACGAGTACTTTCTTACCTAACCAAGATAAAAAAAAAAAAAAAAAACACTAGCCTAAAATCATAGTAATAAAACTAAAAATAATAATATTCATAAGCAACATAAAAAGTAAAAGAGAAGAAGAAAAAGAATTGAAGTCTCTGGTCTCCAGCTGCAAACTCATTTTTCCTCTGTTCCAAAAATTGCTTCTTTTCACCGTTCTGCGTCCTAAGTGTACCCCCTATCTCTCTCCAGATCCGTTTTTTTTTTTTAAGCCTCTCCATGATTTTTGCCTCCTCTCTCTCTCGCTTCATAATCTTCTGAAAAGTTTCACAGCCACGGTTCCTTGATTTGAGTCCTTTATTTTTGGTAACAATCATCTCCTTGATTTGCTCTCTCTATTCGTAATCTTCAGCCTTTGAATTTGATTTTTTCGCTATTACTTTGCATTCAAATAAGAAAATATAAAATTTGAATTAATGTTAAAAATCTGCTTTTAATAGAGAATATGCATGAAATATATTAAATTTAATCAAGGCATTGATGTTGCAGCATCATGTAGCAACTATAGTAAATCCTACTAATTTCTTCTTGCATTCACTCAATTCATATAAGTTCTATCAATTAATTACCGTATAAAATAATTCTAAATTAAGAGTTATCAAAAAGCTTGAGAGGTCACAAATGGTCCTACTTAAATCTAGTCTCTTATACAGAACTTTCTTACACAGTATAATTATACCACTAAATAAGCAGTACGAGAAACAATAGCAGATGCAATCCTACGTCGTAAATGTATTATACCTTTTGTCGATCTGAAATATAATTGTTCATCCGTCTTCCGATCTAGTGTTTAGGTCTCGCTTCAAATATTGCAAAAATCACGTCCATGCGTCTGTGCACTCTTTTTCGACATTGGCAACAACAACAGAATATATTTTATTGTTGTCATCAATATTTGCGGCTGTGAGTAATTGGCCGAGACACGAGTCATTCAAATGACAACTATCCAAACAGATAATAGAGCGACTGTACTGTAACAAATCTATCTTGCAAGCAGTCATGCACATATACATTCTTTGTCATACCAATGAATCACACCCAATCTCGTAAGTATTTATTTGTAATGTGCTACCCGGATTTGATCTACATATTTCTACTGCATACGAGAAAACTAGCTTGTACTATTCGTCGCCCTTGACTTCATTAAATGTTCGAGCTACGCTTCTTGCTCTTCTGGCAAGACTGGGTGTAATGTTGACAGTCAAATCCTTTCTCACTGTCTCGATAATGGAAGAGATTTTCCACATTTGTTGACTTTTGAGTCTATCCAGATAATGATTTGCCACTCATTTTCCTATAGCGTGTCGATTTTCAATTTTCTTCGTTCAGCTATGAGAATCGATTAAACTCTTTATTTGAAACATATACTCGCTTTGCATCTTAGAAGCATGCAGTCGCCACTCACACCTGTCTTCACACCTAGCCGTCAGTCGCTGATTATTCGACTATTTCTGCCCTAATTTCTTTTAAATAACTATATTTTTTTTCCCAAAAAACATTTTATTGAGATTTCTTCTCTTAACTGTGTGTTTTCCATCTCATCATCCCTCGAACCGACCGGTGTTCGAAGCTCATCGTCTAGAGTTCTAGAGATCGAATGCACCTCTATTTCTTTTTTTCCATCTAAGTGATCGAAGATCGCTACATGCAGGCATGTCGTAGGAATACCAATTCATATCGGCATCACAAGTTGTTGTCTCGTTTAAATAAAAACCGATCGACTTGAATCAGAATCAATCGTCGTCGCTAATACAAAGAAAATTCACCGGAACAAGAAAATATTTTCGAAGTTTTAGTGTTTTAAGAAGGTGTGGAGTGAGAATGAAGGATTAATCTCCTTAAATAATCAAGGAGTTTGGCCCCTCGGCTGTTTGGCAGACTCGACCCCTCGCTTTCTCCGGCCCGTGATCAATAATTGATCACGGGCCAGAGACGGGGGGTGTTCTACTGACTCGGCCCCCCGCATCAACGCACATGTGATCAATAATTGATCGGAGGGGTAGAAAGTGGAACCGAGCACGGCCCCCAATTTAAAAATTGCTCTGTAACACAGAGGACCGAGCTAAAATGAATGACCCTCCGTGTTTTTTTTTTCACGTGCAACGCACATGTGCGGGATTCTACACACCCGTGTCAACCCCCAGATAGAATGGGTGGGCCATTCTTTTTAGATCATTATACAAAGAGAACGAACGACCGTTCACCAAGCGCGGGCCCCGGTTCTGTCTGGGAGTCAACGCAGGGATACACGTGCAATGCACGTGCGTGGCCATCCCTGCGTTGACTCCCAGACAGAACCGGGGCCCGCGCTTGGTGAACGGTCGTTCGTTCTCTTTGTATAATGCATAACATGAAGCTATCGGGTGTCCACAAAGTTTAGATTGTGAGGTATTTGATAGTTTGAAATTTGTTCAGTTAAAGTTAAGGTTTTTTAAAAAAAAATGGGTTTTTTTTTAAAAAAAAAACCCTAAATAAGGGTTGGTGGTAAAAAAAACCCTTAAAAAATACTATTCATCGAGTAAAACCTCAAAGTATCAAAAACATGCAATTTCAACCACACAGGGGGGTGAGGAGGCCGTCCTCCGATACCGAGTACGGCTGGTCCAGCTGGACTGGCCGTACTGGACTCGTTTTGCAATTTTTTGCAAAATATAGAGGCCGAGAACGGCTGGTCCAGCTGGAACGGCCGTACTCGGTGACCGAGGACGTCTGGTAGGAGGACCAGCCATCATTCTATGGGCAAAACCTGTGACTTTTGTCACGGGTTTTGTCATTTAGTGAGGAGTACAGCCGGTTTAAATGGAAAGGCCGTACTCCGAGGGTAAAAACCAGTGACAATAGTCACTGGCGATGTTTTCCTGCCCCGACGATATTTCTGTGTGTTCATCTGTTTCATTTTTTTCGATTTTATCATTTATCATATATTTATATATTATACTGTAAATAATTGAATTGCATCTTTTTTTTTAATAAAGGTTTTATTAGCGACGAAGATGGATTCTGACTCAAGTAGATTGATTGATTTCGATGAGCGATCAACTAGTGATGCCGAAATGGATTGGGATTTGGACAACACGCCTGCATTTGGTGATGTATGAGCATTCGATAACCCACTGACAAATGAAGAAATATTCGTCTATTCGACCTCCAAAACGCTGGATGATGAGCTTCGAACACCGGTCGGCTCAGATGACGACGAGGTGGAAAGCATATCGGTAAGAGAACAAATTTCACTGGGATTTCATAAGGGTAGACAATATGGTTCTTTGCAAGAACTGAAACACGAGATAGACAAATATTTTATAGAAAATGGTTATGATATTAAATTCATTAAATGTGAAAGAAGTCGACTGACGGCTGAAGGTGGAGATGGATGTGGGTGGCAACTGCATGCTTCGTTGTTGCAAAATGAGCGAACGTTTCAAATAAAGAGCTTGATCGACTCTCACTGCTGTACGAGGCAAGTTGAAAATCGACGCGCTTCAGCAAAATGCCTGGCGAACCATTACCTGGACAGGTTCAAAAGTCAGCCTACCTGGTACATCCCATCTATTATGGTGACAGTGAGGAATGACTTCATTGTCGACATTTCACTCAGTCTTTGCTACAAGTGCAAGAAGCATAACTCGAACCCTCAATGAACGGAAGTGCGACAAACAGTACGGGCAACTGTGGTCGTATGCAGCCGAAATATTCAGATCATATCCGAGCAGCACAGTGAAAATTGATGGAAACCCAGTGAGCCGTAATCAATTGGGATTCCAAAGATTCTATATGTGCATGGCTGCTTGCAAGACTGGGTTGCTGGAGTGCGGGAGACCCGTTATCTGTTTGGATGGCTGTCATCTAAAGGGGTCGTGTGCTGGTCAACTACTCACAGCCGTCAGCATCGATGGAAACGATGGAATCTACCCCGTTGCTGTTACCAACGTCGAGTTTGAGTGTGCAGACTCATGGACATGGTTTTTGCATATATTAAAGCAAGACCTCAACACTCAGCATGGCCATGGTTGGACACTTATTTCATATCGATAAAAGGTACGATGCATTTCTATATGTTAGTTCAAAATTTTGTGCCTTTGGGGGTTTAATATTGCTTTATTAACGTCATTGTTCGTGCAAATATCAGGGGTTACAGAGAGCTATTCGAGATCAATTCTCACATGCTGAACACCGCTTCTGCCTCCGGCATATGTATGCAAATTTCAAAAACCATTTTTGGAGCAAAGCATACAGAGATGCGATGTGGAATGCGACCAGAGCACCCACTGAGGCCCATTTCGAGCAAGAAATGCGGAAACTACACCGGCTATGTCCGGAAGCTCACGAATGGCTTCGAGCAGAAGAGCCGAAATATTGGGCTAGTTATTCCTTCTCTCCGAATCCCAAGTGCGATCTAAGATTGAATAGCTTTTGTGAGTAATTCAATGCACTTCTTTTGTCAGTCAGGGACAAACCGATCCTGACCATGTTCGAGATGATCTGAAAGCGCTTGATGACTTGCATCGTAAAGAAATATGAGAAGCTGGTCGATTCAAACGACATCCTGTGTCCTAAGATAAGGACAAAGCTTGATAAGCTAAAAAGTGTATCTGGAAATTGGCATGCAACGTTTGCGGGAGCTACACGATTTCAAGTTAGCAATGGATACGATCAATTCGAGGTGGACATGACTTTAAGTGTGTGCAACTGCACTAGGTGGGAGCGTACAGGAATCCCGTGTGTCCATTCAATTCCTTGTATGGACTGGATGAGAGTCGCGCCGGAAGATTACGTGCATGCATGCTATTACACGGGAAGATACCTGCAGATGTACTCACACTATATTCGTCCCATCGGTGGCCAAATAATGTGGCTGATCGTACGAGATATGAACGAAATCATCCTGCCAAAAAGACAGCGTCAACCTGGTAGGCCAAAGAAGACAAGAGTGCGAGATGCCGAAGAGCCGTCAAAGCTCGAGAATCAGTAAAAGGAACTCAACCGTGCGTTATGGTAAATGTTGACAGCAGGGGCATAATACTCGTACTTGTCATAATCGGGAATCAACTTCAGGAGCTGCTTCGCATGACACATTCATGGGGTTTAACACATTTGATGGGACGCAGGAATCTTCGACACCCGACTGTGGTATATATTTGTAAATTTTTTTAATATACTATATGGAATTAGAATATTAAAAAAAATTACTACATATACTACATGGTATATTAAAAAAATTTACAAATACCTGCCACGGTCGCGTGTCGAAGATTCTTGCGTTCCATCAAATGTGCTAAAGCCCATGAATGTGTCATGCGAAGCAGCGCTTGAAGTTGATTCCCGGTTAGGACAAGTGCGAGTATCATGCCCCTGCTGCCGACATATACCACAACGCACGACTGAGTTCCTCTTACTGATTCTCAAGCTTGGCGGCTCTTCTTCATCTCGCACTCTTGTCTTCTTCAGCCTACCAGGTTGACGCTGTCTTTTTGGTGGAAGGATTTCATTCATATCTCATACGATTGGCCACATTATTTGCCCACTGATGGGACGAATATAGTGTGAGTACATCTGCAGGTATCTTCCAGTGTAATAGCATGCATGCACGTAGTCTTCCGGCGCGACTCTCATCCAGTACATGCAAAGAATGGAATGGACACACGAGGATTCCTGTACGCTCCCACCTAGTGCAGTTGCACACACCCAAAGTCATGTCCACCTCGAATTGATCGTATCCATCGCTGACTTGAAATTGTGTAGCTCCCGCAAACGTTGCATGTCAATTTCCAGATGCACTCTTTAGCTTATCAAGCTTTGTCCTTATCTTGGAACACAGAATGTCGTTTGAATCGACCAGCTTCTCATATTTCTTTACGATGTGAGTCATCAAGCGCGTTCGGATCATCTTGAATATGTCAGGATCGGTTTGTCCCTGATTGGCAAAAGAAATGCATTGAATGACTTGCACAAGTTATTCAATCCCAGATCGCACTTGGGGTTTGGATATAAGGCATAACTAGCCCAATATTTCGGTTATTCTGCTCGAAGCCATTCGTGGATTTCCGAACATAGCTGGTGTAGTTTTCCCATTTCTTGCTCGAAATGGGCCTCAGTGGGTGCTCTGGTCGCATTCCACATCGCATCTCTGTATGCTTTGCCCCGAAAATGGTTTTTGAAATTTGCATACATATGCCGGAGGCAGAAGCGGTGTTCAGCATATGGGAATTGATTTCGAATAGCTCTCTATAACCTCTGATATTTGCACGAACAATGACGTTAATAAAACAATATTAAACCCCCAAAGCCACAAAATTTTGAACTAACATATAGAAATGCATCGTACCTTTTATCGATATGAAATAAGTGTCCAACTGTGGCCATGCTGAGTGTTGAGGTCTTGCTTTAATATATGCAAAAATCATGTCCATGAGTCTGCACACTCAAACTCGACGTTGGCAACAGCAACGGGGTAGATTCCATCGTTTCCATCGATGCTGACGGTTGTGAGTAGTTGGCCAGCACACGACCCCTTTAGATGACAGCCATCCAAGCAGATAACGGGTCTCCCGCACTCCAACAACCCAGTCTTGCAAGCAGCCATGCACATATAGAATCTTTGGAATCCCAATTGATTACGGCTCACTGGGTTTCCATCAATTTTCACTGTGCTGCCCGGATATGATCTGAATATTTTGGCTGCATACGACCACAGTTGCCCGTACTGTTTGTCGCACTTCCCTTCATTGAGGGTTCGAGTTATGCTTCTTGCACTTGTAGCAAGACTGAGTGAAATGTCGACAGTGAAGTCATTCCTCACTATCTCCATAATAGATGGGATGTACCAGGTAAGGTGACTTTTGAACCTGTCCAGGTAACGGTTCGCCAGCCATTTTGCTGAAGCGCGTCGATTTTCAACTTGCCTCGAACAGCAGTGAGAGTCGATCAAGCTCTTTATTTGAAACGTTCGCTCATTTTGCATCAACGAAGCATGCAGTCGCCACCCACATCCATCTCCACCTTCAGTCGTCAGTCGACTTCTTTCACATTTAATGAATTTAATACCATAACCATTTTCTATAGAATATTTGTCTATCTCGTGTTTCAGTTCCTGCAAAGAACCATATTGTCTACCCTTATGAAATCCCAGTGAAATTTGTTCTCTTACCGATATGCTTTCCACTTCGTCGTCATCTGAGCCGACCGGTGTTCGAAGCTCATCGTCCAGCGTTTTGGAGGTCGAATAGACGAATATTTCTTCATTTGCCAGTGGGTTATCGAATGCTCGTACATCACCAAATGCAGGCGTGTTGTCCAAATCCCAATCCATTTCGGCATCACTAGTTGATCGCTCATCGAAATCAATCAATCTACTTGAGTCAGAATCCATCTTCGTCGCTAATAAAACCTTCATTAAAAAAAATGCAATTCAATTATTTACAGTATAATATATAAATATATGATAAATGATAAAATCGAAAAAACGAAACAGATGAACACACAGAAATATTGTCGGGGCAGGAAAATAGTCATCGGTAATCTAGAAAATAGTATTAAAAATATTTAAATAAATAAACCCAAATACAAATTAAAATAATTAAAAAAAACCTTCGTACCTAGTAGATAAATATGGAAGAATATTGTCGAAATAGGAAATGAGTGAGAGAGAGAGATTTGAGAGAGAGAGAGCTTCGAGAGAATTGTCGAAATAAGAAATGAGTGAGAGAGACATTTGAGAAAAAGAGGGCTTCGAGAGAATTGAGAGAGGTGGGGAGAGAGGTGTGGGTTTTTTTTCCAAAGCCAGGTGCGGCTTTAAATAGGGGAGTCGAGTACGGCCGGTCGAGTACGATCAATCACGGGTTCCGTACTCGCCCCACAAAAAAACAAAACCCGTGACTTTAGCCACGGGTTTTTACGGTGCGAGTACAGCCGGTCCGACTGGACAAGTCGTACTCGCACCACTAGAGGACACGGCCCGTGACTATTGTCATGGGTTTTTAGTTGGACCGGCCGTACTCGATCAGTCACGGGTTCCATACTCGCCCCACAAAAAAACAAAACCCATGACTTTAGCCACGGGTTTTTACAGTGCGAGTATAGCCAGTCTGACTGGACAAGCCGTACTCGCACCACTAGAGGACGCGGCCCGTGACTATTGTCACGGGTTTTTACCCTCCGAGTACGGCCAGTCCATTTGAACCGGCCGTACTCCCCACTAAATGACAAAACCCGTGACAAAAGTCACGAGTTTTTTCCATAAGGAGGACGGCTGGTCCTCCTACCAGCCGTACTCGGCCTCCATATTTTGCAAAAAATTGCAAAACGTGGACCAACGTACTGGGTAACGGAGAACAGTCTACTCACCCCCTGCGAGGTTGAAATTGCATGTTTTTGATACTTCGAGGTTTTACTCGATGAATAGTATTTTTTAAGGTTTTTTTACAACCAACCCAAAAAAAATTGATACTCTCATGTTCAAAATGTCTTTTACCCAAAAATCAACCTCCACCCAGTGGCGAAACATGGAAACTGACAACATAAAAGAGTAAGAAAGAAGAAAAACGAACTCATTGAGAAGAACCAAACCTCACCGACCGAAAAAATAAAGCTGAAAGCAGGGGAGTCCAGCGTCCGCCTTGTGGACCAAACAGAAAAACAAAATCAAAATTCATCCAAAGATAAACCACATCGGCGAAATAGAGGAAACGCACAAAACAGAAGAGTAAGAAAGAAGAAAAATGAACTCATTGCGATGCTCGAAACCTCAGCGCGACCAAACAGCCTGAAAGGCGAGCCCAATGAATGACTCCCTGACCGTACCGAAGAGAGGAGAAAGAAAGACACAGAAAAAAGGAGTAAGAAAATGAAAGAAGAAATGCAAAAACTTACCAATCATCAATGCCACCTGAAGCGATCCTGCAATGAAGAAAAAATACTGGGATGCAGACTGAATAGAAAAATTTATCTTTTTTAAAGAATAAATTAAAAATACATTCATCATAACCTCAAGTAGCTGAAATCGTATTAGGGCTCTGATCAAATACCCACTCTGGTTAAAAAAAATCTCCATTCAGTTCTACCTAGCCCGGAAAATTACATGCTGTTAAAAATTCAAATTTTATGTATTTGACAGAGAAAGATTAGCTAAACCCACGTGACAGAACAGTAACAAAGTAAAACAATTACTTGTTCCTACACAGTATATCACACTGAGCGAGAGAACAACCTGAAAGAAGGAAAGCTCAAGAATTGACTTCCTCACGACATCGAGAAGAGAGGAGAAAGAAGCCATCCAACGCCACAACACACTGAGAAATGAAGCTAGAAGCACAGGGAGAAGAAACACCACACCACAATAAGAAGAGAGTAAAAAGAGGGAGGAGAAGGAGAAGAAAATGCCAAAACCCATCGAGAAAGAGAAAGAAAAAACAGACGAATCAATAATACTCTCTGAAATTATCAGTCAAAAAGAAATCATAATATACGCCAATACTGAAATATTTGTTCCTGATATAGAAATAAATAAAAAAAGAACATAAATCGATGAAAGAAGAAGGTGAAGAATCACGTGTGTAGTTCACTGAATGACAAACGCAAGGAAACAAAGGATCACCTCATGCCACGTGAAAAATGAATGAGACGATGGAGACAGACAGAACTCAGTTTGGCTTAGAGATGGCGCCCGCTAAAGCAGCTAGCCGAGCATGTTCTGGTCTCATGAGGCAGACTTGAGTCAAGTTCGGAGTTGGGATCGTGGTCTGCCATGGACCGATCCAGACGATCGCGCGCCAGCCCACCCAGCAACCTGCCCCCGGCCCCTGGCCTCCCAGCAACGGTCATTTGACCGTTGCACTTGTTGTGGCAACTCGGCAGCGTCGACCCCAGCCGAGTCTTCGCCTCGGACAATACCTCCTGTAAAATTATACCGTAAATTACAGAAAATCTTACTGTAAATAGTGTCCTTTGAACAGATGAAATCCAAAAATCATCTATTGAGAGAAAGTTTACTCGGGGCAAAAATGGAGGACGAGAGGGGAGAAGATTGACGGACCAAAACAAGGTCTACAGAGAGAAAATGGAAGTGCCTTTGAGTGAGAAACAAGTAATTGGGCACGGGTGGGGAAGTAAATCGAGAGGAGAGACAACACTCTGAGAAATGTGCAGAAGGGGCTCAAAAGTTAGAAAAGAAAAATGAACCATTCCAAGGTGAGAAACAAATATGAGAATCACGTCAGTGGAGAGGACTTTCTGCCTACCACTCTACTCTACTGCTTTTCTCGATGCTGCCAATCAATAACATCTCTGAAAATTTGCTCGGAATTAAAGTTAATTTTTTTATTAAAATGTTGAAAAAGGGACTTGAATGAGGATATCTGCCTCACATTTGTGTCGGTCTACACAATTCAGAGTGTGCAGTTTGAATTTGACTGTGGTTAATTTTACAATCTGCTCGTGATCTCTATTTTTTTTTACCATGAAAGTCTGCAGTCTGGCGAGGGTATTTTGATCCTTTTTTATCCTTATTATATTTGATATATAATTATTAATAGTTATTATAATTTTAAATAATATTTTTTTTAAAAATATGTATTATATTAATATAAATTAAAAATATTTATATACGTTGGTACGTTAATTATGGTCGTTGTTCCGACTCGGCTCGGTTCGTTAAACTCATGGCTCGCAAATTGGCTCGGGTTGAAATTTTTTAGACTGGCTCGGTAAGTTTGTTAGATTAAACTCGTTAGTCACGATGAGCCGGACTACTTCTGTTACAACTCGGCTTGACTCGTTTGTCATATTTGACTCAAGCATCGGGTTCTTTATGTGACAAGAAAATAGTGAACTTGTATTTAATAACAATAATAATGAAAATACAATGGTAGAGAGAGAACAAAGGGGATTGAGACAATCAGGTAAGAAAATGAAAACTCACGAAAGAAAATGACAAACATCAAGTTAAATTTATATTTTATTTATTTTAATGGTTAGAGATATTATTTTTATCCTGACTTCTATTAAAATGTTAGAAATGTTCTCCTCATTCCACTTTGCTATCAAATATTTGGGCTAAAGTATTGGTAGGAATCAGTTTCGTCCGAACTCAATAACCGAACTGAACCGACCTCTTCAGCTTGGTTCAGTTCGGTTTGTGAAAGAAAATAAATGAATTTGAAACCACATTGAATATAATTGAAATCTTCAATTCGGCTCTAGGTTCTAATGAAGGAAAATCGATTAAAACCGAACCAAACTAAAGATAACATCAGACGTGGTTTATTTGTATTAACCAAACCGAACCGTAATCCTTCTTGGTTCTTCCTCTTCGAGCGATTGAGTTTATTTGTATATGTTTCAGCATAACCCTTAATAAATCGATGCTTCAACTCTGACCAAGGCTTCAACTTCAACAAAGGAGCTATGATTGTGAATCTATGACCAGGGCTGCAAATTTGCGACAAGAGATGCGACACAAACAGTTCAACTCGCTAATTGAGGGCTGCGACGTGCGACGAAAACTACTACTCACAATTTGTTTAGCTGCAAGAACATGTCGACTTGATAAGAGGTGATTGTCTCAGTCTCATAATTTGTGTTTTTATCACTTCTATGTTGTTCTTTTGTTTTTTTTTTTTTTTTTGTGGAATTCTATCTCGTTTTGATTTGCATGATTTTTCTTAGTTTCATTGTGTTTCATTTGGTCACTTGAAGGATTTGTCTAGCTACTTATCTGTCTAGCTTTTTTTGTGTAATTTTTCAGCTAATTCTTAGTGATAAAATAACAATCTAGGATTCAAACACGAATGTTGCATTTCGAATGTGGCCTCAACCATCAGAGGCTTAAGTCTGAGTTACACAACTTGTTTATATTATGTTTCTGATTTTTGGCAATTAATTTTTTCTGGATTTAGGTGCTAAAATAATTCAAATTCTTCTATGTTTAACAATATGTCCATGTTCATCTAATGGTTGTATCAATAAACTTACATTGCCTACAGACTTTGGTACGATTAATACAACTTGGTTGTTTGATTGAAAATTGGACCTTTTCTCTAGATTGTCTTGTTGTTAGCTTATTGAATTTGCTTCTTCTATATATGAAAAATTCAATGGTTGCTGTTTACATGGCTGACAAGTTCAATGCTGGGTAATTTTTTTTTTTTTTTTTTTTTGGGTTTAGAGATTTCATCTCAACAATGTGTATAACCAATACACTCGAAAAGATATTAGTTATAGAAATAATTTAAAAAATATCAAAGCAGGATAACTATTTTTAAGTCGAGTTGCACAAAACACAGAGCATGAGACTTTGAAGTGTAGTTGCACTTATGGGTAGGTTAATTCAAAGGTAAAGCATACCAGTCGTGAGCAAAAGTCTACATACTAAGGATTTGAAATAAGAGATGTTTGTATATGCTTAGCCTGTCGACTTGCATCACAAAGTGTTATGTTATTTTTGTATGTCTACATCACAAAACGCTAGATTTATAGTTACATTATGACAATTGATTGAGAACTTGTCTTATTGTTATGTTTATGATAAGAATGACTTGAGAATTTCTTTTTTTGTTATGTTTACATATAAAGACTTGATGACTTCAGTTGTTTGGGAAAAATCATCCACAATTATAAGGAAAAATGGGTGACTATTGTATGTCTCATTGCAAAGTGGACCCCAAACATCACTTTGTATGAGTTCAAAAGGCTTGATAGCAAAAGAATTACTTGAAGAAAATGAAAGAATTTTTTGCTCAGCAAATGTCAAATGAAGCAAACATCAGAAGCATTAGATTTCAAATTCAATATATTGTGCAAAAAATGAATTTTATCAGGAGAATGATGGCCTAAACGATAATGCCATAAGCTGGAAGAAACAATATTACAATGAATAAATTTGCAGTAGAAAAAGAAGCATTTTGAAAATTATAAAGATTGCCAAATTGTTTAGTCATCTCAATCATCTTGCGGGTTGAGAGGTCCTTAATAAAGCAAGAAGTAGTCGACAAAGTTATTTGACCATTGAGATGGGACGATAAAGCACCGATCGAAATAAGATTGAAATGAAATTTGGGAACCAAAAGGACATTTTGAAGCAGAATAGTTGAATTAAGACTAACAGTCTCTATTGCATTAATGGGAACTTTAGAATTATTTGGAAGTGCGACAAAATAATTTGAAATTGATTTTGATATATCATCAAAAATTGAAGAAATAAGACTAATACTTAGAAACCAAACACAAAGGAATTAATGGAGGGTTCAACAACTAAATTCTCTACCGGAGAGGATGCACTGTGCTGAAGATGGTCACTCAAAAACACAATCAATTGCTGACATTGGTTTGTTCTTAAACCAGTTGTTGAAGGAAAAACCTTAGAAGGAAATTATAAGGTAGGACTGCCAATTTATTTTATTACAACAACTTTGTTTTTAAACTTGTATCTGGGTGGAAATCTATGAATCTTGTAACATTTCTCAATCGTATGTCCTAGCAATCTTACAATGTGTGCAAAATGCCCTATCACTTCGCGGTTTAGACATAAAAGACGAATTGTTCTGGACATGATTCATCACTAGAGTATCATTTGTAGATGAAGGAAAACCAATCGATTTTTGACATTCTTCTTGAACTACAATTGAAAAAACTTTGTTGATGTAAGACAGAGGCTCAATCATTAAAATCTAACTACGAACCTGAGTGTAAGATCCATTCGCGCCCATTAAGAATTGCAAGACTTGTTCTTGTTGGTAGTAGTTATAAATTGAATGAACACCTTCACAATGACTAGCCGGAATTGGTTGAAAATCTTGTAGCTCCTCCCAAAGTGTCTTTAATTTTGTATAGTAGGTACTAATGCCCATAGCTCCTTGAGATAATCCAAAAAGAGATTGACGAATCTAATATATATTTTAGGACCGTTATTTTGATGAAACATCTCAATAGGTCATTTCAGACTAAAGACAATATATTCAAAATAAAGTAAACTGTCTCATATTTCTCTTGAGACCGAGTTCAAAATCAACGATGTGGCCATGCTATTACAGCAAGTCCAACTTGGAAAAATCTCATTAGAAGAAGATGACTTAGAAATAGTACCATCAACAAAAGAGAGCTTGTTTGTTGTAGTAAGTGCCATGATCATTGATCATCTCCAAGTGTTGAAGTTCGGACTGAGAAGAAGATGTTTGACCAGAATTAACCCTCGATGATCGTTGATATGACAAAAATAGGGATTTTAGAAATCATGTACAGCCGTCAGTGTAGGATTTATAGTCGCTTGAGATGAATTCATAGCACTCCTAGAGGAATTGGTAGCATTTTGACCCTATGCCAATGAACAAAGATTAGGGCAAAAGATTTTGCTCTGATACCATAATACGAAAAAGATGATAAAATTGGAAGAAATTCTTCTTCTTATTAATTCTAACACATAAAGTCTTTAAATATACAAAATATGTAAATACTATAAAAAAAACTAGCATTGCCTAATTAAATAACTAGATAACCCCATTTTAATATCTAATAGAATATAAATTTGTAACTATTAAATTAATGGTACAAAATTCCTCTATCAATGTTCATTTTCGTGGAAAACTTGGATCGACATCAAGATGAGACAATAAAAATGTCGTGATGGTTTATTTTAAATACTTAGGAAATTTGATGTTGAAAACTAAGTGTTGAAATTCTAATTCTAGAGTATATTTTAATTTTCTGATTTCTATTATTTTAGGTATTTTAATTTTAACTTTTTGAAAATAATAAAATTATATAGGTATCAACGTAATTGTAACAAGAATTGTAATAGAATTACGTATTATTTTCGACAAGTGTTTAACAAGATTCTTAACATTTTCAGTGATTCTAATTAGATTTCAAAGTATATCAATCTCTTATTCGACAATTTCAAACTCTGTCAATCGTGCGATAGAATTCGAATCAAGTTAGAAATTATCAAGGGTTAAAAAATTACATTAAAACATCTAATAACAATATTACAAATTCAAGGAGTGCTCTAAAAATCAGGAAACGAGTCATTTGAATATGACCCTCATTTATCCATTATTTACAAATGTACCCTTCAATCATTTTTCTTCTTTTTTTAATTTATTTGAAAATTGGCTATCACTGTCTGTATTCCTCTCCGGAGATGACGGCGACCGAGTATCATCCAGCTCCTCCTCTGCTCTTAACCTTTCCAACCCCGACCCACCTTCCTTGCATCTGCTACTGTTACGTCCCCTGTCTCGTCTTCTCCCACGTACAGCTGATGGAGCCCCCCGGACCACACACTTACAATTTTTCCTACCTTAGGCTTCCACTCCGCTATTATCGCCGGGATCTGGCATTCCACCCGATTGTCCCACAATTTGACTGTTAAATTTCCTGATGTTTTCTGCCCCGCCGATACAATCATTGGTCTCGGCGAAGCCCAAAACGACGATATCAGAGATTGTCCGTCAAGAATGGAGTTTATTGTCTGTTCCTTGTTTATATCGTATATTGAAATCTGATCCTTTCCAGATGAGACGTCAACGTCAACGTCAAAGTCCAATCTCAGGTTCTCCCAAATTTTCACGACTCTCTTGCCAGCAGCCAAATCTGACCATGAAAACCGTTGCCGCAACTTCATGCTAAGGTTGTTTCCCGAGTCAGAGGAAATACGGGCAGAGCCTCTGACGGTGAAATCTCGATCAGTTGTAACCGAGTTTCCGAAGGTGGATGCTGGCTCCACGTTGTCATCGTCTTCGTTGGACGAGCAAGAGGACAAAGATTCAGTGTCGTCGTCGGAAAATTCGCCATCGAATTGAGGGATACGATGAAGAAGGGGCTGCGAAAGCGCATGTGTTAGGGAGGGGAAAGAGAGGATGTACATCTTGATTCTTCTTACGACGCTTCTGAAAGCAGCGAGAAGGGCGATAATCAAAGCGCTCCACTTCAAAAGATGATGGGATTTAAAAATTCCTTCGGCGGTCGCAGTAGAAAGAGAAGCGAAGACGCGATAGTTACAATTAGCGTCGGGGGAGGAGGAAACGGCGGCGTCCAATCCACCGATCCGATTAATAACCGGAATGTCCATTCGAGGGTCAGGGTGAAGCTCAACAGCTGGAATAGCAGTAAACAACGGAGTTGGAACCTGGAGGCGCAGGGATGGAAGCAGGAGGAGATTGAGCGTGGGGTGGCCGGTGGGGGGAATTTATAAGGAAAAAGGAAAGGATAATGATGAGGTGGCAGATAAACATTGGAATTACGCTGCCCACGACATCAGGGTCAAATAAGGATTGGGAAAGGAGAAAAGTGAGTTTCACGTTGCAGAAAGCTGACTTGTCTAATTTGGTTGTGGATAGGAACATGCCCTCAAAAGATTTTCCAAACATAAATAAAAATTCAAAAGATTTTCTAAACATAAATAAAAATTCATTGAAAAAAGATAATACATTTAAAAATATTCAAAAAAAAATTTTAATTAAAAAACTACAAATAGAATTCAAAAAGATATTTAGAGAGATATGAATAAAATTCACAAAGATTGAAGAGAGAAACGTAAAGATTCCCTAAATTTTAAAGGAACAAAGAGACATGCGCGGATTGAAGAGAGATAAATATTTACGTAAAGATTTGGAGAGCGTGTGGTGCACATGCTCACGGAATAACTAATAAAGGAGGGTGTGACGTACATGTGTATGTAAGAATTAAAAAATACATGTGTCATGCACACGCACGTGTAGAAATTAAAAAGGACATGCGTCAAACACATGCTCACACGAGGATTAAAAGTCACATATACAAACACATGCAAATCTCGTAGAAAAGATCATCTGGTCGCTACTCAAATCAATTTAAAACATGTTCAAACGGAGTTTAAACATGAGATGACATCTGTTAATGCAAAAGATCATTATCCCACGATTTTATTAGTTTTTTTATTTTTATTTTTATTTTTTTTAGTATTTAATTTAATTTTAATGTATAACTTGTTTAACTGAGAACACTAAAAGAAGAAGTTTGAATCGTAGCCAAGTGCCAAGTCAATCTGTTTTATGAAGTTATTCAGGCCCACTTCTGCGGAAGATGATGCAATGCTTGTGATTGGGGAAGTTACCCAAACGTGGATATTTAATGGCTTATTGGAAATTAAAACATGTAGCTGTCCACTAATTAATTAACTCATGAGTTAATCATTTACTAAAATAAAAACTCAACCTTATAATTGAAAAAGAAAACCGGCGGTCACCACAGAACAAACTACAATTTACACATAAAAGCAAACTCCTAATCTGATCATTAGAAGTAATGGTAGAGATACGACGAGCGGGGCCTATAAAACTAGTACATTTTTAGCAAAGTTTGGGAAAACAATCAACTAAGAGCGAGCTATAGTCTAGGAGAGGAAACAGCCTGTGTTACCATTGGATATTAGTGTAAAAAGAAAATGCTTCAGGTGTTAATATTATAGGATGATGAAACGAATTCTTTGGAGAGGAACGTAAAGAACCTATAGAACTGGGGGAAGAGAAGCTATTGAATTCTCATAGAATACGAGGGGTACAACTTATTCTAAAAGCTAGCTCAATTAATTTGAAAGAATCCTCTCAATATTTTAGACAAGCCGTTCACTTTTTAATTTCTAGGTGGGACAATACCTGCCCACCACATTTTATCGTGATAGGTTCTTTCCTTACATCTAGGTGTCCTGTTAGGTTTGGTCCTCACATCGTACAGACCTTTAGCCCTGATAGCATGACAGAAATCGAGGAGCTTTCACTTCCCCAAAAGTCCTAAAACAATTTGCGTCAAACTGGACTAAGGGTAAAATGAATATATTTGTGGGTAACTCATGATAAACGAAATGAGGAAACAAATGACAGCCAGGAGGGACCTCACTACAGACACTAAGGAAATGTCAAGCATAAATAAGGTTCCAACCACCCATTGTTGAACCCAACACAAAAAACAAGGACAACGTAAAAAAAAAACGGTGTATTTAATTAGAATCAAACAAGATTTGAACAAAACAATATGAAGTAAGAATTTAACCACTTAAGATTCACTAGAATGAAGGACTCTTTGGATGGACAAAGAAGTCCAGGAAAAATTTCGACAACAGTTACTTTGCTATCGACCCGTCTAAAAAGCTACCATCAAACCAACTAGATCCAACCCAAGAAACCATCGCGAAAGTGCCTAAGTCAAGCGTGAGACCATCACAACTCTACCATCCTCACCATCTCTTCTTGAGATAATTTGCTCAAAGATTTGATCAGAGAAAATCATTCGCTGCAGTCATTCCTTTGGAAAAAGCTTTATTGAAAGACTATACAGTCCTAGACTAGATATTTTCAAATGTCTTAAAAGAATTCTACACTCACGACAAGGCTCTATTCATCTCATAAATCCTTCTCCAACTGATCTTGAACCATGAAGCAAACACGATTTGTTGCCTAAGCACCACTCTACGAATGAAAAACTCTATCGAAGGAATCATGGATTACAAGCGTGACATGACAAGTTTCAAGATTTCATAAGGATTTGAAATTTAGGATCATACCCTAAAACGAATTCCTAACCTTCAAGCAAAATAAGCAGACTACTAACCTAGGCAAGTTCACTTACTCATACTTCCAAAAAGAACTCCTAACGATTCCTAAAGCTTACACATCAATGCTTCTAGACAAATTTCGAAGCACTCCAAGCTCTAAGTGTGCAGTTTTAAAAGAGAATGTCACCCTCCTATGGACCACCAAAAGATACATTCTCAGTAGCATCTTTACTAATTCGAAAAGTTCCCACTAGGTGTTAGAACAATTGCATGCATAGTAAACAAAAGTCCAAAATATAACACTATCAAATGATTAAGTGATCACTTCGAGGAATCGTGGAACCTTGTGCCTGATGCCAGTTTCTTTCTGTCACGACTCAGATGCGAGACTAAATAAAACAAAAATGCTGGGTCAAACAACTCAAACCTCGAAGAGGAACCGATTACCCAGCCTAAGACTTGGTTAACAGTGAAAGACTTAAATATGAATTGAGTCATAGTCTACACGAGCAACAAACTAAATCCACATATTGTCACGAAATAGTAAGATAGTGTAATAAATAAAATTTAAATAGTATTGCGCAAGCAAATAAAATGTCTAACACTCAATAATTTTACTGGCCAAAAAAGTGAGTCCTCGCCAAGGGAAGAAATAAATCACTTGAGCAAAATGAAAGAGACTGGGGAAGACTTTTTGATGATCAGCTAGGATCGCTAAATGGGAAAAGAGGGAGACTTTTAGAGTGAGTGACTACTTTGCAAGGAGTCTTTTACTAAACTTAATGCATGAGAAAAATCGTTTTTTATCATTTTCTTTTAAAAACAATGAGTTAGTGATACAAATTCCATGCATGAATTTACATAAAAAACATTAGTTCTTTTTATATGAACCAAGGAAGCCCGAAAATTAAAGGTTCAATAAAAAAATTTTCAAGCACGGATAAATATTCATTAAAGGAAGATGATGCCTTTGAAAATGGAAAATAAATATTTTTTAGTCAAATATTACAAATAGAAGCCAAAAAGATGTTGGAGTGTAACTTGTAAGTCAAGCAAATGAAAACCATGAAGAAAGACACGCAACAGCTCGCTGGGCGCACAACAGGCGTGAAGAAGCGCGCAGGGCGATGGAGGCAAGGCGCGCGTAGGGTGCACAAGATATTGATAGTGTGCGCGCCGCATGGCTAGTGTGGCCACTTGAAGCCAAATCTTTCCAAATCTTATTTTTGTTAAATTTTTTACTTTTTAGGCTTTCCATAATTTGTATATTGACACGTATTATGGTTTATTATATATAGAGATATTTTGGACTATTTACTATTATTTTTAGGGTTTATTTGTATTCTATTTAAACACAATACTTGTAATCCTTTGGAAACTATTATGATCAATGATATTTGATTAAAACTTATATTTTTTGAGTGATTCTTTACGAAGAACTAGATCTTCTTCAAGCTAAAACTTGAAAGATCAAATTGATAGTTTTGGTTCTAACCACAAGTTAATTATTGGTCAAGCTCTTTGTTTGATAACTTTAGTTCTGTCAGCAAGGTTCGATTAATGTCAAATTCCTTTTTACTTGATTTAAAAGTGTTGCTGAGTTTCTATTCCGCATTGTTGAAGGGTCTCGGGTTTGATATACTCGTGGTTTTCATCATCTTTCCCTTTTCAAAACAGGTTTCACTAGTCATATGTGTATTTAGAATCATGAAAATCATTTTTAGCATTTATATCAGGCTCTGCGAGGGCATGTTCAAAAACATGACTACATACACAGGTAGCTATAACAAAATAGGACTCTACTGTTTTTTGTAGAAAACCATCCTAGTAAAAAAGAGAATGGTCACTCAAGGACCCATCTGGCACACTTCAGAGAATGGCGATGATCCGAAAACCAGACGACACCTCATGAGTCCGAACAAAGAAATAAAAGGTGACAACAATTTAAAAACTAGGCATCGACACTACTCATAAAATAATAATCAAATAAATATGCCCTGATAAAGTTTAGGGATTCGAAGTCGGAAGATCTCGTCGTCACTGATCTATTACCCATTTTCACAACATGTAAAAAAACTCCTTTGAGCAAAAGATGTGATGGATGGTATCATGATGCCTTCGCAGCAAAATCATTTACATTATCAAGAGGATTCATCCACCAGTATATAACACAAACAATAAATGAAATACCATGCACGCTGAAGGTAAACTTATAAAACATACACATATGTAAAAATTGACATGCTAGCGACCAGAGTCCCTTAAATTTTTTACAAGAGAAAATTTATCAAAATAAGGTTTTAGAACTATACAACGAAATGCGAAACTTATAAAATACCTACCTCAATAACGCCGATGACACCCTTAGCGACCAACCAACATACGCTAATTGAGAACATGCACGAAATCCGTATAATTGTCATAATATAAAATAATCTGAACTTAAAATCCCTACAACAAAACATTAGGGAAAATAAATGGATTCTAAAATAGGATTAGGAACCCAACAAAAAGAAAATGACAAATGACATTGGTGCAGTCGTAGCACTTTTTGTACCAACTTGTATATATGCATCCATATCTTTTCATCCACGAAGATTCAGTCTTTCATTTTTGGAGACATTCATCCTCACATATAAGACATCATTTTGTCCAAAAATCACTTTCACACGTCTTCAATGAGTGAGTTATACCTTCCAAAAGAAGACTCATTTTCTCTGCTAGAATAGAATTTTGGATTTCCAGCACCCTTCACTATTCTCAGCAAAATTTTCACTCCATGCCACATTTGATCATCAAATTTGGAACACATCATATTCACTTCCCCCACAAGAACTTATCCAAAGTTCAAGTCCATCCAAGCAAGATTGGAGAAGTTGTGCTTGTTGGAAGTTGCTGCTCTCCTCGGACAAAATAATATTCACAAGTCGAGACACCCTTTGTGTTTTAACTTCCACCCCCATTTTGAAGCATGTCATTAGATGACAAGACAAATGGTCAAAACCATTAAAGGAAGAAAAATCTTATAAAAAAAATCTTATTAAAACCTACTGTATGGTCAACCAAACTCCAACAATGATCGAGTAGACAGGTACTGCAGTCGGCTAGACTCCAGCTGTGGTCGACCTGACCCCATCATCTGCGGCCGACCTCACGTCATCTTGTGGTCAATCGATGACTTCACGTGATCAACCGATGCTGACATGTGGTAGACCGCAGAATAATAGAGTTCGATCGATTAGACCCTCAAGTAGGTCAACTATCCTGATACACGGTTGAACTTGAAAAAGGCCGAAACAAATGCTAAACGTCTTGGTGCGACTTCGATCGATCAAAATCACAACAGCACTCGACCGAAAACACATCAAAATGTTGATCTAGGCGATTTTCAACATCGAATCCAACAAAAAAAAATTGACATTTTCACATATTTTCACCTCCAATAGTAATAACTTTACAAATCAACCAATATTAAAGAAAAAAACAAAGTTTCTAATTTCTGATCTAGAACTCCAACGCATGTTTCAAATATCTTTTACCTGACGTTTTGTCATACAATCGGCTTCCGTCTTCTATAAGGCGGATTCTTTAGCTATAACGTCTTATATTAAACTAAAGGCTTTTCATCAAGCAAATGCAATTCCAAGATGGAGGGAAGCAATGAAAGTTGAACTACTAACTTTCCAAAAGAATTCTACTTGGAATTTAACAACTTTTTCAGATGGAAAGTATACAAGAGGAGTCTAACCGGGCTACCTGTCCAAATATAAGATGAGCAGTAACTCGGTTTTCTTTTTTTTTTTTTTTGCACTTTTTTAGGAGATTTATTAATTTCAAGGAAATCCAAGAAACAACAAACTTTTCACATTCATGCCAAATATAGAGGCAATAGCTCATTCAATCCGACACTTTTCTTCTATGATGATCATCAATCCGCCATTCATATGGCAGAAAATCTAGTTTCCATGAAGAAATTAAACACATCGATATAGATTGTCCCCGAGTTTGACAGTAACTTCAACTTGACCCGATCAAAACATTACACATTGCTTCTCAACCTCAGCTTTGTTGATATTCTTACAAAAACTCTACGTACAAGGAACTTTCATTTTTTTCGAGTTTTCAGATTTGTAGCTGTACCTCAATCAATGAGATGAGTTTACTTTTTTGCCTCAAAAAATGAAGTGTTTTGTTATAGGCAACCAAGAGTACATTCTCCGTTAAATCAGGCACAGAACATGGAATGGATTAACAAACACTTTCTTTGCTCATTATTTTACTTTATTTGTTAGTTGGATCTCCACTTGAATCATGCAGGAACCCAATAATTTGGTGGCTCCAAATGGCTGTTCCGTCACGTTTACTCTTCCTAATTTTAGGTTATCCCATTTAAAACAAGATTACTTTGTCCCAACTTAGAATAGATTAAAATGGGGTTGTCCAAGTCAAGTAAGAAAAACGATTATCTAGACAAGTAAATAGATTGACTTTAAAATAGCATAATTACTATTGCCATAAACAAACTCGTATTTTATCTTTGATACTTTTCCTAATAATGAAAAATAATTAGAAAGAAGCTAAGCAATCTCTAGAACTATTGGTTTTAGAACCAGAAGTAAAGAAGTTTACCTTTCAATCGAAAAAAATGAAAATCCAAACGCTCAAAGTAGGCATCTAGATAACAGAAGTGAGAACCTGACATTAGTAACGAGAAATCCTAGAAAAAACATGATCGCTTGCCCGTGAAAGACTTTTTGTGTTTAGTCAATCTAGACTGATTTGGTCCCTAAAGAACTCCCAAAAAGCACGCTTGCTTTTCTTGTTTCACTTTGCTTAGAGGCACCGGTGCATTTGCGTGTTCTCATCTAAGAATGCGAGCACACTTGCAAAGGACCAATGACCTGCGAGCACACTTGCGAATGACCAATGACCAACGACGACCTATCTAAAAGATAAGAGAAGGAATCCCTTGTGAAAAAAAAAAAACGAAAGAAAGTGTGGTTGGGGGTGGAAGTTCACAATGGATTTCTTTTTCAATGGATGCATACAATTTGAAAGCAAATTGATATATACAAAATGGTGCCCGTAGAGTGAAAAATCAATGTGTTTACCATGCCATCTAGCGAGTATCACAATCATGACTCACGCAGCCAATTTCAGTATCAAGAGGCAGACAAGGTTTTTCTCAAGTTAAATAAAAAATACACAATTGCTTACCATCCCCTTCAACGTGTAATAAAACATTGTATTTTTCATACTTTGTCGGTCGGGGCACCATTTGCTGCAGGAACCTGTGACGGGTAACTGGAGACGTCCAAGTCAATCAGTGACATGTCATAGGAAGCAGAAAAAAAATTAGTAGTATCCACAAGTAGAGAAGATTTCATTGCTTCATTATTATGAGCAGATTCTGGATTCTTTGGAGTGCTTGATTCGGAGGAGAGATTGGAAAGCTGTATGTCTTCTATCTTATTACCAAACATGTGCTTGTTTCTCCTCACAGCATCCATCTCTGGACCAGTTGGTACAAAGGTGCGTGATCTATATTTCCTTGTTCCTTCCTCGCCTTCGGTATGGTTGTAGAGTACATAATCATGGTAAGTAGGTGCAAACTGCAGCAAGAAATTTGATGGTTGGTTCAAGTGGAACACTACTCAGAGTGATATTCTTCTGCAAACATGAATGAGAAAATTTCAGAAAACAAGTTTCACCTGGTGAACGGTGTCGTGGTAGAAGTCATTCAACTTTAAGGCGTGCGTAATGCTTTTTGTCAGACCGTTGGACCCACCAATATTTGCTCCGGCATACTCTTTGTATGGAAACGCATAAAGATGGGCAACAGCAGCAATAAGCATCTCAACACATATTGTGAAATCTTGAAATTGTGCAGCTTCAGCAGCATTCTTGATGAAACCAGATTTTGCAGTAAGGAAAACCAGAACACCCTGAAACAAAAATAAGTAGGAAACTAAGTTCAAATTTTCAAGACAGAATAATACCCTTCTAAATGATATCAAATCATCAATGCAACACACATCAGCTAATTGCGAGAGGAAACATATGACAATAAGTCACACAACACAAAATAGATTATTCCATTGTCGGCAGAAAACTTCCAACTGCATGTAACATTTCGCTTTCTGAGTCACAAGATGACTTCCCAAAATGAATTACATCAAGTTATGTAAGTAAAGACACTTAACCTAGATACACTCAATCTATCCCAAATCATCAAGAACACGCTCCTCCCAGATAATATATTACCATCAAATTACTTGTAACATTTGAAACAGAAGATTTATGCTTAATCTAACACGATTGCCCAGAAAGTTTCCGTGGCAACATCCGTGCAGATACAATGAATTCTAACTTTGCAATCTTATTTTACTTTCTATTCACCAAACAACCATATTGCAGAAGACAAGGAAAATAAAAAAAAATAAAAACAAGAGAAACTTGGAAAGATCATGGAATCATGCAGGATCACAACATATGCCTTTCTTGGAAAGTCTCCAAGCAACACACAGGCAGTTACATTTACAATGTTCACACGCAACCAGTCAAGCTACGCCATCAAAATGTAAATAACAAACAAAACTAACAGATTTGATATTTCACCTGCCAGTAAGTAAGGAAAACAACAGATTTGATAATAACAAATTTTGGCACTGGGTTGAAAGGCTGAAGTAGATCTTTGCATGCCACATAAAACAAAGCCAAAACATACAGCGCCATTGTGTAGGATATTGTATAGATGATGGTGAGATACAAGTAAGATTGTTTGGGGCTAAAATTCCCATCTTCATATTTCCCTTTTGCATATAAAATTAGAGTAACGGCAACTAAAATGGGCTTCAAAATTACAAACTGCAAACAGCCTTGCTTGCACCTTCGAATAAAACGCCTGCATGTAAAAACATCTCAAATTCAAATATGTGGAACCCATTGTCAATCTTGTTAGATTTTAATCTAAATCTCATGTATTCTCACAAAAATGTAGCTAGATACAACCAATTAATAGGGGAAACAAAACAATGACCAAAAACTGTATAGTTATTGCCCCAAGTAATATATTTCACTTGGAAACACACAGAAAAACTCACCCATCAAGTGGTATTGGAGGGAAACAACATGTCATTAGACAACATGATGGCTTCAAAACACGACCACTCAAGCTTAGCACTACCGCTCCTGGGCCACCAACCCAACCCAAGCACAGTGACAAGAAATTATATATAACCCATGCTTCATATCTGAAAGGGGGTTAAGGAGTAAAACAGTTAATGATTTCTCCAATAATTACATTGCAAAATCTCCCGTATTATGTTATTGATACATACAACATGACTCAGAGTTGCACTAATTGTATCCATATATTATTTATTTAGGAATTTCAAGTCGAAAGCCTCAACAGTTTTTCTTTTTTGATATTGCAACATAGAAGACCATAATTCAATCCACCATGCATAAAGAAAACCATTTTCAATTAGGTAAAATCTCCTGCATAGACAAAAAATGATACTTCTGCTAGATACATCAAAAAATATATATATATAGAATCAGTCCGTCCTAATGTGTAGACACTTACACTTCTCGAATGGAATTAAAGTAGATTGAGCTATCAGGCAAGACAAGGGACAAGAAAGACATCAACGCATAGATCTGTCAAGTAAAAAAATATTGGCAACAATTACACACCATAAGAAAAGTGGAGCTATGTTAATCAGCAAGTCAGAATGTTACAGTATCTCCCACATTAAGAATAGATGTAATAAAAAACAGTAAAAGAGTGCTATTGAACAACATACTGGCAGTAAAAATAAAGTAATAAACGTACCACATCTTTTCCAATCAATTTCTGTTGTCGAAAATGCTTATTAACCTTAAAAAAAAAAAATTCATCCGAGGCAAAAGAAAGATGGCTCAAGAGGTTCATAAAACTCAATTTTAAACTATGATTTCTTTGATTCATGACACATTTTTGTGGTGTTCTCTAAAACCACGAAATTCATGAATTCACTGATTTCTTAAGAAGAAAAGTTAATGTGTATAAATTACAGTAGTAAACTTCATAAATTGCACAGTGAATATACTTTAAAATCAATATCAATCTTTATTCCTAAAGAAATGATAAAACCAGGCAGCAGCACACAACTAATAGCCAAAAAATGAGCATACACAGTCAAATAATTCGCAACGAGATATAACACTATTGAAAAACGTTTTTTCAATTTGTCATAAGGTATAAGATAACATTGAAACTTGGAACTTTGCATTGAAGTTCCAACTTAAGCAAACTTGTAACAAAAATAATCAAGCCTGGAAAAAACAGAAAAAGAAAACAGAGAACTCACAGGAACCATGAAGATAATTCGCACAATGTATCTCTGATAAGTGGGCTCAGTATAATTTGAGAGGTGCCTCCAGATGTGCCAGATAGCAAGAGCAATGGCTCCGCATGTGCAAAAAAATGCAATTATTATCAGATAGATAGGAACCATTTCTCCAATTTCGATACCTATTTCAACATAATTTGGTCAGGTAACATAAACGAGGTAACTGTTTAGATGAGCACATTGTTAATCTGCTTGTTTACTTGGCTAATAGAGTTGGTGCATTGATATACTCAGTGAAGGAGTTTCCCAATGCCCCAGTAGCTATTCGCTCGTGTTGGCCGCCTGCAGAATTCAGAAGTTCCCAGAAAATTCCCGAGATTATTCAATAACAAGATTAAAAAAGAAAAAATAAAATAAGCATACCAATCATCTCTCTTACAAAGCAAGAAATGAAAAAAATTCACGCAATTTTCCAAAAAAGACGAAAATGAAGAGAAAGAGACGGACCTTAAAAAAGATCCCGTACACAAATCGAAAAAGGAAGATCTGCCCAGCGGATGCGAAACTACGAAATCTCAAGGGATCAAAGATAAAAAGCTTCACAGACTGCCATGAGGAGGAGAAGTTTCATCGACTAAGACCACGGAGAAAAGCTTCAGTGAGTGCGCCAAGGAAGTTGCAATTCTGCGTCTGCGGGAGTGGGTTCTCTGAAGAACGAAGAGCCTGAGAATAAGAAAACCTAAAGCAATAGAACATGTAAACTGTTTGGGGCGGGCGCAAGCGGTCTCTTAATCTTGAAGCCAACCAGACTTCCTTTCTTCGTCAACCGCCCAATGTTATGTCAAATAATTATTTATATATTAATTAGAACAATTATTTTTTTATAAATAAATAAATATTTTAAGAGAATAAACGCAATAATTAGAACATAACTACTGCATGTTGTTTGTTGCTTGTTAATAATTTTTTTTAATTTCAATTATAATTATTCTACTAAACAATAAATAACACGATCCACCTACCATCATACTTGATTTTATGGGAAGGTTTAAGCAATTTACCAGATTTCCAAGGAAAAAAATCATAGTATCTTGACATTTTCTTAATGAGTAAATAAAATTCTATGGTTGAAGATTATGTCGCGATATTATTCTCTAGCACTCATTCATTATTATCAAATCTAATAAAAATAAACGGTCCCTTAATAATGAATGTTCAGGCATATGACAGAAGACTACTTAGAGTTTACCTCCATCATTAAGAAGATAAAAAATGTCTCATTTGGAGATAATTGAAAGGAAAACTTGTCGATATTAGCCGTATTGTTCAAACCACATTATTGAAAATGTGTTATTACTTGATGGTTTGAAGTATAATTTATTGGACATTTATAAATTATAAGATAGAGAATGTAAAGTGATAATTGAATCCAAAATTTTCATGATAGAAGATAGCTCGAATGCAATTTTTTTTTTATTGAATATAGAAATAAAAATGTTTATACTATTGATTTGAATAATAATTTTTAGAGTTAAAATCATTTTAACCCTCAAAGATTTAGGTTTGATTAAAAACAAAGATTTAGGTTGGATTAAAAAAATTTCAAAGTATGTTTATGTTAAAAATAAACCTTAAATTATAAAAAACCTATAAAAAAAATCCATGGTGGTTAACCGATAACCCCCGTTCTGAAATTTACACATAGAACGGCTAACCGTTCTATCTGGGGCCCTCACACGAGAACGGGGGGTGCGTTTGGGAGTGGACAACCCCTCGTGCTGGAACGTGCCCCGCATGAGGGGTCTCCACCCCCAACCGCACCCCTCGTTCTTACCGTGCTCCACACGTGTGTGCAGGGGGTCTCCACCCTCAAACACACCCCCGGGAGACACAACTAACCGTTCTCAAAGAACGGTTAGCCATTCTCCTACAGTGACACCCGTGATCACTTAATAATTGATCACGGGCGATTAATTATTAAGTGATCATGGGGTGCATTGTAGGAGAACGGCTAGCCGTTCTCTGAGAATGGTTAGCCGTTCTCTAAGAATGGTTAGCCGTCTCATACAATGACACCCCGTGATCAATTTTTATTATCACGGGTGTTAAACTGTGGGAGAACGGAGGACTGTTCTCCACCCTATTTAAGGATTCTCTAGTCCTCCATTCTCACTACCCCACATTTCTCTAACTCTCTAAAACCTAATATTGTCTTGTTGCCGAAGAAATTTTGATGTATAAGCGACGACAATGAATTTTGATTCACCTAGAGCAGTAGATCTAGACGAGCCAACAAATTTTGATGTCGATCTAGATTGATATTCGCACGCCACTCCTACATATGGTGATCTTCGAGCATTCGATCACTTATATTGAAATGAAGAAATCGAGGTGCATTCGACCTCCAGAACTCTAGACGAGGAGATTCGAATATCAGTCGGTTCGGAGGATGATGAGGTGAAAAGCAAACCGGTAAGAGATAAAATCTCATCGATTTTTTTTTTTGAAAGAATATAGTTATTTGAAGGATATTAAAGCGGAAATAGTCGAATATTTTTTAGACAATGATTATGGGATAAAATTCATTAAGAGTGACAGACGGCGACTGATGGCTGAGTGTAAAAACGGGTGTGAGTGGAGACTCCATGCTTCTCAGAAGCAAGACGAGCTGACGTTTCAAATAAAGTGTTTGATTGATTCTCATAGCTGTTCGAGGAAAATGGAGAATCAACACGCTAGAGCAAAATAGGTGGCAGATCATTACTTAGATAGGTTCAAAAGTCAATCTAGGTGGGAAATCTCTTCCGTTATCGAGACTGTGAAGAAGGATTTAACTGTCAACATTACACCCAATATTGCCAAAAGAGCAAGAAACGTAGCTCGAACAATTAACGAAAGAAGACGACGAACAATATAAGCTAGTCTGATCGTACGCAGCAGAAATATATATAGATCAAATCAGGGTAGCACATTACAAGTACATACAAAATGAGACATCATTCATTGGTATGCCAAAGAATGTATATGTGCATGGCTGCTTCCAAGGCAGATTTACTGCAGTACGGTCGTACTGTTATCTGTTTGGATTAGTTCTTGTCGATCTAGTATTTGCGGGATCAGTTCTTGTCGATCTAGTATTTGCGGCCACATTTGGGGATCGCTCACGGGTTGAATAAACTGTGAGTATATCTGCATGTAAGTTGTTTGGTGATAGTATGGATGCACGTAATTTTTCGGTGACACTCTCATGAAATGCATGCATGGAATGAAATGGACACACAAGATTCCAGTAAGTTCCTACCTGGTGTAGTTGCACACACCCGTATTCATGTCGACCACGTATTGCTCATAGCCGTTGCTGACCTCAAATCGTACCTCCTCCAAGCTAAGCACTCCAATTTCGAGCTGCATTTTCTAGCTTCTCAAGCTTTTTCTTTATCTCGGAACATATGAGGCCTGTTGATTGGGCTAGCTTCTCAAATTTCTTCACAATGCAAGTCATTATGCACTTTCGGATCATCTCGAACATGATCAGGATCGGTTTGTCCCTGACCAGTAATAGAAGTGCATTGAATGACTTGCACAAATTATTCAATCTCATGTCGCACTTAGGATTCGAAGAAAAAACATGACTAGCCCAATATCTAAGCTCTTCTGCTCGAAGCCATACGTGAGCCTCCGGGCTAAAACATGTGTAATTTCCACATTTCTGTTTTGAATACCACCTTGTGGTTGTCCTGGCCGCATTTCACATCGCATTTCGCTAGGCTCTACCCCGATATTGGCCTTTAAAGTCTGCAAAACTATGATTGAGGTAGTAGCAGTGTTCAGCTTCTTTAAATTCCTCTTCTGCGGCCTTCAGCAAACCCTAATATTTGAAAGAAAAACAGAGTCAATATAACGTAGGGAGTACTGATCAAGATAATTCATATGAAAGACTATATTGGACAATCTCCTAGACAAAATTACCTTTCCAAGTAAGTTCTCAGGAAAGACTTGAGGGGTCACAAACAGTCCCACTTAAAGTCTAGTCTCCTAGACATAACTTACTTATACAATACAATTATACTACTTAATACGCAGTACGAGAAACGATAACAGATGCGATCCAATTATCTACGATATAATAGATAAATATTTAATAAAAATAAAATAGAAAAAAACTTCGTACCTAGCCGGTGAACACGGAGAAATATCGTTGGAGCAAGAAAATAGTCGTCGCTGATATAGAAAAAAATATTAGAAATCTTTAAATAAATAAAAATAAAATAAAATGACTATATTTTTAGAATTTAGATAGAAACTGTTAAAATAATTTCAAATAAAAAATACAATGAAAAAAAATACGTCATAAAAAATTTAATCTCGGTTTAACACCTTATATATAAGTTTATTTTTTTAATCAAGCAAAAAAAAGGATAAAATAAAAAAAAAAAAAAAAAAACTTCGTACATAGCAGATGAACGCGGAGAAATATCTTCGGAACAATAAAGTATTTGAGAGAGTATTGAAAATTAACATTTTATATATTGAAAGTTAATATTCGAGAGAGTATTGAAAGTTAACACCTTATATATAATATAATTTCAAATAAAATTACAATGAAGAAAAAATACGTTATACCAAATTTAATCTCGGTTTAACACCTTATATAGGAGTTTTTTTTTTAAATAAAAAAATGATAAAATGATTAAAAAAAAAAAAACTTCGTACCTATCAGGTGAACGCGGAGAAATATCTTCTGAACAAAAAAATAGTTGAGAGAGTATTAAAAGTTCGGTGTGATTTTTCAAAAGAGGAGGAGGACTTTATATAGTGGGAGAGGACAGCTGGTCCAACTGGACCAGGCGTTCTCTTGTGACAAAAACTCGTGACTTTTGTCACGAGTTTTGTCTTTTAGGATGAGGAGGACGATCGGTTCAAATGGACCAGGCGTCCTCTTCATAAAGGACAAAACTCGTGACAAAAGTCACGGGTTTTTCCCACAAGAGGACGCCGGTCTAGTTCTAGATTGGCCGTCCTCTTCCCAAATTGTAAAAAAAAAAATTTTACGCGGACGGAACGACCGGTCTAATTGAACTGGCTTCTTCTCAAAATTGAGAACAAAATTTCTCTTTTAGGGACGGGGCGGCTGGTCCAGCTGGACCGACCATCCTCTTTGGAGAGGCCGACCACCTCATCCCCTCTTTCGAAGTTAAAATTGCCTATTTTCGATATTTGAGTTTTTTTTTCTATGAATAATAAACTTGGAGGGTAAAAAAAAAAAAACTTTAAGGTTTATTTTAGAAAAAACCCTTAATAATATTGATTATGTACTTTTATTTAATTTTATACTGTTAACCCAGTTAAGTATCCTAATTTACTAAACACTGCAATTCCATAAATAATTTTTTATAGAATAATTTACAAAATACTTCTACGTTCAGTGCTTCTTTCTTAATTTTAACCTCCATTAAGTATTTGGTAATAAAAAACAAAAGTTTTTTCCTTAAAAATTTATTTTCTTAATAATTTGGAATTCATGCAGTTATAAAATAAAATTGATTTTCTATTTGAATCTCTTAAATCTTAAATAATTGACATTAAAGGATTCAATCTCTTAATTATAATGTAATTTCATGAAATTTAATATTTATATACCCATGGTTTGTTATCACACAATTATTATGTCAAAAATAAATATAATAATTGTTGTCTCACACTATCGGTAAAACCAAAGTAAATAGTCCTTTATAAATATAAGGAGAATTTTTTCATTCATTGAGGTATCTTTTGGAGTTAGTTTTACCCTCTCATTTTCTATCATGATATCAGAGTTAAATCTGTACGATGTGATACTCAATTAAACACGCTAGACGTAGGGGCGGATGTTGTTTCATATTGACAGAACCAAAGTAAACAGTCACGTATAAATATGAGGAGGATTTTCCCGCTACGAGCTAGTTATTCGAGTGAATTCAGGGTATATCACAATTATCACAGCAGTATTTCAATTTGGGAATTTGGCTTTCTAAGGTGTAGTGCCGTCACGTGTGACCGGCAACCCTGGTCCAAACGCGAGCCTAATAGCTCCGACACGTCTCCATATCAGAATTCATTTATCAAGAAATGGTGCGGCGTTCTAGTTGACAGAGATCGGAAGATAGAGAGTTCATTAAGTTCACGAACCCAGAAAAAAAAAAGGGAAAAAAAAAAAGAATCAAAGATGAGTTAGCGGAACGGAGGAAGAAATGAGGCCAAGTTGCTCTGCTGCATCGCATGATGTGCATCTCTTTCAAAGCCTGAATGGCATTCAACAGCTTGCCGAAACGCGTCGTTACAAGGTGCTCTCTTTCTCTAATTCCCTCAATTACACACTTCTCGTTTATGCTCAGTTCAAAAGAAGACACGATTCCAGAATCAACTCATATTACAGATTTTTAGGTGGGTAATCCGCCAAGTGTAATTTTTTTTCCTGCTTTCTTATATTTTCTCCTCAGGCATGGTTCTTGGATCAGTTTGGAGTCCTCCATGATGGCAAACAACCTTATCCTGGTGTAATCTCAACATGTACTTTTCATCTGTAGCTTTGACTATTTATTGAGCCTGCTCCGTTTCAATCTTTGCAACGGCTTCTGGTTTTCAGTGTATAATTCTAATGGGCCCTCTTTTTTCGTTGTTTTATAGTGCAAAAGTTGGCTGTAAATGGCGCCAAAATGGTTATCATAAGTAACTCTTCAAGACGCTCATCAACAACCTTGGAAAAACTTGGTAGCCTTGGATTTGATCCATCCATTTTTGTAGGAGCCATTACCAGTGGCGAACTTACTCATAAATATTTGCAGAGGTACCATCATCTCTCATACTATGACATTTAACTTCTTTTCTACTTGGCAAAACATTAGCATTTGACTTAAATATCAGGATACACTTTCTTTTTCTGAAAGATAAAGCAATATCAACACATATTGATGGATTGTCATGTCACTGCCCTACTATTTATCAAGTTCAGACATTAGTCTGAGTGTTGTCTGCATTCCTATACACTGCACATTTTAATGAGAGATGTTTAGATGAAGCAATGCTTGCTTTGATGACTCATATTTTACGCCTACTCATCCATGAGTCCAAGGTTACTCTTCTTTCTTGATGGTCAAATATAAAGTGAGAGGTAGAGTTCAACAGTTATCAAAGAAAAAATATAAGGACAAGAAACAGAGACTTGGTTCGAGAGAAAATAATATAATACAGAAATATCCATCTGCATCAGGCTTCTCTTGTCACTGCACCAAAAACGTCCCTATAATATGATTGAACTCACACATTATCTCCAATGTTCCTAATCTATTAAGTTGTTCATAATGAGCAAAAGAAAATTTTTGGATCATCTTATTAGAACCACCAAATCACTATACAACAATTCCTCACACGCATTCCAAACTTGGAAAGCAAAAAATTTGATTATTATGGGATGACATTTGAAATCAATGGAGATACACCCTCGATAAGGCACTATGTTCTTACTCACAAGAGAAGTTTTTTGGGAAGCTATGAAGTAGACCTTTAATCTTCACATTGCTGGTAGATTTACAAAATCAATACCAAAATAAGAGAAGCCTGGCACTAAGATGGGGAATTCACTGAATATCATAACCACTGTGTAGATCATCTATTTTCTATCAAAAAGATGTTTCAATTTCTTATCTAACGATTCTGCTACTTTGAGCAATTATTCGGTGATGGCATTTTTCTTCAAGTTTGTTTCTTTAAAACTGTTTTATGTTTCCTATATAAAAGGAGGGATGATCCTTGGTTTAGAGAACTTGGTCAATCATGCATTCACATTACCTGGGGTGATCGTGGTGCTATATCCCTTGAGGTATACCAACATCTACTGGTGTCTTTTTTTTTTTACTTTGTTTTGTTTTGATTTTGCTTTTGATGTATCCCGAGTTATTCTCTCTCTCTCTCTCTCTCTCTCTCTCTCTTCCTACCCTTACCTTTATAATTGTGTGAGATAAAGGCAAGTATGAGCAAGAGTTGGGACAACAATACTTGAAAAGCTTTTGAAAATTAGTGATGCATAAGATTGACTATTCATTAGGGTTTCAGTTGTAAAAATTTGTTCAAGTATTGAAGATTTGAAAGAGAAAAAAAAAAAAGGAGAACCGACTTTTAAAAAGTATCTATCGGTCATATATTCTTGTAGGGCCTAGGTTTAAGAGTTGTTAGCAACGTTGATGAAGCTGAATTTGTTTTGGCCCATGGCACGGAAGCCTTAGGTCTTCCCTCTGGTGATACAGTTCCTCAGAAACTTGAGGAACTTGAGAAAATACTAGAGGTTTGCGCGGCCAAAAGACTCCCAATGGTGGTAGCAAATCCAGATTTTGTGACTGTAGAGGCTAGAGATTTACGTGTAATGCCAGGTAAATGCTTATTTTTTTAATGTTTTGTTTGTCAATTCATAACTGTGATTTTCTTTGGTGCTTCTAATTTACAATGTGCATTTAATGTGTTTGTAGGCACGCTTGCATCCAAGTATGAAAAGCTCGGGGGTGAAGTGAAATGGATGGGCAAGCCTGATAAGGTGAATTACGAAAAAAAAAATTTCGTGTAGCTAATTTTGCAATTCCTCTAGCTTGATACCGTAGAGTACTCATATGTATTTGTACGGTCAAGCTTTTTGAGCTCTTCTTCATGATCTGTGGAGGTGAGCTTGGGTAAAATTGTGAGAGTATCTCTATGGGACTTTTGAATCCTAAGACTCCCGAGGGCAGTCTATTATGAGTATTTAGACGATAGAGGAGACTCTTGGAGAGGTCTAGTAGCTCTTCTTACAAATTACTTCCAAAAAATAGATTTGATAATTTCTAAGCACACTCCTCTCTCCCTCTTAGTACCCCCCATTGGCAAATGTTCCTTCCCTAATTTCCTATATTTGCCCTTGGTAAAACTACTATAATTTCCCTTTTGTCATCACCGACACGTCCCTCCCCCATTTACTTACACTACCAAAAATAAGTTTGAATTGATAATTGATTATTCTGGATATATGGCGGAGTTGTACAAAGAATATGCTAGTGTGTTTTCTGAGCAGCTGACCCTGCCTCCCAGCAGAGATAGACCCCGCCATTTGTCTACAACCAGGAGCGATTCCACCTATCACTATCCCCACTCACAGAAAGATAAGATTAGACCTTTGTGCATTAGTGCTGGAGTAGAGTTGCAGCCCAAGAAGATAAGATTCAAGCAATGTTAGAGTGGCCGATTGCAAAGAATGTCAAGGAAGTTAAATTTTTTTTAGGGTTGGCAAACTATTATCGGCGATTTGCTAAAGGGAGACTTTTATTGGACAAAAATGACTAAGATTGCCTGTGAGGAACTAAAGAAAAAAATGACAAAAATCCCGTCGTAGGATTTTTCTGGTACCTTTGAACTAGAGGTAGATGTTTCCGGCGAAGGTTTAGGGGTGATTCTCATGCAAAACTAATGCCCCATTGCTTTTTCAAGTAAAGGATTAACCAGTCCGACTCGAAATAAGTCTGTATGAATGAGAGTTGTTGTCGTTAGTCCTAGTGGTGTAAAAATGGAGATCATGTTTATTGGGGCGGCGATTCACGATTCATACTTGTCAACGTTCCTAAATTTTTATTAGATCAAAGACTGACCACATCGGATCAACAAAAATGGCTCATTAAAATTATTGGTTATGAGTTCAACATATGCTACAAACCTTGTAAGGATAATGTGACTGTGGATGCTCTTTATCGTCAAGGTGGTTGGAAGGACAACTAGGGGTGGGCAGAAGCGGATCAGAACGAAAATGCAGTTGCGATCCCGATTCAGTTCGGTTCTCCCACATATGAGGACCGTGGACTCCATGACGTCCCTAGAAGTATTGTTAGTGACCGAGATAAAGTGCTCACCAGCTTATTCTGGCGTGAGTTATTCCGTTTGCAGCTAACAAAACTCAAGATGAGCTCTGCTTACAATCCCCAGACAGATGGACAGACATAAGTTATTAATCGTTGCTTCACTTTGGACCAGCCTTGCCATCGGAGCAAATGGTTATGTTGGGCGGAATATTGATACAATCCCAACTTTCAAGGAGCTGCCAAGACCACTCCTTTTCGAGCTCTTTATGGGCGCGACCCACCTACTATGATACGCAATTGTGGGGGCAAAATTTTAGTCAAATCTGTGGATCAACAACATCGAGAAAGAGATGCACAACTTAAAATACTACGACACAATTTAAAAAAGGCTCAAGAGCGAATACAAAGGTATGCTAACTCTTCTCGAGTGGATAGGGAATTCCGAGTGGGGGACTTGGTTTGGTTAAAGCTCCAACTGCACCGACAAGCCTCAATTCATAATTGAGCAAATTGCAAGTTATCACTCGATTATTTTGGCCCGTTTGAAGTCTTGTCTAAAGTGGGAGCGATAGCTTATTGCATCAAGTTATCTTACGGTTCTAGAGTTCATCTGGTTTTTCACATCTCCAAGTTGAAGAAAGTAGTGGGTGATCATAACCCTTCAACAGTTCAGGTTGTTTGAGAAGGTATCGACCCAAACGCAAGTGTCCAACTTCCAGTGAAGGTGCTGCAACATAGAAATGGGCCGCAGGGGTGGAGGTGTTGATTCATTGGGCTAATTCCGCTCAAGAGGAGGAAACTTGGGAATCAGTCGAGGAAATGCAGGTTCATTTCCCGACTACGACCTTGAGGACAAAGTCGATTTGGAAGGGGGAGCAATGTTGCACTTATGGGAAGGAGGAAGGATAAAGGATGATTTGGCGATGCTTATCGCAGAAAGGTCAGGGCAGATCAGTAATTAGCTATTGAGTGGGCGTGATGGTGCTGTGTGTTGGGCTTAGGTGTACCTTGCTGAAAGCTATGGCAACGCCTCTCAGGAGGGGATATACCTGGTGTTTTGGGGAGCAGATGGGGCATGAGAATTTTGAGAGAAGAAGTCTTCCAGTTACTGGAGCTTAATGTTACACACAGGTATATGGCTTGGACCAAGAAACCATCACACTCATTGCTAAATTAAACCCCTATTGAAAATAGGTCTAAACTAGTTCCGACGGAAAGAATGTTTTTCTACATAGTTGAAGGAAAAGTCCATATGAATCTTGCCCCATTGTATGCAAATGGGAGCACTAAAAGATGAAAATTGAAAACGACACCTTATGGACTTAGACAGTCACTAAGGGCATGGCTCAAGAGATTTGCAAACTCTCTATTCGGGCGCTTTAAAGGAAGATCCAACGTGACCATGCACTATTCTACAAAAATTAGTTCCCATATATATATATATATTTACAAAGGTAGTGTCAAATCTATTATTCAATATATAAGTTGGGAATGAAAAAATAAATAAAATTCTCCGACTCGAGGTAGAGTTTTAGCTGATATAGGTGGTGGTATATCCTTTATGTTTATTAGGGAAATACTCTGTTATATACAGTTTTTATTTTCTTTGTAAAGCTGCAATTGTTGTCTATATATTACTAAATATCAAGACAAAGAAGTAATCTTCTTCTCAACAAACTGTTTGTCACTTGAGTCTTAACTTGAGTCAGATGTGGACCAAAATGCTTTTCTAACTATGACTGAGGGATTTTATGTTATTGTATTAAAGTCTGCTATCACTGTTTGCATTTGTGAACCATTTTGTCAGATAATCTACGAAGCAGCTCTGGGCCTTGCCGGGGAAAGTGCTTGGAATTCAATTTGCGTGGGTGATTCTCTTCACCATGATATAAAGGGTGCAAATGCAGCTGGTATTCACTCAGCATTTATCACTTGTGGAATCCATGCAACTGAGCTTGGACTTGGAGGTTTTGAAGAGAAGGCTGACATGTCTTCTGTAAAAGCTGTTGCTTCAAAATATGATGCTTTCCCCTCATATGTCTTACCTGCTTTTACTTGGTAGATTCTTACTCTCTTATAAGTGCCTACATTTCTGTCACTGTGCATTAGGCCATAAAAGTGGTTTCTAATAATTTATATAGTGAAGAAACTTGTCAATACTTCAATATTTCTGAAAGCACTCGGACAGTATTCGAGAAACCATGTCTACGAAACTCCAGGAATGATGTTCCTGGTTTGCATTTCATGATTAGTTTTTGACCAGATTGTGGTTTTTTTTTGGGAGGGCTTGTAAGCCTAGTATTATTGCTATTGTTTTCAGAATGAAGCACTGTGATATCTCTTTCCTCCCGGACTTTTAGTGTCATCTCTCGCTGCCCTTGTTTGCCTGCAAGAACACAGGCAAGTGTTCTAGATCACGCAGAAGCTACCTCCATGACTGGAGAGATGACTGGACAGTTCTTGAACATTACAAGAGCATGGCTATGACATCTGAATTTCTGTTGAAGTAGGCGACGTCATTATATAAAGCTTTACCTTAATCAAGTCGAATTTTTGCACCACTAACGGATCATGAATAACAGAAGAGTAGGCATTATTGAAAAGGGATTATGAAATTTTGTATTTCTTTTCTTTTTCTCTCTTTGAACCTGTCATCTAGTTTTCTTTCCTAAATCTGGGCATCCACCGGCAAAAGGAGATCCAAAGAAGTTGATTTGTGTTCAAGGGCTGAAATCACGTTACAAGGTAAGATTGGTGTTTGCATTACTGACTATCAAAATATTTTAATTGATTTAAGGGAAATTTTTGTCATATAGAGAAAACAAAATAATGGTCATAAATAATAAAATGTATTGAAGTTCAATAGAAAGAAAGAGCTTCAAACATATTTGCATAATATGCATACCTCTTGTCATAAAGAAAGAATAACGAGAGTATAGAATAAGATAAAAAGGAAGGAAGAAGTTAATAATTTAGTTACGTTTTAACATAATAACGGAAGTATACAGGAGAAAAACAAATAAACTATGCACGTGTCATCACAGTGGACATCATTAGATGAGGAGTTTTTACTCTTAAAAAATGTTGTATATGATACTTGTAATTAGAACGGATTACAAGAAATGATCGATATGCTGTACTACTTGACTAATAAGAAAACAACTCACATAAAAATTGAAAAAAAAAATACATTAAAAACATAATATCAGACTAAACATATAACACCTGTCACTACAGTAAATTACAGAAGATGAAGAGACTTGACTCTTCGAAACTGTTGCTAAGAATAAACTGTGCACACGACACGTCCATTACAATAAATTATAAAAGATCCACTAATCATTGCAAAAGATGAAGAACAGAAGCGTCTACAGGTTGAAGACCGAAAATGCAAGATCATAGTTAAGATACAAAGTTGCGAAATTTGTGAATTCACCTTCTAAGAGATTAGTTGAAAAGACTCAGAAGAAGTCTGATTCTCGGGTGAAATTCAAGTTGGGATCTGAGAATACATCAAATCCGGTGAGTCAGCCTATTACAGATATTCAGTCACCAGTTTCAGTTTTACGTCAGAATGGTATCGTCAAAGGCAGAACCATGTAGACGGTTAAAGCTCCGGGGCGATATGATGAAACTGTGGGTTATGTGTTAAATGTGTTCAAGGGTAACAATTCCTGTGTGAAGTCTTCAACATGTTTAGATGCAGTTCGTTGGGACAACTCTGATAGTTCAATGATACCATGGAGAAGAAGATGTGATTTCTTCTTAAGTATGTCTCTCAAGTTTAAGCAAGACTTGAACTTGATCGGTATCAGCTGTTGAGATAGTCTAGCAGGGCTTTTGTAGTAGAGGATGTTATTTTTAAATAGGATTTTGTAGATTTGTTTCCATGCACTGGAATTTCTTTGAAGGTGGAGATTGTGAGAGTTTAGTGTTTTAGATTCATTTTGAGTTGGGCTGAGTAGTCGGTTGGATCTTGTATGTGGAATTCGTGTCAAGGTAGAGATTGTTAGAATTTGGTGTGACTCGAATTCTAATTGGGTTAGATTGGGCCCATAGTCAATATTAGGGTTTCATGATTTTTCTTATTTATTGATATTTGAGTTATAAAATTTAGTTGTATCGATTTTGATTAGTGATCGTTCTCCTCTGTCCGTGATTTTTTTCTATCTAGGATTTTCCACATAAATATTGGTGTCCATATGTTTTCGCGTTTATTTCTTTTTCTCAATTATTATCGTCCGATTTTCAACACTTTTTTGGTGGTTCGGAGTACATGGTCAATTTAGTGTATGATGAACTGTGTTGGATCTCCTGTTATATCTGATTCTAGATTTGATTTCTTGAACAAATTCTTAACTTATTATTCTAAAAAGATAATTCAGTTGAAAGCCGTTAGTTATTTTTTCTTTCTACTTTTTTTACATGACTATTAATTGAAGTTAACTTTGCATTTCTACGGCGAATGACAATTGGAGATGCTATACATCACGTGTGGTTTCTTAAAGTTCCTCTTCTAAAATCAAAAGATTTCACGTCCGCTTTTCCTGCTCAGCATGCACAAGACGAGTTTTAAAATAATGAAAATCTCAAATCCCTTGAAAGAGTAAATTTTTCTAAAAAAATTTAATTAGCTTTTCTTTTTCTCTTACAATACTCTTACCTTTTTAAGATACGTAGAACTCCAAATATGTCTACCATCAATTACAACACTTGTCCCCATTTGAGATTATACCAAATATCTTCAATTTTGTATTTATTTCTTCCAAAAATTGAAATAGTATTATAACATTCTTTACGTAATTATATTATCTATTAAGTTTTTATGTAATTACATTTTCCGGCTGGGCTGGGATGGGCCAGGCCGGGCCGATCAATGTCCATTAGAGATCAACTTGATAGTCGAATCGAAGTGCAGCCTAAACACCTATTGGTTCTTGGTAGATAAGGCCCAAAGCGGGCGTAAAGAAGTAACTTTGATCTCTATCCACTCCCAACTGGAGTCTGGAGCAAGCAGTGGCAGTGGGCGTCTACGCTCCCAAAAACTATGGCAACTCCTCTCTCTCTATCTTCTACTCCCTTGGCCGGACGGCCTTTCCTTTTGCTTTCTCCCGCGTCTCCGTTCAAGGTATTTTCACAGAGTATGATTCTCTACGCTTGGAATGGAATTTTATTGTTATTTCGTGCATTTGCAGGGTAATGTGAGGAGTTTGAGGAGCAACCCATTTCCTTCGAGGCTTAAGGCTGCTGTAAGAGTTAGAAAGGTTGAGGTAATTCGCAGCCAGGTTGCGGCGACATCAGGCGGTGGTCCGCGATTGAGGCTGGACAATCTTGGACCACAGCCGGGGTCTCGAAAGAGAGCCAAGAGAAAGGGAAGGGGTATATCCGCGGGACAAGGAGGAAGCTGTGGGTTCGGCATGAGAGGCCAGAAATCAAGATCTGGGCCTGGTGTCAGGAAAGGCTTCGAGGGTGGTCAAATGCCTCTCTATCGCCGACTCCCTAAACTTAGAGGAATCGCCGGAGGTAATGATTCCTCTTTACTTGCATACAACTCGTTTATGAGTTTCTGCCGTTGAATCTCACTCGATGGTATTAGCTTCCTTTAGGGTCACCAAGAAAATCCATTAATTTTGGATGTTTTGGAGAAATGGTTTCAAAATTCAACACTTATCTTCAGTGGGTATCCATGTGCTGTATTCGATTCTTCGAATTACAACTGTTCAATACTGATTTTTAATCCTTGAAAAGTGCATTATGGCTTTTGTAAAATTATCCTTTGCCAATCCAATTTCCACTTTTCCAGTTTCCTTGGGACGAACTATACTTTTAGCGTAGAACTGCTCGATGCACATTTGTGTTGAAAATGCTCAATAGTTTTGATCTTTGTTGACACAAGAAGATTTGGACGTGGGAAAATGCCAAAGGGCACTCCTCTTCCATTTGAATGTTGAGAAACCAGTTTTGTGGTTGCACTTAAGTTGACTATTCTCTTGTTTAATCAAAGTGATTACGTGGAAATTCATCAACAAAATTTATTTTCTGTGCAATTTTGAGGTCTTGAATATTCTATATTCTCCCAATCTGCGTAATCATTCTTTGTTATTCTCTTCATAAGGTATGCATGCGGGCTTACCCAAGTACGTCCCGGTGAATCTCAAAGACATTGAAGCTGCAGGGTTCCAAGAAGGAGACGAAGTTTCGCTGGAAACTTTGAAGAAGAAGGGTTTGATCAATCCATCAGGAAGAGAAAGGAAGCTCCCTTTAAAGGTACTCAACCCACTGCAATGCATGCTCAACCTACCCCGTTGTCAAGTTGTTTGATTATTCACTTGCCCTTCTCTCGTGACAAGATTTTAGGAGACGGGGAGCTAAGCTTGAAGCTGAATATCAAGGCTCGTGCCGTTTCAGCAGCAGCAAAAGAGAAGCTGCAGTCTTCAGGCTGTTCCATTAGTCTACTTCCGGGGCGAAAGAAGTGGGTTAAGCCCTCTGTCGCCAAAAACCTTGCGCGTGCTGAAGAATACTTTGCCAAGAAAAAGGCAGCCGCTTCTGCAGCTGAGTAGGCCAGGCCTATGCTTGATCAGTCGTCACCAGTCTCAATCTCATCCCAATGTAAAGTCTTTTGCCTCTCTTCTCATCTGTTAGATTGAAAATTTTCCTTTTCTCATTTGCAATTATATTGGAATTCTCCTAAACTTCTATGTTGATGCACACAAGTAAACTAAAACGATAAAACGAATAACTAACGTGTCGATGAAATTAGCGAAATTGAAATCAATGGGAAATAGAAAGTGAATCTCGGAAGCCTCTTAGACTCGTGGCAATCTATTCCCGTGGTATGCCACCCAATGATTCCTCGTAAAATTGATTGTCTTGATGGCGTTGTTGCTTCGAGAATGTGAGGATGCAACCAACAACTTACATCTAGACTTAAACATACCTAAATAAATATGAATCACTATTACGCGAGTCGTATTAAATTACTCTTCACTACGATAGACTATTCACGGGATTGATGATCACTATGATGTTATGTGGAGTTTCTTCCTATGTTCTTACTTGTTCCACAATTTTTACTTGTTAAGTAAAAAAAAAAATTCCACTCACAATTGAAAGTAAAATAAAGAACGGCATATTTTAAGCTTGCAATGGAGTTTATCAATCTTTTACTTAGAAGATCTATGCCATTTCTCTGGTAAGGTGTAATTTAGATTGCAGCCTTGAGAAATCTCGCTCTCGAGAGCAGGCTCCTGTTCCACAAAGGAAAAAAAAAGAGTGGGATCCCACGGTTGAAGAGCGGGCTTTTGCTCTAATACAATAATTCACGGAGCAGGATCCTGCTTCCCAAAATAGGCTCCCGCGAGAACAAATTTTAATGGATATATGAATGACAATGATTGTTTTGTTAACGGAGCATAGACCTAGGGCGAATTTGTTAACGAACATAGTTTAAGAACGAGTTTGTTAATCACTCTATAGTTTAAGATTTTTTTCTTAATTATCCAATGAAATATTTCCATTTAATTTTAATTTTATTTAAAATTTAAATGTCAAATTACATTTATGTCTATTTTGTCCTTCAAAAAGACAGTTTCGTCCTTCAATCTGCACAGTCTTTTGCATCACATATTACCTCAAATTGAAGGGTCCAATCACTTTGTCACCATTATAGGTATTGTTACAAATTTCCTCTTCAATGCTATAAAATCTTTGTTGAAATCAAATTTAGTTTCTTTTTCTACTAAGTTACATAGTGGTTTAGAAATCTAGGAGTAGTCCTTCATGAATTATACGAGACTAGCTCACAGAGGACAGAAATTTGGTTATCAATTCATTAAAAAAATTGGACTTGACTTCAATAATTGAAAGCTAGCTGAAAAATATCAAGACGTACTGGTGTTGCGGTTTTAATACTTCCTCTCAACACAAGCTCCCATTCTCTCCACGATGTCTAGTTGATGACATAAACTTTTAAATTTTTTGTGAACAAATCTGCAACTTGGCTTTCTATCTTAATATGCTTTAACGCAATTTCTTCTTACAAAACTTTTTCATTAATAAAATGGTAATGTACCTCCACATGTTTCATTCTTGCTTGAAAGATTGGATTTTTTGCAAAACATATTGCCAAAAAGTTGGCGCAATATGAATGAGTGCTATACTTTGTTGAAAGATGCAATTCTTTCAATAACTACATGAGCTAAGTGCTTTCTTGAGCTGCCATTGTCGTTGCTTGATATTCCGCTTCTGTTGTTAACAAAGACATTGTTGGTTGTCTTTTGCTATACCAAGAAATTTCTCCAGCTTCAAGCATAAAAACATACCCGGTAGTTGATCGTCGAGTATCATGGTTACCTACGTAGTCAGCATTGCAATAGGCGACTAACTTGCAATCTCCACCTTTCTTGTATATAATACCATAGCCAAGGGTACTCATTACATATCTCAGTGGACTACTTTCAAATGAGGCTTCTTTGGATTTTGCATGTAGCGACTCCTCACACCAACTGCAAAAGAAATATCTGGTCTCGTTAATTTTAAGTAAATGAGACTATCCACCAACTACCTGTACATAGTAGCATCTCTTAAATATTTTTCTTCGTGAACACACATTTTATTATTTGGCTCCATTGCGTCGAGATTGACCTGCACATATGCATTCCAAACTTTTTTAGCAAATCTTCATAATACCTTTGTTGATGACAAGGAAAATGCTTGAGCTGTCCAAGTTCTTTCATTTCAAAGCGAATTGGTAAATTCTTCTTGGTTAGGAGAATATCTTCTTACAATTTCCTGTGATGATTAAATTATCTACATATCCAAGTGAATGTTAGTGAGTTTGGTCATATCTAAACCGTAGTTTGGTGAGTAATATCCAAACTAGCCTCCACTTGTTCTCGGTGAATCAAGCGTCCAACACACAAAATCCCATCTTGCTTCCAAACCAAAAGTACTAAGTTAGAGTTGTGTGGACTTACTCTCATTCTTCTCCTCCTCCTCCTCCTTCCAGTGAATTACCGAAGCTTATAGAGACGATGACGGTTATGAAATTTTAAAATTGTTTTGAAGGTTTGGCCAATCAATCCGTAGAAATTTCTTCTTCGCTTTTAGAAACTCGCTCTGATTCAGGATTGAGACAGGATATCGACCAAGAGGGTATGTGATTTAGAACCACCATTGGTTAATCAAGCAGTAAATATAGCAAAAATAATGGAGGATCCGCTCAATCAAGAAATTGAAAACAGAGCCTTCAAGAATGTTCATCATCAACAGCTGAAATTTGAATATTCTAGCATTTCTCCCTCTATTGCCAACACCTAAAATTAATCAACATGCTTCAATGGTTAGTGGAAAATATTCTGATATTTTGGTTCGAAGGTTAACCTACTTCGGAGATGTTATAAAGGATTGGGTTCCAGTTAAACTTCACTAAAAAATCAGTCATATGCAAAACGCACTTGCAGAGGATTTTGTCGTTGGTTAGAAGTAGGATTGGGACCATCAATATTCAATTCAAACTACAAGATCTTAAATGAGAAGATTACATTTCAAGAGATGAAAAGATAACCATTCATAAATGTGAAACTCAAACCATGAACGAAACATGCGATTGGATTAATCAAATCTCATCCAACATCCTCACCCACCCCATGATCCACTGTCACGCCATAAACACACCTAATTTCAGGGGGGGAAATGAAATGGAAATTCTATACCAATCACTAAATACATGATGGAAAGATATGTAAGCATTCTTACTCTGCAAGTATATTACAACGACACAATCCCACAACATACAATTCCTAACATGCCTGTGTTGTTCATTTCCAGATTCCAAGAAAAGCCCCCCGAGCAAACTCCAGTGACATGAACAAGAGATTGGGCCGAATACTAGGTAGAGATATTCGAACAGAGGCCGCTCATATTTCTTGTATTTGCAATTCTCTGAGGCTTGAAAATGGTAGGCAATTCCCATACACATGGTTTCAACCAAGCTTCTTATCAGATCCTTTGAGATTCAGGTTGAACCACTTCTTTTTGCCAGATTTATCCTTTCCTTCTGAATTCCCTTCCTCCTGCAGATTCTCGGCCTTCGATTCTTCATTGGAAAGCTTGCTACCACTTTCATTGCTATTACTACCACCCACACTTTGATTGGCTGTCCTTGTAACTGTGAAAGTAGAGTGGATATCTTCTCGCTGTTTAAGTAGCTCATCCACCTGCATTGGATGAAAATCTTATTCATAAGAGAATTGTTCTGAAATAATTTAAATGACCAAATACATCTAACAAAAGAAATCCCGAATATCCATTTGTTTAATCAATGTCCAAAGGGAAATAGCATTTAAATCAGTTGGACATTTCATTAATCTTAACACAAAATATTTATATCAAGTATAGGTGGTAATTTAACAAAAATGTACAAGAACTTTATTTGGATGCGCAAGAAAACACAATTTAAAGAAGTTGGGAAGAATGTACAAGACAGTTCATGAAAAACATTTCGTTCATCTAAGGGATCCATACACTTCAGGCATTCATAGTACACATTTAAACTATTTTATTGATGATCTACAAAACAAAACATACCGTCTGCTTTTCCTGAGTGTATTTATTTGTAACTTCTTGGAAGCGTGCTAATGCCTGCAAAACAATAGAAAAGTGATATTGTGATAGATACTTCACCAAAAAATGTAATGAAGACTTGCTGGAAACCATGTCTGTTACCTTCCTATATTCAGTTTCAAATTGGCGTAGCTCACTTCTTTTTCTCAAAATTTGTGCCTCAATCTCCTTAAGTTTCACAGTAGTGTCTTCATATGACCTTGCGCAAACTGCTTCAATGGTGTATGCAGCAGTTTTGAAAAAGTTATCACCTGAAAAATTTTACTGGACTTGAGGAAAAATTATTACTCCATTTCTAGAAAGTTGGGAAAATAAGACCCAGAGGGCAAAGGACAGAAGAAACTCCAATACAAACCATAAACCGCAAAAATATGAAGGCCAGGTTTTAATTCTGAGACCTCACAAGGCTGAAGACCTTCTAACTTCTTGAAGAAAGCTGCTTCAGGGTCTTTAGCCATTGCCAACTGTAACACCATGTGAATCAAGTGAGGCATTTGAGGAATGCATATCAAGAAAACAAACTAGTTACAAATTTGGAATTCACATACTGCATTCACGGTTGAATCAAGTCTGTACACTTGAAAATGCAGAAAATACATCCCAGCAGAAGTCACTTTTCCTGTCTTCTCACTATCTTCCTGTGAGAAATCAACCATACAGGGTATTGTAAGTATATGCCAATTTTAAGTTGTGAGAAATAAACCATACACAGTATTGTAAGTATGTGCTGATTTTAAGTTAAACTTGTATGCTATATGTCAATGTAAGTTAAACGTTATGCTATAACAGAACAAATGAAAGCATCAGATAAAGCAAAGAAGAAAGACATGCACTTTACCAACAAGTAGGGAGATTCAACAGATTTAAAGTACTACAAAATGAAAATGCAAATGGAAAATTATCCCAATATTTTTAAGTTTGTGTCACAATTCGAGGAAGAATTTATTTCCTACCAACTGAAAGAATATATCCTAGAACCATAAATTTCGATAATACAAAAAAAACTGTTTTTCTTATTTCTAATTTATGCTGCAAGTTTAAACCTATTTATATTTACATTATATGATCAGAAGAACACCAACTTTGAAATATGAAATCCCTATGATCTAGGGAGCTAAACTGGAATATTTATAATGAAATTGGACCACAAATAAAGTTGTGAGGTAAGAACAAATCAGCAGTCAGATTAGAAATAATTTGATGCAAAGTCATACTCAACTTTCTCCATAAAAATATCTTCAATAGATTTGGCAACCAGCTGGCAATAATTAGTTATGAAGAAACACATTTTTGTAGTATGCAATTAGATGCCCTCTTATCCAAATAGGAAGTTAGTCATTGTAAAGCACTTACCATTTCCTTAGTCAAATGGTCAAGCAGAGATATCAAATAGTTAGACTCGTCTAGGAAAAGACTGGTAGACTCATCTTGAAAATAACTGTTTAGAGTTCACGAAAAAAATTGGGAGAAAAGCTTAGATGACTTGAAATATCAACTGGAATGTCTCTGAATAAGTTGGTTTTTGGAAGACATGTTATCTTCCAGCAGAACTTGAACACAAGCCACATTACGCAATGCAACAGCTAGATATGGACTTGTAAGAAACATGAGAAAAATGACTCCTACAGTTGGATGAAATGGAGGAGTTACAACCGAATTTGGTGCAAAATTAACTAAGGAGGGTAATTTAAATATTTGATAAGAAGTTAAAAAGTTAGTAGATAATAATTTAGTAGGAGTTGGTGGAAGTTAAAAAAAGAAGTTAGTAGAAATTAAGAAAAGTTACTGGAAGTTAATAACATACTTATAATTGAGTTATATAAATAGGATATATAAATAAAAAAAATAGGGTAGAAAATTGTGTAATAGGAAAAATTCTAGACTAAGTCTGTTTAGAGAAGAGATTGCTTGGAATCTTGAAGTTCTAAGGTATTTGTAGTTCTTTGTTACGTTGAATATATTAAGTGTTGATTGTTGTGATTCAAATTCTTACGAGTATTTTAATTAGGTTAGTTTATTATAAATAAAAGGTAAGGGAGTGAGTTAAAGATTATTGAATATTGTTGTCGCCAAATACTCTCTCTAGAGTGGATTTCATTTTCGAGCATTGCTAGTGATTATGTTCTGAATCTAACCATATGGTGATGTGGTGGAATTACAACCATATGTTTACTAGGAGAATTTTATACAATTAGCAATCACATTAAAGAGGCAACGCAAGAGAGCACCAAGACCTTTCCACAATTGGCCTTCCCCTAAGTAACCAAATGGATTCAAGCTTAATCCAAAGTCATTTGACAAGTCATATGCCAACAAAGGAGTGGTATCTAAAGGGCAAGAGGAGAAGAAGAGTGTTGTTGAGGCATCAAAGCATAGAGCCTGTGAGATCAAATTTTTAAATGTCTCGATTCAGGACACATTGTTTTTCAATGCTCGTACCATAGAGTAGTGTTTATAAGGGAGGGCACAGAAGAAATTCGGAGTGAAAATGAGCCTTTAACATCAATCATTGATGAGGAAGATCTACAAGAGGAGGAGTTCTATGCTCAAGAGGGAATCCTTTCTCATGGTTATTCAGAGAGCATTTACTTTACAAACCAAGAGAAAGCAGGCCAAAGGAAAAATAATGGTGTTTGATCAAGGACAAAGTGTGGTCATTGATTATTGATGGATGATTATTGATTGGAGAGAGTTGTATGAATGTGGCTTCATTAAATATGTTGAAAAGCTTGGCTTGGAAACATCGGCGCATCCTAATCCATACACGTAAAGATGGTTCAATGATAACGAGGACATTAAAGTTTCAAAACAAGAGTTCCATTCTCTATAGGCAAATATAAAGATGAAGATTTTTGTGTTATTAGGGATGCAAATGAGCGCTAGCTATGTCTTACTTAGAAGGCTTTGGAAAAATAATAGAAAGGTACGATGGATTCACTAATTTCTATTCCTTCAAGCTTGAAGATAAGTTGATCAAGTCAACTCCAATTCGGCCCGATCAAATTGCATTGGATCAACAAGTCATGAATGTGAAGGATTCTTTTTTTATGTCAAAGAATGAATTGAAGGAAGCTTTGGTGAGTCTCGGGCTCATTGTTTTATTGGTGTTTCGGGAAATGATTGAAGATATGGAAGAGATGTCGGAGAAAGTTCATTCTCCATATGCCTTATTCTCTATTTATTAGTGTTGCTCATTGAACAATACCAAAAACGTTTTTACCAAGGAGCTTCCACAAAGTCTACTATCTTTTCACTGAGTTGGGCACTAAATTGACCTCATACGGGAAGTTATACTCCTAATAAGCCTTCTTATAGGTTAAATTCAGATGAGATTAAGGAATTGCACAAACAAGTCGCCAAGCTATTGAGAAGGGCTACATCTGAGAGTCACTTAGCCCATGTGTCGTGCCTACACTTTTGGTGCTTAAACAAATATCACAATAAGAATGTGAGTGAATAGACCGCGTCATCAATCAAATAACCATCAAGTACATGTTCCTTATACCACGGCTTGAAGACGTACTAGATGAATTGAGAGGTCTAACAATCTTCTTCAAGATCGATCAATCCGAATAAAGGAAGGTAATGAATAGAAAATGACTTTCAAAATTAAATATGGACTTTATGAATGGATGATAATGTCTTTCGGACTCTCTAACGCTCTAAGTACATTCATCATGTGTTGAAGAAATATTTGGGAAAGTTTATAATTGTATAGTTTGATGACATTTTAGTTTATAGCCAGGACTCTAGGCAACATTTGAAGCATCTCAAACAACTTTTTGAGACATTAAAAGAAGCAAAGCTCTCAAGGAACCTCAAGAAGCGTTCATTTATACAAGAAAAAGTCAGTTTCCTTGGATTTTTTTCTTTCACGCCATGGAAAGGAAGAGGACGGAGCTAAGGTGGTAAACATCAATGAGTGGCCGATTCCAACTGTTATTTCAGAGGGGCAAAGTTTCCACAAGTTACCATCTTTTTACATAAGGTTTGTCAATTTTATCACTATTATGGCTTCTATAACAGATTATACCAAGAAAGAGAAGTTACAATGGTTTAAGGAATGTCAAGAAAGTTTTGAAAATATTAAGAAATTGTGCAATGCTCCAATCCTAGCTCTACCCGACTTCAATAAAGTCTTTAAAGTTGAATGAAATGTCTCAGGCTTGGGATTTGGTATTGTTCTCATGCAAGAAGGACATTAATATACTTTAGTGAGAATTAGAAATATGTAAGCTTGTGCTACTTAAAGATGGATATTTCAAATTTGGTGATATTAAAGAGATGAAACAGGATTTTAAATTCAATATTTTCTACTCTAGTATCCAGTTAAATGATCACTATTTTCAAAACTTTTAAATATTGAGTTGAGCATCATTTAACCATATATTTGTTGTTAGTAACTACAAAAAAGCATCTGGCATAAAAATAATAATACCTGTAAAGCCAAACCATAACCACCATTGTCGTCTTGCTCGAAATAAAGTAACTAAAAATGAAAGAAGAGATAAGAAAGAGAAATAACGAGTGACTTAGTTTACCCAAAAAAAAAACGCCATAAAGTATCTCATTATGTCGATCAATTAGTAAAACATAAAATAATAAAAAAATTTAAACAAACCTTGAATTTGCTTTGGGATACTGACGTAACTCTAACTACAATGCCCGCTTCAGCTTGTTGCTCATTAATGTTTACACCAAAAAAGTGAGCACATTGCTTTTCTACCTGCAGGTCAGTATAACACGAATAAATTAAGAAAATTAATACAACATGAAGCTTTACTCCATGACTATTGATAGGCCCCCAATAAGACATACATACGAAAGGAGGCCCAGAACAGTTAGGGGGGGAAGAAAAGAGGAGACGTTGAGGAGGGAATGAAATCTGTTGATGGTTAGTTTGTGTGGGGGTGGGGTAGGAGAGAGGATAGAGGGTAAGGAGAATAGTAGAGATTTGGGTATGGTGATGTTTTTCCTCTGGATGAGAGAGAATTGGAGCCTGTAACTCATATTTTCATTCTTCTGAAGAAGGTTTAAGTACCATCGCTGTGGATGTTTATTTTTCTCTTTTATCTGGTGTTTTTCTTGATGTTTTGAGGTGCAGGCTCTAATCACTATCCTAACATAAATGTTTACCTTGCCAGAAGACGAAGTTCCAATAGGCAGTGGTCTAATTGTCACCGTTCCATTCAGAGCTTCTTCAAGTACACTAGTAGAAATGGTAGTCTTAATGGGAACACCCAACTTGCTGTTGGCGATAAAATTAAATATCAGATAAACAAGATAAAAATATGTGTCGTAACATTTTAAGAAAGTAAATCACCTGAACAAAGCAGCAAACACTGTATTGACAGTACCAAGATTAGACAAGTCAATTTCCATGTCCACACCATTAGCATCAAGAGCCTGAAGACATCACTTACGAAATCCAAAAAACATTAGTATGTAGTCAATAGATAAAGAGAATTGGAGCAAAAGAGAAATAGAGATGCAAATAAGCTTAAAAGATTTGTTTGGCAACATTTCCAAATGAAGACATGAAGAACCAAACCATATAGTCAAGAACAAAATCAACACTAGTTAATACTATTTTAAAGAGTTAAACAAATTCCACGTAATCAAGAGCAGTATCCAAAAAGTAGCATGGAAAAATATTCAATGATCTCCTTGCTAATATGGCATGCTTAAATCAAAAAATAAAAAATAACTAACTCTAAGTTTGGGTGACCAGATGTATTTGCTGACTTTCATACATTTATGACGGCTCGAGTTGACCAACCATCTAAGAAGCACGGAGCGGACACGACATGTCAAGGGCATGTCAAAAAAGTTTCTGAAAATTTATGACGCAAAACATGGTGACCAGAATATATATATACATACTTAAATAACATTTCAAATTTTTTAAATTGGTAAAATATTATAAATTATATTTAATTGGAGCTGTAAAGACTTTTATGGATAAAAATGGGTAAAAGGTTTCTTTCAACACAAAGTTTTAGGAGAAGATAAGACATTTAGTTAAGTGTATAGTAGTGTAAAAGAGAGCTAAAAAATCCACAAAAAAAAAAAATTTAAAAAAGTTGGAGAGATTGACAGACTCGGACATGCACTAAAACCCAACAAAAAGAAATCCATGAAGGACAAACCCAAAGCACGGCAGGTAGTAAAACCCACAATGATGAGAGACAGACAGAGACCACACCAAGGAATAGGAAGAGACCATAAAGAGAGACTCACAGCAAGAAAGAATAGAAGCAACGCAGCAAAACCATAACGAATGAATAAAAATACAGAGGAAGTAGATGCTTCCATAAAATGGTAAAGAGCAGGGTTATAGCTGTGTCTGTAAGTGTTAGAGTTGTCCAAGAAGTGTCCAAAATAAAGTACAATATAAGTTGAATGCAATAAAATAGGGTATGCTATCTTGCAGTCCGTGTATAATGCATGCCCGGCATGTATGCGCCTCCTAGAACGAACTATGTCATACTCCATTTGACATGCCAAATTGGAGACGTTGAGGAGGGAATGAAATCTGTTGATGGTTAGTTTGTGTGGGGGTGGGTAGGAGAGAGGATAGAGGGTAAGGAGAATAGTAGAGATTTGGGTATGGTGATGTTTTTCCTCTGGATGAGAGAGAATGGAGCCTGTAACTCATATTTTCTTTCTTCTGAAGAAGGTTTAAGTACCATCGCTGTGGATGCTTATTTTTCTCTTTTAACTGGTGTTTTTCTTGATGTTTGAGGTGCAGGCTCTAATCACTATCCTAACATAAATGTTTACCCTTGCCAGAAGACGAAGTTCCAATAGGCAGTGTCTAATTGTCACCGTTCCATCAGAGCTTCTTCAAGTACACTAGTAGAAATGGTAGTCTTAATGGGAACACCAACTTGCTGTTGGCGATAAAATTAAGGTATCAGATAAACAAGATAAAAATATGTGTCGTAACATTTTAAGAAAGTAAATCACCTGAACAAAGCAGCAAACACTGTATTGACAGTACCAAGATTAGACAAGTCAATTTCCATGTCCACACCATTAGCATCAAGAGCCTGAAGACATCACTTACGAAATCCAAAAAACATTAGCATGTAGTCAATAGATAAAGAGAATCGGAGCAAAAGAGAAATGGAGATGCAAATAAGCTTAAAAGATTTGTTTAGCAACATTTCCAAATGAAGACATGAAGAACCAAACCAAATAGTCAAGAACAAAATCAACACTAGTTAATACTATTTTAAAGAGTTAAAAAAATTTCACGTAATCAAGAGCAGTATCCAAAAAGTACCATGGAAAAATATTCAATGATCTCCTTGCTAATATGGCATGCTTAAATCAAAAAATAAAAAATAACTAACTCTAAGTTTGGGTGACCAGATGTATTTGCTGACTTTCATACAATTATGACTGCTCGAGTTGACCAACCATCTAAGAAGCACGGAGCGGACACGACATGTCAAGGGCATGTCAAAAAAGTTTCTGAAAATTTAAGACTCAAAACATGGTGACCAGAATAATATATACATACTAAAATAACATTTAATTGGAGCTGTAAAGACTTTTATGGATAAAATGGGTAAAGGTTTCTTTCAACACAAAGTTTTAGGAGAAGATAAGACATTTAGTTAAGTGTATAGTAGTGTAAAAGAGAGCTAAAAAATCCACAAAAAAAAAACATTTTAAAAAAGTTGGAGAGATTGACAGACTCGGACATGCACTAAACCCAACAAAAAGAAATCCATGAAGGACAAACCCAAAGCACAGCAGGTAGTAAAACCCACAATGATGAGAGACAGACAGAGACCACACCAAGGAATAGGAAGAGACCATAAAGAGAGACTCACAGCAAGAAAGAATAAGAAGCAACGCAGCAAAACCATAACGAATGAATAAAAATAACAGAGGAAGTAGATGCTTCCATAACAATGGTAAAGAGCAGGGTTATAGCTGTGTCTGTAAGTGTTAGAGTTGTCCAAGAAGTGTCCAAAATAAAGTACAATATAAGTTGAATGCAATAAAATAGGGTATGCTATCTTGCAGTCCGTGTATAATGCATGCCCGGCGTGTATCTGCCTCCTAGACGAACTATGTCATACTCCATTTTAACATGCCAAATATAATAAAATAATATAACCAAACATTATTCTGCACAGCAGAGAATGCGGATTTGTCAAGAAAGAACAGCACCTCAAACCCTGCATTGTCATATTGTCTTCTCTTTTCTGGGTCAGATAAGATTCCATAAGCATATGAAATCTCTTTAAAATGTTCGGAAGCCTCGGGATTGTTGGTATTCTTGTCCGGATGATACCTGCCATTTTATGAGAATCACACCACTGATTAAAGATCGGCCCTCCTATGATTGTCATCATTGAACAAGGAACAAAGAAAACTTCCACCACAACATCTAAACATGTAGATCAAGGTTATCTATTATATGTTTCAAAATGTCATGAAAATTTAAGCACTGGACTGCAAACTGGGGCGTGAGAGATCAGTACATTGTTGACTACATTGTACTTGTATGAAAAGAATAAAAATAAGCAATTTCGCACATATAGATGGAGCAACCATATGGGTTCAATTTTAAGCTTCTATCCCATTATCAACGACATTTAATATAAAGATAGAGCCACCATAAAAGGTTGTTAATGTGGAAAGGACATTAATTTGTTACGTCAATTCAACTGAGTGGATGTCTGGTGGCAAAAAACATTTTTATGTACAAAAAAAAAAACAACGTTGATAAATTGAATAGAAAAAAGGAAGCAACAGTCATAAAGCTAGCTCCAGCCCAATGCAGGAAAAAAACAGTATATCAATAGCTACCAGCCGTAGGCGTGCATCTGTGTATTTTTGTACAGTAAGATATTATCCGAGTTCCATCCAAAAACAACCTTCCAAAAATACGTTTGTTCCACTTCACTTATGCAGGGTCATCTAATATAGCTAACAAACACATAAGATCTCCCAAATGATTCTCCCAAATGATGCTGCATTTACACTAATCGTCTGCAATTTACAGACCACTGATTGCACAACATGAAGAAATGAATTGAATATAACGAACACAAGTATACAATAACAAATTACAGGAAAATAATCTAACATGCCGTTAATCAAAATTAAAAACCGCATCTCGGTACATAGGAACCTCAAAAAAATTATTTCAATCAATGCAAATGGGAAAATGGAGACGAAAAGTTACTTGAGAGCTAGCTTTCTGTAAGCAATTTTAATTTCCTGATCAGTGGACTCGCGGGAGACACACAACACCTCATATGGGTCACGTCGAAGCTCCGGGCCCGACGGTCCTTCCATCTTCGAACTCGTTCCCATTTAAGTGTCCGCCTTTCCGCCGTCGAATCGCTCCACCAAATTCTAGCATCAAAATAATACAAACTCAAATTTAAAAACCAAGAAAACATCCTTTCCCGAAAGAAACTATAAAGAAAAAGATACGAGTTAGATCGAAAATCAAACAAAGATAAATAAAACGGAGATCCGATCAAAACAGGATGAAATCACAAAAGAACAAATCAAAAAGCGAGAAGAGACGGGGAGAGAGACAGGGCGGTGAAAGAGGGGAAGAAACGAAAACCGCGTGAAGCAGAGGGAAAATGAGGAGGCCTTCTCCTAGTTCCCAGTCAAAAAAACACGAAGAGGTAAAGATATAATATGTGAAGATTTTCTCCCCCGCGACGGTCAAACGCCCACCCGATTCGTATACTCGTTGGGAAATCGGGACATTTGGTGGTCGGATTAAACCAGCGTGATTCAAAGAATCAAAATGATTGGGTTCTTTTTCATTCCATTTGGAGGGGTTGGACTTTGGAGGGGTTCTTCGTCTTTGTCAAAAAATATCATGATGTAGTTCAAATATCATTTCTAATGGGCTACATTAAGTAGAGATGAAGTATGAATGAAATATTATATCAATAACCTAGCTCATAACTTAAATATATGTCACAATAATTTATCGATCTGTCGCAACTCTTCTTCTTTATTTTTGTTCATGTCTTTGAGAAGATTTAATAAAAAATACGAGTTCACAATAGTTATGTGATATAAGCATATATGCTATAGTGATTGTATTTAAAATATTAACTCCACATTTAAAGCTAACTAACATGCATTATTTGACGTGCCTCAAAATGTAGAGAACTTCAAAGCACATGAAAATCGAACTTATTATTTTGCTAGAAACAGACAGAAACTTTGAATAGTAAGAACTCGAGTTGTACTCGGTTTTTGAGGTTAAAATTTTAACAGCTTCTAGTCCTGGATGTTGGCAAAGTGCCCTCAAAATATCACGGTCTAAGTCGATGTGGAACGAAAGGTATGATTAAAATACTAGAGGTCGCTAGAGCTCGGATCACTGCTCTGCCCAAGAACAATGTATCAACTTTGGAGAGACATAACTCTCTCGTGTGGAAACAAATGAATGTGAATCTTATGGCAGGTTGAAGCTGCGTGAGTGGGGATGATTGTATGACAAAATAAGAGGATGAACCGATGGGGATGACAAGATATGGTTAAAGGGGTGATCGTTGGTCCAGAAAGTGATAATGAGGCACCCTCATGGCTTTTGATTCTTTTTAGGATGAGCAGTCAAACTTGCACGGATGAGAGCTTTGTGCAACCTCGCTGGATGTTCTACTTTTAGGGAAGAGGTAGAGAAGGAAGCAATAATGAGTCCACTACACTCATAAATATGGACACAGAAAACACACACACTCGTCGGATATGACTCACCGAGAGAGGCGGCACTTGAAGGAAACTTCAAGTTTTGGAAAGAAAACTTCACCACAAATTTTCATTCAACTTCAGCTGGCAACGGCGCCAAAGATTTGTTGATGTGTCACAAGAACCGTCCTCGATACCAAAGGTTCATCTAATCTATTTAGCTTACCTTATTTTGTAGAAAATAAGTTTATTGGAAGCTTGGAGGATGTATCAACTTCCACTAATCAAAGAGAAGCAAGACATCTATTCTTAAGGGAAGCCAAAGCTTGTGACAACTTGACAATTCTCTCCTTGATCAACTTTCAAGTGTTAAAGGGAAGCGAAGAAATTTGAATTTGGTAGGCAATCAACTCAGCATCCGAGCCCCTTTGTTCTTGACTACAACTCTGCACACATGGAGAAATGAAACACTAGCCTAGCTGATTTATGAAGTGCAAACCAAGTGTAATTCAAGCACATTTTGTGATAATCTAAAGTAATATTTAATTTAGGGTTTTGATGTAATAGATGTAAGAAAGGACACATTCTAGGGTGAGAAAGTCAATGTCATGGAGATGCCAAAAAGGTACTCGACCTTCCTCATTTGGCCGAGCACCCTTTTTACCTACTTTTGGGTTTACCCTTTTTGTAATAGTTTCTCTTTGAGGTTGTAAAGTCTTAATTCTTAAGGAGGTATTTATATCATCCTTAGGGGCTGCTCTTAGGCAACAAATGTTGAATGAAAATTGAAGTGTTTTTGAAATCTTGAGCTCTCAAGCTTCAAGTCGTCGTGTCTCCCTTGGTGAGTAACATCCAAGCGAATTATGTATGTTGTTTTTGGATTCCATTTTTTTGAGTGTTAATGAACTCAAATTTGCTGCATCAATTCTCCATTCTCTTCTTTTAAAGGTGGAATACCTAGCAAAGTTGTAGATAACTCTTATAACAACAAGTTGGAGAATTTATCTTCAAAGAGAGCCAAAGAAACCAATAGAGTGCAACCGTAACACTTTTTGGACCAACCAGCCCTTTCGCAACAATAACTTTTCATCCTCATCGATTTAGCTTTTGATTTTTGGAGGGTATTATTTCCACCACATCCAAAGTAAAATATTGTCCAATTTTCAACATCATTGAAGCTATATTGAGAGAGTTGTGCTTATTGGAAGTTAACTCTATTCTCGGCCAAAACTGTTTTTGCAAACCGAGAGCTTTTTGAGCAACAACTTCCTTCCTCCATTTTATAACACATCACTTGTTGTGCAAAACTAGCATTATGCGTGTACACATGTCTCAATCAAGTAATAATCGATAAATACGAGTCGATCCCACAAGATAAGATTATCAAACTTAATCTAAGTGAAACAAGATTAATTTACGATAAACATTGGTTGAGATGAATTAAGTGAAAAATTAGATGCATTAAGCAAAAAATTAAATAACGAAATAAAACAATCATATAAGAGATAGTAGAATAGAAACATGGCTTTGATTCAATTTCCCTTCTTATGTGAATTTTTACTACAAATGTTATTAAGACGTTGAAACAAACAAGTTAGTTGACTAAGAATTCTTATTTTTACCAAGTCTCGCTAATATTTTTTCACGCTTTTGAAAGTTAAGTATCATACAGAATTTAATTAAGCAGAATTCTTAATAGTCATGTGAATCAAACAAAAATAATACATTAATGTTTGAATTAACAATTAACAAATATGAGTTAATATTTCACACAATTCAATATCAATTTTGTTTACTATTTGTGTCATGTAATAATAGAAATTTAAGTTTTCACTCATACCTTTCATACATTAAATCTATTCTTTTGTTATTTTTTACGTGGAGATTGTAGTTAGTTTTATAGAAAATTTTTATAAATCATTTTTTGTTGGTTCGACACTTGATCCTTGTCATTATAATGTGCACTTACACTTACATATAATCATCACAAAACAAATCTCATACAAATTTATATAATAATAACTCTATGAAATAGAGTTATCAGATGATGATCTCTGCATCAAACTCTGTCTACTTTTTCAAAATTTAAAATAAGCAACAAATCCATAGATTATTCCACCTTAATTTTTTATGTTAGTGAAAAATATGGCGAAACTAGGACGAAGTCACATTGTAATAATGTGTATCTTTAAAGATGTACTTGCGACTTGAATTATAAAAGTATGGTGGAAGTTTACGTGGAACATAGAAATTCAAACATAGGTGGTGAATGTGAAGCAAGTTAAGTTATGAGCAACATCTAGATAACGAATGAAGGTGGAGATCACGATGACACTAATGGCGGAGATCGTGGTGGAGCATATGGTTATGATGTACATCTTGAAGTTGATGCCAGTCATGAGATTTCAATGAGAAGGTGGATGTGGAAAGCCACACCTATTATATTAGCATGCACTTAACCTTCGCATCTTTCAACAACGAACTACTTTAATTACAGTATATGTTCCTGCTCTATCTCAACTGCTCCTAAACTTCTAAGTAAATTGATTAATTTCTTCATCGACTTAGCTATGCACGCGACAAATACACTAAATTTAAAGAGAATACATTCTTAGCTAATATAACGTCAGCTTAGCAAGGAAACTTCAAAGCAAAGACCTAATGGTCATGGAACTTGAGATCCTCGTATTGGGTAACTCACTGTCAAAGCTTTTACTAGAGGAGTTGCTCTTGGCTTAGTCAATAGTTGTTGAAGCTTTCTTAGTCTGGTGTTTATAAGTGGTGGTATACAATTGGTTTACGTGCTAGTGAGGATCTTATGTTCCAGCTATTTTTAAATTACTTCTTTCTTCCACTTTCTTAAGAGTGGGTTGGTTACACCTACCTCTGAAATGGAATCAAGTGTTTCATGGTTTGAGATGTTGAGTCTTGTCTCAATAATCATTTGTCAAAACAATTTGAAGTAAGTTCATTAGCTTGGACAAGACATTTGTTCCATGTCGCTATACATACATCCAAAGGAGAATATGTGTGACGACCCTAACACTGTACCATTAATTTACCCGTATTATTTATTTATTTATTTATTTATTTTTTCTTTAATATAAACTTTAAACCTAACCTTAAGCGGAAATTAAATCGAAAACGGAATTGAAGTCTAGTTTTTAAACAAGTTGAAACAACTTTAAAACAATTTAAATAAAACTTAAAACAATTATTTAAAATAAATAAAATCATTAAAAACAATTATTTAAAATAAAACAATCGGCAGGGACAAAATAGGACATTCATCCCAAAAGTGATGAGGCGATCGATCCCCTCCTCAGGCAATCGATCGCCAAGTCCTCTGGAAATTCCAGAGGACTTGCGCCCTCTTTTCTCTCGTTCTTATTCCTTTCTCCTGCACAAATCACACACTTCACAATTCAACATTTCCTTCTACACTTCAATACCATCAAACACAATAATCATCATTAAAACTTAACCCAATCAAACATATCCTAAAACCCAATCAACTTGAGACAAAATTAAACAAAACACGTTTCCACGAAAACGAACTGCGTGGATCCGTTTAAAAACTAAACATTACCTCCTGTTTTCAAATCACCAACTATTCAAATAAAAACTTTCATAAAATCTAAACAAAAGCCTTAACAAAACGTTTTATAAAACAGTCACCCAAAACATTTGTGCATTGATCTATCAGCTAACCAGAACCAAACATCCTAATATGTTCGACTATACAAATTTATCTAACTAATCCATCATCCACCCAAAACATCTCAATACCCTCAAAATACATACGTAAATCCCCACGGGTCGGTTAAGCATCGACTGCACCAGCACGCTCCCGCGACCATTCTCCATCAACTGCATCATTCCTCGGGAGGAGGGATCTCGTCCTCACCTGTCTCCTCGTAATCACCTACACCATACAACAAACTATGAGCTAAAGGCTCAGCAAGACTCGTAAATCTAAATGCATGTTGTGCATATGAGTTCATAAATCATGTAGTATTTTCTTTATCTTTACTCTGTGGGTGTCACCGAGATCTCTTCCCCCTAACCGGAGAGAGCACATCCAGCGGTCGGACTACTCTTTCCAGCTAGAGGAGGGGGGTACACGCTTACAACACGTACAGCCGTGCCTGAGCCCCATCTCGCATGACCTATAACTGTATGAGTACATAATAGATGTGGTATTGTGATAAACCCGTAGTCGATCTTCACAATAGATCAATAGCCCCTCTCCAGGCCACATCGCCATTTTCTTTAAAACATCGTGCGGAAATTCATTTTCATGCTCTTTTAAAACACGTTATGCGTGAACAGTTCAATATAAACGTAAACAAGCAACATGTGTACCATCAAGACTAAAATGCATAAACTATAAAACAAATCAACCTAACTACTCAACCAAAACAATTAAACAAGCACGTCACCAAAACTCCTCGAGACGACTTCGACGTACGGTGTAGGCCAATCGACCAGAGAAGATCACGAGAACTTACCTGTCTTTTGTAGCTCGCTGGGTTTGGCACCTCACGTCACATATGGCTCGACCTATGACAAACATTCAAGCTTCATTAAAATCAAGCTTACATTCACCAATTTACTCTCAACTACTATTTCTAGCCTAACCCAACTAAAACCTAACTAAACGGACCACTAATTTGGGTTCGGTAAAAACCGACCCGAAACTTCAGACGCGCGTAACTTTTGCGTCGATTAATGGAATTGAACGATTTCAGCGGCCACGTACTCCTCTATTAACCTAGTTTAACATACCAAGAAAGAATCTAAAACAAATAACTATAGCTAGGTCAAAAATGGCAAAACCCGATTCTGCCCTAAACCGGAAATTTTTCCCTTTTCGATTTTCCATCAATTCTCACTCATTTCCTCACCAATCAACCACAAATACCCTCAATTAGCATAAACTAATCAAAATCCCGAGGCTACACACCTAAAACCGAAACGCCCAAATTTGGAGTTCACTGTTTTTCTCTCAAATTGAGCTCCTCACAGCTCAGGCGACCATTGCTGGTTTAAGGGTCGGCAAACCCATGCTGAGAACATCCAAAATTGCCCGGTGATCGGAGCCAAATCGGGCTCGTCACCCACGACCACAACCAAACCGAAAACAGGGCAAAATCGAGCTTACCCGTCGGTTTGTGCGTGGAGACAGCCGGAAGCTCGCTCGTCGCCGTCGTCTGGCCGGAGAACGTCAGGTAGTCGCCGGTTAACAGCTCGCCGAACGTCGCCCCGCATCTTCCTTCTCTGTTCTGCTCTCAGCCGCGAAGAACAACTGAATGGCTTCGATAGCCATTCAGTTGTTTTCTTTTAAAACAAAATAATAATAATATAAAATAACAATTACCGTTTTGCCCTCCCGTGCTTTTTACCTTTTCAAAACTTTGTTAAATTCCGTATTTCTCCTAAAATCCACATAAATCATTAGGATTCTAATAACACTTTCTACTTGCAAAACGGACTTAATTTGACATATGTATAAAAATGCCATTATATTATGGATTTATAAAATCCCGTAAAACTGGGTGTTACAATATGTCCAATGGAATACATTTCTAGTTGTAATGCCACATTCCCAAGGATCTAATCAAAGCACGTCCTTAGCTATACAAATACTCTATCTCAAAATAATCCCTATTTAGATTGTTATAGTGGGAACAAATAATGTAGTTGAGTTTCTTGCTAAATAATATTATCGACTTTGTGCTAAAACTTGTATTGTTTTGTTTTTGTTTTTTTTTTTTTTTTTTGTTTCTACCAAAAAATGTGTTATAGTGAGTTTTATCAACTACTATTCTCGTATCTTTTTTCAAATGATATAGGATTGTGCAACTCTCTTAGCATGAGATAGGCTCTCACAATTACTTGGACTTGAGACGTTTTCACCTTCACAGGACTAGCTCCTACAATCATTCCCATTGGGACTCCAACGTCCTCACCGGACACACTTTTAGTTGAGCTTTGTCTTTAATGCTATTTGTAGAGTCATGGTCCTAATAGTACAATATTATCGGCTTTTAAAAAAAAATTTGATCTTATTGTTATATTTTTTCCCAAAACTTTGTACTATAGTGAAGATAATTTAACCTACGAATCACTCACCTACACATTTTTCAAACGATATAAGATTATACAATCATCTTGGTATGAGCTGGACTCTCATGATTACATGATCTGAAGATGTCTTCACTTTCGCTGGATGAGTTGCTAAAATCTTCTCTATTAGGGATATGATTTCCCCATGAACCACATTTATGGTTGACTTTGATATTTTTTGTAGAGTCTTGATCTTGTTAATAGGGCTGGGCATGGGCCGGTTCTGTCCGGTCCTGAGCCCGGACCGAATCGGCCCGAACAGTTTCGAGATTTTCATCTCGGAACCTGGACCGGTCTGGGGTGGGATAGAGACCGAACCTGGACCGGATCGAATTTTCGGTTCGGTCCCGGTTCCGCTTGGTGCCCTTTTTTTCTGAAAAAATTATGAATTAGGAGAAAATTTAACACACCCCAGAACCTAAAAATTAATACATCTCTTGGTCATTGATCCCCATGGCATAGAATACAATATACATCTCTCAAATGATCAGAACCTGAAAATTAAAGACCATTGTTACAAAAGAATTACTATTAAAAATGCTTGAAAATGCATAACGAACTGTTGAAATTTCGAATAGCTAGATTATAAACCATTGGTTGCATCAGAAAGACGACCCTCAGGAGGTGGAGTGGGTTTGTCTGATTATCAGAGATAGAATACTATGGTAATAACATTAAAATGCAAACTAAGAAACTAAAGTCAATATCCAAATTTATACTATCCAAGTACTTCAAAATTTAAAAATACAAGCTAAATAATAAATTCAATTACATAGTCAAATTCATCACAGTAACCAAGCTATCAATCATCGATATCAAGCCATCGATATATCATCTTGTACTTCTGTAAAATTATCATCGGAAGTGTCAATGTCAACGATATATGCAAAATGACAAATTGAAGACATTAGTTAATGCTTAATTTAGAGATACACTTATAAAACAAATAAATATTATAATGTTTGAATTCGAACCTTTTTGTATCGGTGTCAATGTCGTAGTACTACTATCTTGTAAATCATCTGGAGAAACTTTAAAAGGATTGAAAATTTTGATCCAACTCTGTGAGCATATCAGAGCTTCAACATTTTGTGAGCTTAGAGAACTACGAAAAGCGTTAAGAACACGACCACCACAACTAAAAGCAGACTCTGACGCCACCGTAAAACTTGGAATGATCAATATATCTTTGGCAACGACACTCAAAATTTGATACTTCTCGGAGTGTCTCTTCCACCACGATAAAATATCAGAACTATCTTGAACAATCTCTAACTTCTCAGACAAATATAGATCAATCTCTAACTCAGTAGTTTCATCCCCCATCTCAGAAGAATTGTCCGGATCATAAAACATAGAGTACACTGCACTTGAAAGAGCTTGCGCCAAAAAACTCTTTGACAAATAAGAGATAGCGACGTCGTTGGAAGACGCATTGTCAACGGTGATGGTGGTAACATTTTCAAGCTCCCACTTAAGCAAACAATTTTTAACTTCCTTACCAATGGTCTCACCCTTATGGTTAGGTGATAAGTGTGTATTTTACACACTTTATTGTACTCTTTAATACTTAAATTGATGAGTTTTACTCAAGTGTATGAAAGATTATGATATATTTGGTGCAAGTGTGTAGAAAAATTGAAGAAATACAAGTTTTGAAAGCAAACCAGAGCAGAAGAGTTGCCGATCGATCAGCTACTTTAGGCAATCGATCAACTATTTTTAATCACAACCGTTCAGCTATTTTAATTGATGGAGGTGTTTGAATCTGGACCGTTGAAGCTGAACCATTGAAGTTTGTTTTAATCTCAGCCGTTGAAGATAATTGTGGGCTTCAGATTTGTGGGTTCAGATGAATTAAAAAATTATGTTAACTAACTAGGAGAGATGAGGAAGCGGGAGAGGGATTCATTCAGAGCAGCCCTAGCGAGAGACAAAGAAGGAGACAAGCGAGACGGAGACCGGAACCGAGCGAGAGCTTTTGGAACTGGATTTCAGTATAGTTTTTCTTTCCCTTTCTTCTTTGCAACTATGAACTCTTTTATTATTATTGTTTCTCTTCACTCTAGTATGAACTAATTTTATTTTCTAGGGCTATGATGTAGCCAGATTATGAATATTTAGTATTTTCTTTAATTCAAGTTATTGATTTTCTGTTTTAATATTGTGTTGAGTAACTTATTCTGTTCTTAATGCTTGCAATTGCTTGATCACCAAAAGTATGTTTGTAGGATTGTTTTGAGACCGAGAGGAGATAAATAATCGTGCACTGAATATTTTGCCATGAAAAGGATGTTAGGCTAGAGATAGCTAATGCGTTCATGTGGTATTTTAATTTCTCGTTCTTAATGTATTCAATTAATTCTCAGGATTAGAGACCGATAGGTAATAATTCGTTAATTAAATAAGATTGTCATTGCTCGAGAGAGATTGATGAATATTTTTGTGATATTGCCATCAACACGTAGAAATATAAATTAATGATTTGGATTAGGAAAACTAAATATGATTAATTTATGTGAAATCGGAAACCCTAGAGCTTTCTTATTATATTTTTAAACTCGTTTAATTTCTGCTATTAAATTAAATTATTTTATTTTGTTATTTTAAATTCAAACTTATCAAAATTTCATATTCATTATAAACTAAAATTAATTTAGTTTGATCATTAATTAAAAAGTCCTCGTGGGTTCGACACTCTATTTATCACTTTATTACTTGTTGCGACTCGTACACTTGCGAACTATTTTTTACAACATTTGGTATCAAACAAAAATTTAAGATTTTCTTTTGCACATGCCAATCTTGATCAATGAAATGACATGTCAGCACCATATAATTCAAACTCTGGATAGAGTTCCACGTGTCAATGGTCAAACACTCCCTCTGTGATGTTGAAAAAAAATACTCCTTCAACTTTTTGTTTTTCTTTCTGCAATATCCATCGAATATCTCGTGAAATTAACTTGTGTAATGCGTACTGCAATACTGCTTATTGCAAAGTGTATGTTTGTGAATTGTGAAATTAACTTGTGTAATCTTGAAATTAACTCGTGTAGGTGCTCAATTGTTCACTGCTCACTGCTCCCTGCTCGCCACTTGGTCGCTCTAATTTTGAAAATAGCACGAGATATTCGAGGGATTTTTCAAAATTAGACGGCCAAGTGGCGAGCAGGGAGCAGTGAGCAGTGAACAATTGAGCACCTACACAAGTTAATTTCAAGATTATACAAGTTAATTTCACAATTCACAAACATACACTTTGCAATAAGCAGTATTGCAGTACACATTACACAAGTTAATTTCACAATTCACAGACACAAACATACACTTTAGTCTTTAGTCTTTACACTAACAGTGAGCTACACTTTAGTCTTTACACTTAGTCACTTACAGTGAGCTGCTGCCTACTGAACCGTGACTGTGAGGACTGAGAAGTAGGGTGAGTATCAAGTGGACACTGGACAGAGGTGTAACGCCCCGAGTTTTCTGAACCCGGTTCGCTACTCAATGCTCGAGCATGACTAAGAAATTTTTTGATTAATTTAAATCTTCACTCGACAGTCAAAATTTGACATTTTTCTAAAAACTCAAAACATTTAAAAATTTGTAGCGGAAATCATTTGAACAACAATGGAGTTAAACAAAACTGTGAAATAAACATTGTTGAAATAATCGTTGGGAATGTTAAGAAACTAGTAGGCAAATGGGAGATAAAAATTTAAACCGTGGAATACTTGAGGGGTCGCAGAAGTCAAACGCATCTCCCGATGGACAAAGTCAACGGAAGAAGCAGAAACAGGAAGTAGGAGGCTTCTACCGATGACGTCAGCTGGATAATTCAGTTATCCAACATCTACCGTTCACAAAACGACAAGTCTTGCGCCTCGGATCTACCGATACGTGCTTCTCACGTGGTCATTTAAAACATCTACCGATAGAGAATATCTACCGGTGGACACGTGCACCTCACATGACTCCTTAAAACATCTACCGATAGAGAATGTCTACCGGTGGACACGTGCACCTCACATGACTCCTTAAAACATCTACCGATAGAGAATGTCTACTGGTGGACACGTGCACCTCACATGACTCCTTAAAACATCTACCGATAGAGAATGTCTACCGGTGGATACGTGCACCTCACATGACTCCTTAAAACATCTACCGATAGAGAATATCTACCGGTAGCTTAAGAGCTTTACATTATCCGATAGGTAAATTACTCGACTCCTGCCGATGGACTAAACAACATGGCAGTAAATTTACTGTAAACCGAGAAAGTTTCAACTATCAGAAGGACTTAAGCAATTTACCAAAAACCATTCAGAGACAATTTAAATTATTGCATTACTCAAATTCAGTAAAAACAGCATTTTAAAATCCAACAGAACACTAATGTCAGGAATTCTCAAAACTAATTCAAAAGGTTGCAACCACTATTGTCATGAAAACTCAATGTACTCAGATTGAATCATTATCAACTAGACCTTCACAACTGCTGACATCAGTTAACCCGCCTCATCAGTTTACCAGACCGGAGCATGAATGAACCCCTCCAACCACATCTACTCATCTGTGCACACGGGAAATTCACCTGCAGTAATCTCTTCACCTACATCACAAAACTCATCTATTAGCCTAATGCTAAGCAAGTAAAGCAAGAAATGAAATGTGTACTGAAATGTAAATCCTAAATATGCAGTTTCTACTTTCATTCCTCAGTTATGTTGCATTCGTTCACTGGTCTGATGATCCCTGATACAATGGGAGGTGGATCAGTTTTTCCAGGGTATGAATCCATATATTCAATTAAGGGGCGGATTAATTCCCTTAACAGCTGATTTGATCCCTGATACAATGGGAGGTGGATCAATTTTTCCAGGGTATGAATCCGTATGTTCGATTAAGGGGCGGATTAATTCCCTTAAAAGTATACTGTTACAATCTGTTCACATCTCACCATGCTAGTTCATGTAAATTCATTTTCGTTTTCTTTCAAAATATGATGCATGACAACTGAAAAGAAACATTCATTCATGCACACACAAATCCTACTGTTTTGTGATGTAGGCCCGAAGGCACATGCAAACTCTACTTACCTGGTCTCCTGGAAAAACTTGGTTGCAAGCTACTTCGGGTATTACTCAAACCTAAAACCATAGACAGAGCATACATTAAATTTCCTCTAATCTTCATTCTAAACCACTAGAAATCTAAGGGAAACTGTTTTGGGAACTCTAGTCATTGTGCATTCCCGATTTCAACTTAAATCGAAACCACCACTCGCTTACCGCCTTCTCAAAACCTCATTTATCATCCCTCCTACCAACGATAGATACAATGTAACAAGAAATAGAAGCAAAACTCACCAAGTTCGGAGGAAATCGCTGGAGGAAGTCGAAGGGGGTCTCCTATCGCGTTCTGCTAAGCTGAGGTAGCTGAGAATGGAGAGGAAATGAAATAAAACAGTGGCGGCTACTTTAATAACATTTCCTTTAAATGCGTTAACCTTTACTACTATCAGATTACCATACTGCCCTCCCTTAGTCATACATTAACCTAGTCATTAATCCTCCATAAAAATAATGTCTCACGATTTGATTAAATAATTAGATTGTGATTAAACCGGGTGCTACAAGAGGCCCCTTGAATTGGAGGTTGCCGATCTGAGGACACTGGACAGTGGACGGAGCTGGGAGGTCAGGTGTTCAGAATTCGGCCCTCGGAACAGCCGAACAGGGGGGAGACAGAAACTCTAGGGTCAGAGTTCGGTGCAGGGGAGACCGACACTTCGCCGTTTGGGTCGCGACTCGGTTCGCACTTTGTCGTTCACACCGAAACTTCGCCGTTTGGGACTCGGTTCGCACTTCGTCGTTCTCACCGAAACCAGTTCGGTCCAGTTCTGCCCACCCCTACTTGTTAATATAATATCGTTCGCTTTGAGGCAAAACTCGTCAAAATTTTATTTTCCAAATTTATCAAAAATGCATTGTATTAAGTTGAGAGAAGAATTATACTTATAAATTATTGACTTGAATTATATAAAATGTTCTTGATGGAAAAAAAATGTGTATGAAAGATCTCATTGAATTGAATTGGTCTTAGTTTGAAAATACATGATTTGAATTGATGCCCTTTCATTGAGTCATTATAAGTTAAATTGACGCGACTTCTAGCAGAGAGCGGTAGAGAGTGAGCTAGGTCGGGACTGGGAGACTCGGGACAAGGATTCTAGGAGGAGTTTAATTTAGGTGCTGCAGTCCGGTCCCGGTTCTTCAGGATTTCAGGCGCTGGACCGAGGACTGGACCGAAGGTCCTCGGTTCCTGTAGCTTTGGACCTAAGACCGAACCGCGGTCCATCATTCAGGGACCGAACCCGCCAGTTCGGTCCAGTTCTGCCCACCCCTACTTGTTAATATAATATCGTTCACTTTGAGGCAAAACTCGTCAAAATTTTATTTTCCAAATTTATCAAAAAATGCATTGTATTAAGTTGAGAGAAGAATTATACTTATAAATTATTGACTTGAATTATATAAAATGTTCTTGATGGAAAAAAAATGTGTATGAAAGATCTCATTGAATTGAATTGGTCTTAGTTTGAAAATACATGATTTGAATTGATGCCCTTTCATTGAGTCATTATAAGTTAAATTGATTTATCCTAGAGATTTCATTTCAATTGGAATTTGGTCATTTAACATGTATGAGGATCCCAACTAATCCTCCATGGTTGAATGGTTAAAACGTCTAACTCATAATGGGTGAATTCGCAGATTTAATTCCCACTAGAGAACTCTAGTGGGACTCTCCAAGTTTGTTGGAATTATCCCTGTATCAATGAAATCTTATCATCTATACATAACGAATTAACAACTTGGTGTGGTATATGTTAACTTAAAGTGTTTTAAGTTTAATATATTTTGATGATGAATATTTTAATTGTGATCAAATAATATTCAAGTTGTTTTTTATTGATCATTATGATTAAAATTTTTGTTATAATTGTGATGATAAGTAAAGTGCTTTATATTGAGTTGAATGATATTATCTTTGCTTTCATTGAAAATACTATTGAAGAGGAGTATTTAATCGTACTAACATATGTGTTCAAGAATCTCCAGTCAACAATTAGTTTTTCTGAACTTGGAGGTAAAAGAATGTGACAAACGACCCAAGGTGTCAACCAAACGTTTGAAAGTGTCGACCGCTAGGCTATTTTACAAAAGTTATAGAGAACTCAAAAGTGGCGACCGAACAATCAAAGTGTCGACTGCTAGACTATTTTACGAAAGTTACAGAGAGCTCAAAAGTGGTGACCGAACAATCAAAGTGTCGACTGCTAGACTATTTTACGAAAGTTACATAGAGCTCGAAAGTGGCGAATTGAACTATCAAAATGTCGACCGCGTGACCAAATACATAAATTTCAGAGAGCTTCAAAATGTTGATCACGAGAATAAGGTGTTGATCGACAGAACAAAGTGGCTACTGAGGATCTATAATAATGTCGACCGAGCTGTTGAATGAAATTACAAATCTACAAAAACTTGCATTCTTATTACTACTAGAATTCTTGGAAAAAACTTTACTTGAATACTAAAAGTACTCATTTAGCATCTTTTTCAACCATAAAAAATTGTGTAATTATGGTATTATTAGCCATAAAGGTGTAATTACTCTCGTACTTGACACTACCCAACTAAAACGCTAACTACTACCGCTTTCATTTAACTACTACAGCTACTACCCTTTGTATGCCGTCTTCCCTTCAATTCTCACCTCCTACTGTAGGCCATTTCTTACTCTTTTGCTGCTCTGAAAATGGCAATTCAGAACTTTTCGCTTGCCGTCATACTCCACAAATTTCAGGACGACGGCGAGGTCCTTCTGGTTAAGCAATCGCTCCCACCCAAGTACGCCAACGATGAGTACGATTCCTACTGTCGATTCCGATCTCTGGGATTTGCCGTCTACCCGCTTGAACACTCTAGAAGAGCCATCTAACTCTCAAAATGCTGTTCAAGGCGCAGAGCTGTGCTCTCAGGAAGTGGATTTAAGAAAATTTGATTTGGAATCCGCTCTCAATCGGGTAATTGTGGAACAAGTTGGGTTAGAGGCAGCCCAATGTGGAGAATGGAAGTTCTGGAAGCATTTGGAGGAAGCTGATTTCGGACCCGGATTGCCTAATCAGACCTTCTTCCTCGTAGGAAAATTGGTTTCCGAGTACTCACCTATACAAGGTTTTCGATTCAATATTGCTTCTGTTACATTCTCGTTCTTAGTTAATTGGCTTTATCTTCCCCAGCAAGTAATGGCAATACGAATTTTGTGAATACTTTGAAAAGATCATGCTTTTGGTTTGCTACTCATATAAACCTATACGTTTCTAATTGGTTAATCATCATTCGAATGTCTCACCGTTTCTGTTTGTACCACTTACTTACTTCAGTTGGAGGATGAATATGGTTGTATCCATTCCATTGTTCTCCTGAGAACCTTATGAGTTTCTTTTGAACAAATATCTAATTATGCCCAAAGTTTGGTAGACATAAATATATCAACATAATTGTGCCGATGACTGTAAACCGTGGTTATTTTTATCCTCCCATACTCAGTTTGTAATTATGGTATAAATAAATGCAGCCTCATGTAAATGGATGTCTGTCCAAAGCTGTCATAGATTGCTGATCGAAGTGAGGCCAAATGATGATCGTGTGGGACCTTTAATTGCTCTTGGCATTCTAAACGATTCAATTCAATCCGAAGGAAAAAAGATCCCCCCCTCTTTGCATTACCAGGTTTGTCATTATTCCTTTTCAATCAAGAAAACATGAAACATGTTAGCTCGGCATAGTAGATACTAGCTTTATCATCTTTAAAATCTGTTGATGCAATTAAATTATGCTCATTGTAATTTTAAACTATTGATATACTCCCCTTCCTCAAGTCTTAACCTCTCCTATTACTCTCCCCTCCCTCTTAAATCTCAACACGTTGTAACAACAAAAAATGTTCTTCGTCATGTAATTTAGGAAGAATAATTTAATTTTTCTTTTTGTTTTACTTGAATTTATTTCATAATTTTTCTACCATGAATGTACATACTAATGTCCCGTACATTACTGGGTTACCAAAGAAGCCTGAACACATTTACATGGTTGGTAGTGATCCTCATATTGATTAAAGTTGTCTTTGTTGTCAGGAATATCCTCCTGGTGTTATACTTGTACCTCTTAGAAGTAGGACGGCTAAACCATTTCATACAACAAACTTGGTTGTATTTGCTCCGGACAATAATGTAGCAGCTGATGACCATAATAGTGACCAGTTTTCTGCTTCAGGGGATGCATTAATTGTTGATCCCGGATGTCGATCTGAATCTCATGATGAGGTTTGGACATCCATTTCGTTGCCTTTCACAATTATTATGGAGTGTTAGGCATGACTTGATAAGAAAATTGTTCCTAAAAGTTTTGGATGGGATAGCTACTTGCCTTTTATATATGATTTTAAGATGCATACAATTTCTTTTCCATGATTAACTTTCTGTTTTTCTTGGGTGGATTTAAAATTTACAGTTAGTCTTGTTCATGTACCCCTGTTGTCCTAACAACAGTTTATTTATGGTCTCCCAAAATTTTGACTCATTCTTTATCTGTAACCGTTACTCTTGATACATTTTCTAGTTGGCATGAGAACAAGAAGGGAATGCACTTAGCGTTAGATACATGTATGGCCCTCTCATATTTATTTAAAGTCGATTACTCAATAATATGGTGGATGCTATGGATGGAGGGTAGACAGCTCCTGTGCCCTCAAAAGAAGCTTATTTGTATCTGTCTTTTCTCATTCTTCTATCACAATTTTATGTTCGTCAATAATGTTGATACATCAATACAGTTCTTTTCCTCCTGAGATGTCGTAAAGTTTGTGTATTACCTGTCTTTGCTGACATAATTGCCCCTCATTCCCCGGAGGATTGATCCATCTGTTTTTATCTTATAAAAACTGTTTGAAGCGAAGGTTGCTTTGAAATCATGTTATGTTTACAGCTTCCAGAAAGTATATTATGAAAATAAAATGTTAGGAAATCAATCTGGAAATTTATATATTTTTAATATCTTTATTGGTTCCTTTCACTCTCATCACACTAGTACTAGTCAATAGCAGATGCTGAGCTTGTGTTGTGTAGACAGATGGAATATCTGTGATTACAGTTTTGAAATGCTTTCTTTCTTTCCTTTTGTTTTCATGTATTTTGATGAAGCTACTTTTCATGTGACCAGCTGATAAAAATGATTGCTGCCTTACCGAGAAAGTTAATTGTCTTTGTAACACATCATCACCGTGATCATGTTGATGGTAAGCTTCTGGAAACATATCCTCTAATGCTAATGTAAGTTTTTTTGGGTTTAATTTCCTGTATGGCTTTAATGCCGTAGCAATGAAGTTGATGGATTACTTGCTAGCGAGAAGAATTTATCTGGCTGTTTAAAAACTTGTTTAAATCACCTATTTAAACATGGTAATGCTAATTGTTTCCTTTTTATTTGATATCAAATTTAAATAATTATTCAACACCACTTCAGGTTGCAGATTTTGAGAAAGTTGGAAGTTATTTGAGAAACTTGATGATGTGTCTATAATCTATACACATTCAGAAATGATAGTAGAATGATCCTAGTTTTATTGGAACCACAGAAGCTAGAAATTCATGCCATCTTTTCTGCAAAATAGACAAGAAGGAGATGAGTAGCAGAAAGAATCTGTGAAACTCGTTCCTTCAACATTCTGAATATGTTGGAAGGCTTAATTCTTATATATGACTATTTAAGTTTGAGTGGGATCACTAATGAGTTAAAAGATTTGAACTTAAAATATTATGTTCTACTTGTTACATTACAACTAATTGGAAAACATTAAGTTATTGGGTTGACGTTAGTTTCATCATTATTCTTCTAGAGACATACGTTTATTAACCAACTTTAGTCTTCCAAATAACACCATGGAAGATTTCTCAAACTCTGTTAACATAATTTTTAACTCTTGCTTTTCTTGATTTTCATTTAGTTGAAGATGTGGCATGATAGTTATACAATGGTTTTGCTTCAGGTCTTTCAATAATCCAAAAGTACAATCCAGATGCTACTTTAGTAGCGCACGAAAATACCATGCGTCGCATTGGAAAAGGTCATGATTGGGACTAATTTTATTTGTTCTTTAAATGACTTCATTTGTTTTTTTTTTTTTTTTTTGCCTTTTTTATAAACTGTAATTTGATGTAATTATGGATGTAAGTCCTATCTCTTTTCTAACATTTTGGTTATCTAAGCTAAGCTACATAGATTTGTGAAAGTATTAACTATTTAATGACACTACATAAGGTTTGATAATGTACCATTTTGTAATGAACTCATTGAACTAAAACATTAATTTCATTATCTTTTTTAGTTGTTTGTGTTTTTATTCTGAGTGGACAGTTACAATTCCAAGGAAGACTAGAGTTATCATAAAACGATTATAGAGGGCGTGAATTACTATCAAGCTGCATATTCTTTTTAAATTGAGGAATGCACTTTGAGAACTAGCTCTCGGTTTGATAGTACGATAATGTTGCAGTTTTCTACTAAATAGTCTTGAAAAATTGTTTGTTGGGGTTTCTCTTGGTGACCAGATGATTGGGCTCTGAGATACATTGCAGTTTCTGGTAATGAGGACATCATGCATCAAAGGTCATCGACTGAATGTCATTTTTGCTCCGGTAAATCTTTTTCATCAATTTTTTTTTTTCTTACAACATAATTATGTTATTGTTATACTTATATAATTTGGGAGATTATGGGAGACATTGTTAATCTCTTTTGATAGATTTGCTCGAGGTATTATTTTTTCCAAATGGTTTTATGCTTACTGCGTTTCTGCAATCTTCACAGGATTGATATGTTTATTTATTAGGATTGCATGAAACTATTTTTTGACGAGTTATTTGGAAGATACACATCATTATCCCTTTTTGCTACGTACAAAAATCTTTTATGTTATTATTCAGGGACATACAGATGGTCACATGGGATTGCTACACGTCCGGACTCATTCACTAATTGTTGGTGACCATTGCGTGGGGTAAGATTTCAAAGAGACATAGAAAGGCAACTGCAAAATGTTGTGAAGAAATGCAGACAAGCTTTTTGTTCAATAATTGTCATGCAATATTGTGAATTTATGCTTGGAAAAATTGAGAAGAAAATAAATTTAGAATCTTGAGAAAGGAGTCGAACTCTCTCTGTGTATGCTTTAAAATTCAAGTTAATAGTTGCTTAATTGTTGGAGTTTTGGTATGCTATCTCTGTTTTTTACCTTATTGTTTGTCAGATTTCCTTTTAGTTGTGGGTTTGATCCTTACATTTCAGCTTTCAATTATGTCTTACTATCAGAAAATTAGCTGGTAATGCATTTGTGCATTTGTTTCAGTCAAGGAAGTGCTATTCTGGACGTTACTTCGGGCGGAAATATGACTGTAAGTCCTCGTGAAAACCTGATTGCTGATTATAAAATTCCTCTAATTCTAGCCTTCATCAGAACTTTGCAGAATTAATATGAATAATTATATGTTGCGCCATTAGCTATTTGGATTCTAGAATTCTAGAATTTTTCTAAGCTGAAAAAGAAACATAATCTGTTGCTATTCATGAGATGCTAATTTCTTTGATAATGTTAATGTATTAGTATTTCAGAAAGGCTCAGTTAAGACTAGTTTACTCTGTATCCAGGACTATTTTCAAACCACTTACAAATTTATGGACATCGCCCCTCATGTTTTGATCCCCATGCACGGGAGAATCAATTTATGGCCAAAGCACATGCTTTGCGGATATCTCAAGTATGTGAAAGCATTAACTCTGCTTCCTTACTCATTACATGTCTTGTTTTTGTATGTGAATAAAGAAACAAATGGACTTGTTTATGTTGGAAAATTAAGTGACTGCATCTAAAAGACCCCTGATTATTCATTCTTAATCAGGAGTAAACAGATTTGAAGAGAACTCTATATTCATTTGGGTTCTGGTCTTTAAGAAATACACCTTGATAATGATAACTCAAATATGACAGTTGGATAGCTGTACTTATTTTTCCAATATGCTTTCCTTATTCCTAATACTGATTATGAGGACATTGAAGTCCCATGAATGAGAGTTATATACCTTTCAGTTATTCTTACACGCTATCAGAACATAAGCTCTCATCTTTTTGTCATAGACTCTTCTTCTTTCCAATCCAAGTTTTCCATGGTTGTCGTCTCTGCTGCAAGTGGTTTTAGCAGAGGTCGTTGATTACTTCATTGCCTCAAATTAGAATTTGACGTCTTACAAAGTCATGGCTGAAAGCTATGTAAAACCTTCTCGGGCCAAATCTTATACTACAGACTGGTGAAAAGTTAAAGGAGGCCTATTTTCTTGATTGGTCTCACTGTGTTGCTCTTTTTCTCAAAAGCAGAGGAAAAATGGGACATCCTTGGGAAACTTTTAAAAAACCGGCAATTAATTCCCATCTATGATTTATGGGAAGATTTCATGGATGGGATTAATTGTCGGTTTTTATTAGTTCCCCAAAGATGTGCCATATTCCTAAGTTATTGTTGTCTTATTAACTCTATCCAACTGAAGATGGACAAACCTTTCTTGTTCCTACGAACAGCAAAGGTAGTATGGGACTCTGTTTCACAAACCCACTCAAAGAAGGGGAATGCAGCACTGACATTGATCCTCAAAAGAAGATTCATTGGACTTACCAGAGAGATGATACAGTAACTTTCTATTGAAACACCATTAAGATCTTATGACATCAGGTGTACATCAATAATTGAGATGATTGACTCCAAGGATGCATCAACCAGGAAAAAGTGCTTGACAAGGATTGTTTTTTTCATAATTTTTTGGCTTGCTTAAACTCCGAATATGGTGAGGTTGGTAGCAGGATTCTTAGATGGATGGATACCTCTTCCATCTGTCCTGGAAAATTCTTCCTTTAGTTGTGAGGAAGATAGGAAGAAAACTATGATGAATCCAAGCTCTGCCCTGAAACTTTCATGGTTCATTCCCCTCTCATAGTAACAAATACATAGAAACAGAAACTGTCCCGAGAGAGAGTTCCAAACTGGAATGCTTACACTATATAATGGAATGCTTTTAGGAGATGTGAGAAAATTATGAACCTGATCTTGATCTCCATGTGTGCAACTACAGGAATCGCAGAAGCAGAGAAACTGCAATCTTGAAAGCAATAGAAGATGGGGCAAAATCACTGTTTGAGATTGTTTCAATTGTATATTCTGATGTTGATCGTAAATACTGGATTCCGGCATCATCAAATGTCAGGCTTCATGTAGATCATCTTGCACAGCAACACAAACTACCAAAGGTACCATCATCATTTACTCTTGGTCCGTATTTACCTTTAAACACAGGTTTCTACCTTGTTTTCTCACTCTCACATTTTTTCTTCAATTGGTTCTGAGAATTAGAGCTACATCCAAAGATCTTTATGATCTATGAACTTTAGGTTGCGCCATGTTTCATAGAAACATGTTTAATACCCGGTAATGAGATATTCTTAGTGATTTGTTTTTGTCTAAACAAGGTTAATAGAATTTGCAGGATTTCTCCTTAGAATAACTTCCATTGCAGCTTGGTTTCTTTTGGTGACACGATAGGCAAATTATTACCCAATTGAGGACCATCTACCGTGGGTCAGACCACTTTTCTTCTTACATTCATTATTCATTTATTACTTGAATTTGGCCCTCCTCCTTGCTACAAAATCTAAACAATTGGGTGATCCAAAAAAGAAATTTTCCTGTTTTATTTCTCAGATTATTTTTCATTTCTACTAGTTTGAGATAACTTTAAAATACAGATATTAATCCAAATGATTAGTGAAGCATTCTTGTTTCGTATCGAATTTGGTCTTACTTGTCTGCACAAAAAAGACATGGCCAGTTTGTACATTTGGTGAGGGTCAGTAATGTTGATTAAATCCTTACATTTCTCCTACTGCCAGGAATTTTCTATGAACAACTTCAAAAGGAGTAGTGGGCTGAGATTCGCTTGTGGCTGGATGTTTTCTTACCTATTCGACAGGTTCGGCAGGCGCACGGCTTGGGCAGTGCTGGGCGTCGCTGCATTGCTGATGATCAAATACAAGCCTACTTCCCAGCAATAAAAGATCCCAACTTTGAGTAAGATGTTGAGGCAGGGTGTGTGTAGTTTAAAAGCTAAGATGAGTCTACCATTTTGCAAGAGAATCTCTAAATCTTAATTGTAAACCACACTACAGAAAGCAACCATGACTACAAATATTTCACAATGAACTCACAATTCACTGACTGCCTCCACGTCCATCAGACTCGGAGCCTTCCTGTTCCTGCCATGGTGAATCCTGGGCCCCACCAATCTCCTCAATCAGCTTCACCACATGGCTCATCTTGGGGCGTTGATCTGGCAAAGCTGAGGTGCATGCCAATGCAATCTGCAGCAGCGCCACCATCTCCTCCTCAATGTCCCTGTACCTCATCAGCTCCAGATCGAACACCTCCGCCGTCCATTCCTCTCTCACCACCGACTGGACCCACCTCGGCAGGTCCACCTCGGCATCCACTGCTGATGGGCACTTCCCTGTCAGCAGCTCCAGGAGAAGAACCCCGTACGAGTACACGTCCCATTTCTGGTTGGGTTTTCTGCTTTCCGAAGCCTCCGGAGGGAGATACCCGCTGGGTCGCGAAGACCCGCTTCCGGGGGCTGCAAAAATGGACAATCCAAAATCGGAGAGGCGGGCATTGCCGGATTTGTCGAGGAGAATGTTGGACGACTTGATGTTGCCGTGGGTGGGGCTGAGAGAGTTGAATGAGCTGTGAAGAAAGGCCAGTCCTCGAGCCGATCCGGCTGCAATTTTCAGCCTCGTGGTCCAGTCTAGAGGAGTTCGCCCCGGCCCACGGTTACCTGCGCATCCAAAGACGAAACTTCCATTTAAAACGATGGTCATCAAGTAGGTCAAGCTATTACTACGCAGATTTAAACTGCCATGGGAGAGGGGCAGGTTTTTTAATGCTTGCTTCACCAATTTCTTCTCATTATTATTAAAAAAACATTGCATTTATGAATAAGAATTGTGGAGCAAAATAACAGGCCTTTGTCGCAGTGACCAACGCCCATCTTTGTCAGCAGTTGCAGACAAAGGTGATCATCAAAAGCATCAAAAGGGTGTTTCGCCGTTTTATGCGTTGGACAAAGACCACTCCACTGTTTGAACACTGATGATTACCCATTTATGAATTGCTAAATTTGATAACTTTGGATGTATCCATTTGCCGGGCAGCCAAACAGAAATTCCGACGAGAAAAAGAAAAAGACAAAAGGGAAAGATGGCTGAGAAAAAGGAAGGCGTACCGTGAAGAAGCCAGAACAAGCTGCCGTTGGGCATGTAGTCGTAGACCAACAGTTTCTCCTCCTTCGCGAAGTAGAATGCCCTCAAGCTCACAATGTTTGAATGCCTGAGCTTCCCCAGCACCGCCATTTGCTGCTCGAAATCCTTCCTCCCTCCCACCTCCGCATCCTTCAGCCTCTTCACCGCCACCACGTTTCCGTCCTCCAGAATCGCCTTGTACGACGTCCCCCACCCTCCTTTTCCCAGCATCTCCGCCGACGCTCGGAGTAAATCTTCGAGCTCGAACCGCTTCACCCCCTCGAAGAACACCATTCGTCCCCTCTCCACCCTCGACTGAGCAGGGTACGGGCTCGACGAGTATACAATCCTCTCCGTCGTTTCAAGAACCTTCGACCCCTTGACGTTTCCACCCCCTTTCGCAGCGTTCCTTTTGCAGAAGTAGCAGAAGAGGAGTAGGGACACGACAGCGAGCACCAAACCGTCGCCCACGATTATGGCGATGAGAGCCACCGGGCTTATCTTCCCCGAACTATTATGATTTGTACTCGCCGGTTTTATCGGTTCCACTGTAGGAATCGAACTCGGCGAGGAAGTCAAGACGGTCGGGTTGCCTGGAGGCGTCACCGGCGAGGCAATGGCTCCCTCTGCTCCGGGCCTCGTTGGTTCGCTGTCAATGCTAGTACATTTCTGAAGTGGAGAACCACACAGACCAAGATTTTGGCCGAAAGAAGTGTCGGGAAAAGCGGATAAGGTGCTGGGTATTTGGCCGGATAGGCGGTTCCCCGACGCATTAAAGTCCTGAAGATTTAGAAGATTGAGAAGGGGAATGGGACCGGAGAAGCCGTTCTCGTCCAGACGAAGAGTTAGAAGGTGTTTCAAAAGGTTGACATTCGCCGGAATCTCACCGGAGAAGTTATTATGCGACAGATCGAGACGATAAAGCCGAGAAAGCGAGGTTAAGGACGGAGGAAAGTGTCCGGAAAACTCGTTATGAGAGAGAAACAATAGCTTGAGAGCTGTAAGGTTAGACAGATCGGGAACTTGACCTGAAAAACGGTTGCTCTTAAGACTGAGAACTCGGAGGCGAGAGAGAGTAGCAAGAGGCTGCAAAGAGCCCTGGAGGCTCATGTTCTCGAGGACTAGCCTGGAAACCCTGGTTTTGAAGCAGGAAACTCCGATCCAGGAGCAATGAGGGGTGGAAGCATTCCACGAGGTTAGCCGTCGAGCTGCGTCAGAGGACTTTTTGAAGGCCAGTAGAGAGTCCACATCCGGGTCGGAATGAACTGGCTGGAGTTTCAAAAGATAAAGGAAGAGCAGGAGAAAAGCAAAATGTGTTGGCGTCGCCATTGTCGCTCTGCAACTGAGGGAACAAAAAAGAGAGGGCAAAGAAACTGGAGAGCACGAGATGGAAAGAGCGAGAGTAATAGCGCCTTAAGGGGGCTAGTAACGGTAGCAGATCAGAAGCCAGATTACTAGTTATGTAATTATTTCAAAAACAGAAGGGCAGTAAAGTAATTAGCTCAAAGTGATGGGCATATTCAAAATAGACAAATACAAGGGAAAGGCTAGACTCGGGACAAAGCGTACAAGAAAGCACTAGGACTCAGTGAGTCCTACCGTCTAGGACTCAGTGAGTCCCACTGTCCTAGTGCCTTCAATTTAAACTTAAACGTGTTTTGACCTAGCCGGAACATCTCGTTCTCTGCTTGCAGTGTTTCTTCTTCCTTTTTATTTCCCCTGGGAAGGTCGATAACGAAATCGAGAGGACCAGAACTAGACCAGAACTGAGACCAAAATTCTGATCCAGTTTTGGTTCGGTTCTGGAAAAAAAATTTATGCTTATTGGTGCAAAAATTTGAAAATCAAATTTAATGGTCAAGTCCTAATTTCTCTAAAAACCAAACCGAACCAGACCACGATCATTCCTAGGACTCAACATAAAATAGAGGAGGCCTTGGATCATGAACAGCATCTAAAGCATAATAAGGTCATATTTTCAAAGCATGAACTCCATACTTAACAAATTGAAGCTGTCTCTAACTCATATCTCTCTTAATCCTAACCTTCTGAGATTATTTCAAGATATTTGCATATACACAATGACTGCCAATTGGAACAATGAATCAAGTGGTTAAATGAATAAGAAACCTATGACTCTTCAATGGCTTCTTTCTCGTTTCGACAGCCAGCACAAAGAAACGGTCCTTGCCATGGGTTCGAACTCGTTGAGAAGATCGAGCCTGCATGCACTGAGATGCCGTCATTTGCTGCAAGGTCTACTTGGCATACATCACACACAAATAACCCATATGCGGATTGTCCGGTCGAATCATTATTTCCAAGCCTGAAATGAATTAACAAATAACAAACTCTATTCATATCGTCATCTCATTTCGAATGCTTCAAATGTGCTAATGGACAAGGACGGACCTGTCTGCGAGCATGGCGGAGCCTTCTTCAAACAGTTCCTCCACGATACTCGTTGTAGAAAGATTGTTCGAGAGTTTGTTTTGCGAATCACGAGACTTCCTCCAAAACAATAAAGCTGCCCACTTGTTCCGTTTTTTTGGAGGAGGGGGAGGAGGATGGGCTGAATTGTCGGGCGGAATTATGTCGACCACCAAGCAAGTCGTATCGTCTTTTAAGCCTCTTGTTCTTAATGCTTCCTGATCAGAAGATTCATCAAACTTAGGATGAAAAATAACTGAAACAAATATCAAATTTAACCGAATTACCTTCACGACTTGTCGAGCAGCGAGCTCAGCTGGCAACCCACGGCAGGACATTGCAGCTGATTCTGAAGATAATGCATCCCAGATGCCATCAGATGCAATTATAAGTCGTCCACCGGCATTTGATAGCTGTTGAACATAAATAGAGTAGACAATGTAGTGGAAATATAAATAGCTTAAAATAGAATCAACTCATTGAAAAACAAAACACAGTATGTATGTACCTTCACTTGTTTAACATATGGAATCGGAACAATGTATTCTCCGACATCCATATCTCCAATTGACCGAGAAAGACATAAACCGCCTGGCCAACATCGAAGAGGGCCAACCTTTGAAGAAACAAAAAACAAGAGACCATTGTTTAGTTTAATACAGAGAAGAAAACAAAAACAATGCAAAGTCTTTCTGAAATCCTCACCTCCACTCCACCAACAACGCAAAGTCTTCCGACTTTGCCTCCACTTTCGGCCACACGCTCCCTCCTTCAACGACAACACAATCAATCAGGAAATCACGTCAATGAAAAGAAAAAGACGACGGAGTTTGACCTACAAACACCCTTACTCTTCTTCGTTTTCCTCAAATCTATGGTCCACAGTCAAAGTGGAGACAGAGCCACCTTGTGTATCTAAAATGCAGCGGGAATCACCGACGGATGCCACCGTTACAGTCCACCCATCAATTATTACAAACGTTGCTGTCGTGCCAGATGTATCTCCTGCAAGAATAGACAAGTTATTTTCTTGACATTAGATGAGTGTAGTTTATGACTTCAAAAAGTTATTTTCTTCAATGGTTCAAATCATTCTAAAAACTCGTTGATCGTATTGGTTGATGTCAATTATTGTCTTTCATGCATACTCATCTAACTCACATTCTAACCAAGGAAAGCACAAAAAGAAGAAGCATATTTTAGCACAACGATTGAAGTCATAAGCAACTAATCTTAAGATGTGATAGATGCGGCAATAATCGCAGTGGGTTTAAGAGAAAGAAAGGTTCATACCTCTGCTCCGAAACTCCTTGTCGGTTTTCACAAACCCATCAACCAATGCCTGGCGTAGAGCACGAAGCCATTCTTCCCGACCGAGACCGCGTGGAATGGCACTTAAGACGTGATTCAACAAATATTCCTTCGAATAAATTGCCGCAGCCTTTCCATTGTGCCCATCAAATACCTGGGGAGAAATGAAACCAATAACATCAGCAATTACGATACAGCTAAAATGTACAAAGAGATATTAAAGTCTAGTCATTGATGCTAGATGAGCTACTAGAGAAGGTAAACTTGATCACACCCAGTAGAAGAAATTGTAGTTAGTGAGAGAGAGAGAGAGAGAATTACAGCAAACACAGAAAAGGTGGATGAAGAATTTGCAGGGTTTCTCAGGCAGTCCATTTTAATGAGGAAATAGTCCTCCCCTTTCCTAGACTGAGCTGCACTGCCATATTTTACAGTCGGCTTCCCCATCCTCTCGCTTCTCAACTCTTTGCTGATCAATGACGCCAGAGGCACCAGATTCTGATGATTCTGCCTCCCTTCTCTGTTCCCCATCGTTATAACACGAATAATCGTCCTCTCAGCCTAACACCTGTTCATTGATTGTACAAATTCATCAAAATAGAATAAATAACAACAGAGAATATTATGATAATTAAGTTCAGATCCGATCTAATCTCGCATAATATCATAAATCCACGGGCTCGTTAGGAGAGTAATTAACTTAGACAAAGACTTCAAGCTATTCAAAACCCAGACCCAGTTTTGATCTGCATTCATTGTCGACTAAGTTCCCCCTATTATATATACAGACATGAATACGAAGAAGTTATTACCATAACTAACGCAATAAATGACCAAAAACTAGAGTAAAACACTGGGGAGAAGAGAAGAATAAATCAACTAAATGCATAATTAGAAGTTGAAGCAGAGAGATTTCAGCAGAGAAGAGAAGAAAATGTAAATTACCCACGACTGCTACTGATTCCAGATCTGATATCGAAGCGAAAAAACTCCTCAAAAAGACGAAAGAAGAGGAGGAAATCAGCAAGCAAACGAAACGCGCATTGATGAGGAAGAATGAACTGTAAAACCCATTAAACTAAACTCCGGAAAGCTTATTCAAATATAAACAAATGCAATCTGCAGAAAGAAAGAAGATAAAATATTAAGAACTTGGAGTTCACTGCAAAAAACCCAGGTCAGCAAGCGAACCTCATCTCCCACCGCATTCGGTTCGTTTAAGATTACAAATTTCCGGGTGGTGAGGAGCTGGATTTTCGGGCGGAAACATCAGCCCTGAATCGAATTATTTTAAGGGGGCGACAAAAAGTATGAGAGAAAAAAATGGGTAGTTCTCGTTTCCGTTAAAAGCTATATTTTTCCACCACCACCATCTTTTCTCCTGAGAAAAACATCATTCTTTTGGATGAAAGGGCATTGAATACTAGGAATCTATCCCACCAAGAATTTGCTTCTGTTGCAGCAGTAAATCGCCATTCTTCTTAACTTTTTACATCACTGTTTTTTTTTTTTTATCTAACAAAACAAAATACAGTTTAGTGAGAAAATACAACCACAGTCCACCCGCCACCCGTTTAACATCATTGTTCATGATGATTTTTCAGAATTTTTGAAAATTAATACAGCTTCGTAAACGAAAATGAAAGTAAAAGTGAGAACGAATCGATGAAATTTGACATGACAATAGAAAAAAGCACTAAAATGAAGAAGAAGTGAGAAGGTAATTAGGTACGAGTATGAGGGTATTGGTTGTTGTTGTTGTGGTGGTCCCAAAATGTGCATTCAAAGCTGGCATTACATATTTTCTTGATTTTGCATTATTTTTTATTACCCAAAAATATAAATTACATGTAATTCTCTGAAATATTAAGGGGAAAATGATGAAGAAGAAGAAGCTGAAACAGTGATGAAGGGAGAAGTCTGGCCACCAATTCATTTTTTTTGTCACAGAAACAGGTGAAGACGGATGAAGAAGTCTCGTATTTTTCAACAACACAAGTTTGTCAAAACCTCATTCATTGTAGGCTTTGCTGCCTGTTCTGCTGCATGCATCGGTAGGCCAACCAAGCCACTGCCATTGTTATCCTTTGTTCGAGTAAAACCCGAGACCAATAGCGACCAACTCATCCAGACTCACCATTTTGAACCTTCTTTACACCTAAAGTTGGACAATTTTATCTCATCTTTATGGCTGGTTATGTCATCGGCGGGCATGGAGAATATGAGCTCGATACAACTCCGAAAGCTATACACGTTGCTTTTGATTGTCAATTGGTAGGTTGGTAATAGTCTGGATTGACATTGTTGGGTGTTACGTGCTAAATGAGAAAATGTAATGAACATTTTATTTGTTGTAGTAGATAAATAATTTCATTTATTAATTTTTATACTTACATTATTTGATAAACTTTATAAAATTCATAGAAAATGCATTGATTATTTAAATAAGTCTATAATTAATAAAATCATAAATATAGTTTATTTCATTAAAAACATATTGTTATATTTCAACTATGTAAGTGGTAAAAAATATCGATATGTTTAAATAATATGATTATATAAGACTATATTTGTAATGATATGCTTAGAATTTAGTCTAAATTGAAAATCCTAAATTCTTCTCCAAATCAATTCTCAAATTTAACAAAATCGAATCATTCAAAAATCTTAATCAACTCAAATTAGAAATCAAAGTGGCCGATACAGTAAGAGGTATAACTTCTACATCTAGTCTTTGCATTTCCTTGATTAGTTATCTCGTATAGAGTCTAAGGGTTGAAACTTCTGAGGGGACCTTCCCGCTTAAGGCATCAACTACGACACTAGCCTTTTTAGGGTGGTAAATAATCTCACGATCATAATCTTTTGTTGAGAAAAAAACAAACACCAACTCTCGACATCGATAACACACAATAAAATACTCTTTCTCTCTTTGTGTAATCAAATAGGCAAAACAGACAAACCAAAAGTAATCAGCGAGAATAGATCACCTAAAAATAATGAGATTTGAAACACCGATATTTAGCGTGAAAAACTTTAAAAAATAAAGAGTAAAAAACCATGGGACCCGTATGCCACTTAATCAAACCTTCCACTATATCACAAATATTGAGTTCAACAAAAGTTATCTCTAGAACATCAAATTAGAGGCCTACACCAATTTGATCCAAGACCAAACAACAATCTTGGAAGATAACAAAAAGTAAGAGAGGATAAGCGTGAATCTGTCCAAAATTCAGCCCTTAATTCGTTTCCCAGCTCGAGTTGTGCTCGTTAGAAGATAGACCTTGTGCGGCCAAGTCTTCCCTACCTAGCCGATTGGGCTCAAGCTTGTGCTTCACCATTTGGAAGCACATAACTCCTCTAATTATCTTTTCCACTCTTTTAGTTCAGTCCGTGTCATTTTATATGGAGCTTTAGAATTAAGTGTAGTCTCTAGTGAAACGTCCATGTTAAATTATATTTTTCTTCGTGGAGGTAAATTTGTCAAGCCATGAGGAAATACATTAGGAAATTCTCTAACTATCGGCGTATTTCCAAAGTAGTTGTTTCATTAGACTAAAGGCAAATGGCACTTGCTAGAAAACACAAACACCCATTAATTAGTGTCTTATGAGCCTTTATAGCTGATAGTATTGGAAATCTTAAACCTCTGGCATCACCACAAAACATGAAAGGTTCTTCCTTTGGTGGCTCAAACTTGATTATTTTCTTACAACAATCAAGATTTGCATTGTCACGATCAGAAGGTAGGCATAGACAGAAACGTCAGATTGAGCGACTATATTCTCAGAGAGGACCAGATTGCTCAGCACAATGTTACGTTTGAAAACATAAGACTTTAAACAAAATGAGTCATAACTCACGAAGAATAGGATGAAATCCATAGCGATCAAATAAAAATAAGATAGTGTCGATACTTAAATAATCCAATGATATACTATGTAGGAAATAAAGTATCAAACACCCAAATAATTTATACATACCCAAGGAAAGAAATAATACAACCAAGAGTTCCTCACCACAACAAAGGATAATGCTTAAAAAAAATAAAGAGAAGAGAAAAGAGAAATCCACTTCTTCATGAGCATCAATGACATCGGCCTCCACGATTCTAATCTAGAAAGTAGAGGGGGGAGGGTTTTTGGGGTGAGAGACTAACTCAATAGGGAACCCTATATCATACTCCAATGCATATGTAAAACTAGTTTTATTATTTTCATTCAAAACCATGAGCACTTTATAAGAAGTACACTGCATGAAGTTATATTAAAAAATATTTTACTTTCTTTCAAAACAGGCTCTACTAGCCAATAATTTTCAAATCATTAAATCTTATCATTTTAAAAATAGGCTCTGCAAGCCAAGGGTGGGAAGTTCGAAAACATTACTACGTACATCGGTAGCTATAAATAAAATAATCTTCCACTATTTTGTTGTAAAAACAATCCTAGTAAAAAATGAGAGTCACACAAGTACCACCTTCGACACAAACCACATAAAGGCGATGATCCGAAGACCCAACAATGCCTCTTGAGACTGAAAGAAATCGGACGGTGACTTGTAGATCTAGCAGGTCACCTAGTGGTTGGCGATCGACCGTCTGCTGTGACATCACTAATACAAAGCCCAAAGAGTGGTCGACGAGCCAAGTTTCAAGCTCACACCACTCTACATGAACCAATACACCCTGGACCAGGTTCAGGGGCTATCAGGTTGTAACGACCCATTTTCCCAGCAAGATATTGTCCGCTCTGGGGATTAGGCTGTAACACCCTGAAAAATTTTGATAACGTGCGTAGCCTAGGTTCGACGTAGAATGAGTTAGCCTAGGCTAGAAATATATGAGAATTTATTGTTGAAGGGTATTAGAAGTGAAAGGAGAAGTGGAGAATTTGACAAGTCAAACTAAATAGAGATTGGTGGAGAAAATTGGTTTGAAAAGTTAAACAACAAATGAACTAATAGAAATCAGTTGTTGAAAATTCAAAGGGAGAATTAAATGAAGCAATTGAATGGAAATTGAGGGAGAAGAGATGGCTGCCACGTGAAGAGAAATGGGAGGGCTTAATTGGTATTTCAATGGTTATTAAATGAATTGAAATAAGAAAAGTGGTTTGACCATTCAAACCAAAGGGTTTGAAAAATTAAGTGTGTGCAACTTTAACCAATAGGAATTTTTGTAGAAAAATCAAATTCATTAACCAATAGAAATGCTTATAAATGGAAACGGGGAAAAGTATTTATTGGTGTCTTCCACGTTGGAAATCAAAGGAAGACAAGGGTGGGCTTAATGGTAATTTTACAAAAAATTAAAGAAATAAAAAGGGGAAAAAGGGTTGTCTTCTTCTTCACCCTTTCTCCACGAATTTTGCAGCAGCAAGGAGGGAGTTCTCCCTCCTCCTGTTCTTCAATTTTCTCCAAGATTGAGGTATGCTTTTGAATGGGTTTCATGTAGTATGCATATAGGTAGTGATTATTGGTGTTTTAGTGGGGTTTTGAGTGGTTTTCGTGAGGGTTTGGAAACCCTGATGGGAGCACTCCGAAAATTAAGTTTAAGGGTTGGTTTTCTTGCTAGATTTTAGGATTTAATTGTTAGATGCATTGGTTTAGGTTGATTTTAGGGTTAGATTGAAGATTGGAGTTGAGTTTGGGAAAAACCGGTTTTTAACTCAAAGAGGGCCGATTCTGTTTGCTGGGTTTCGAGTTGGCTAATGTGTTTATTTGGTTGATTTGAGTGTTTCAATGGATAGTAGACGTGTAGAGGTTTCCGAGTTGGGGTGGCACGTCGAAATCCGATGAAAAATGAGGAAGTTATGGCCGTTTGAACTTGGACGGTAAAATTTATATCAAAATCGGGTTTGAGTGATTAGGGTGGAAAGTTGGTGCTAGTTTGCTTTAGTTGATTTCTCTAGAACCCTTTTAGTTTGTTACTAAGTGAATTTCCCTTAATTGTTAGGTACGTGCAAGAGAATTTTAGTGGGACGAAGTGACAGAACGTTTCTGGAGCAACCAGGTAAGTAGTGAATGTTATTCTTTTGCCTTCGGGCCTACACCAGAGAACGGTAGGGTTTCTTTGTTATTGCTTTGCTTCGTGTTACGTTGAATTAATTATGTTGCTTCGGGATTGCGTGGAGTTGCTTGTCTGGTTGGTTGATTGGTCTTGTGTTGCATTGTTTGGCCGTGTGGTATTATGTGGTCATGTTGTGTTGTGTCGTGTTGTTGCGTTGAGTCGTGGTTTGGCCTTGCTGTTGTGTTGTCGTTGTGTTTGTCGTGTGTGTGTGTGTGAAAAATATGGCACTTCGGTGCACGGCAAATTGGCACTTCGGTGCACGGCAAATATGGCACTTCGGTGCACGACAAATATGGCACTTCGGTGCACGGCAAATTGGCACTTCGGTGCACGACAAATATGGCACTTCGTGCACGACAAATATGGCACTTCGATGCACGACAAATATGGCACTTCGGTGCAAATTGGCACTTCGGTGCATGGCAAATTGGCACTTCGGTGCACGGCAAATTGGCACTTCGGTGCACGACAAATATGGCACTTCGGTGCACGACAAATATGGCACTTCGGTGCACAACAAATATGGCACTTCGGTGCATGACAAATTGGCACTTCGGTGCATGGCAAATTGGCACTTCGGTGCACGGCAAATATGGCACTTCGGTGCACGGCAAATTGGCACTTCGGTGCACGGCAAATTGGCACTTCGGTGCACGGCAAATTGGCACTTCGGTGCACGGCAAATATGGCACTTCGGTGCATGACAAATATGGCACTTCGGTGCATGGCAAATTGGCACTTCGGTGCACGGCAAATTGGCACTTCGGTGCACGGCAAATATGGCACTTCGGTGCACGACAAATATGGCACTTCGGTGCACGGCAAATTGGCACTTCGGTGCACGACAAATATGGCACTTCGGTGCACGACAAATATGGCACTTCGGTGCACGGCAAATTGGCACTTCGGTGCACGGCAAATTGGCACTTCGGTGCACGGCAAATTGGCACTTCGGTGCACGGCAAATTGGCACTTCGGTGCACGACAAATATGGCACTTCGGTGCACGGCAAATTGGCACTTCGGTGCACGGCAAATTGGCACTTCGGTGCACGACAAATATGGCACTTCGGTGCACGACAAATATGGCACTTCGGTGCACGGCAAATTGGCACTTCGGTGCACGACAAATATGGCACTTCGGTGCACGGCAAATTGGCACTTCGGTGCACGACAAATTGGCACTTCGGTGCACGGCAAATTGGCACTTCGGTGCACGACAAATATGGCACTTCGGTGCACGGCAAATTGGCACTTCGGTGCACGGCAAATTGGCACTTCGGTGCACGACAAATATGGCACTTCGGTGCACGGCAAATTGGCACTTCGGTGCACGGCAAATTGGCACTTCGGTGCACGGCAAATTGGCACTTCGGTGCACGGCAAATTGGCACTTCGGTGCACGACAAATATGGCACTTCGGTGCACGGCAAATTGGCACTTCGGTGCACGGCAAATTGGCACTTCGGTGCACGGCAAATTGGCACTTCGGTGCACGGCAAATTGGCACTTCGGTGCACGGCAAATTGGCACTTCGGTGCACGACAAATATGGCACTTCGGTGCACGGCAAATTGGCACTTCGGTGCACGGCAAATTGGCACTTCGGTGCACGACAAATATGGCACTTCGGTGCACGGCAAATTGGCACTTCGGTGCACGGCAAATTGGCACTTCGGTGCACGGCAAATTGGCACTTCGGTGCACGGCAAATTGGCACTTCGGTGCACGACAAATATGGCACTTCGGTGCACGACAAATATGGCACTTCGGTGCACGGCAAATTGGCACTTCGGTGCACGACAAATATGGCACTTCGGTGCACGGCAAATTGGCACTTCGGTGCACGGCAAATTGGCACTTCGGTGCACGACAAATATGGCACTTCGGTGCACGACAAATTGGTGTGTTCTGTGGTGTAGGTGACGACAGGAGTACAGGTTATAGCTACGAGGAAAGCTAGGATTGGGACGCAGTCGTTGATGTACGATGTATGCCGGCGCGGGCAGTTGTCGGGGCGTCTCGACCATGGTCTTCGGAAAGATGTGGGTGGAACAGTATTTTGGGTCGTGTATAATTTACATTTATTTTGGTGGTTTGTAGAGTTTGTCTTTTGGTTGATGTTTGTATAGCTAATTGTAATTAGTGTATATAGTCATAGGTCAGGGTGATATGTTACCCTATATTGGAGGATTTTCTTTATTTTGGTTGACAGCATTTCTCGACGATATGTTGGTTGTTGGAGATTTCGTAGGTTGGTTAGATAGTTAGGAATATTCTGGACTAGTTGAGAATTTATTCGTTTGTAGGTACCTAGCATTTTGGAGGCGCCATTTTCAGGCGTTACTTTGCCGAAATTCGGAAGGACGCCGTGGTGCTTAAAGGTTAGGATTAAGGGAAATTACGAAGTCTAGACAGCTAGGTATTATATAAGTGGGAGTCGGGAGATTTAGCTTTAAATTCTTATGTGTCAAGGTTATTTTAAATTAAGCTTTAACGTGGGATTGGTTAGCAAAGTAGCGCTCCGAGCCAGGGTGGGTTCGGGGGCGTTACATAGGCCGTAGCCCAATATCTTCCCCTCACGGCTTTGTTTGGCAATGACTTCTCAGTCGGTCATCCAACCTGGTACTACTCTCGCTGAAGCACTTTTAACTTCGGAGTTCTTATGGAATCCGTTGTTAATTGTGCTCCAAAACGCGTCTTGCTATCTTGGGAGGGTCTCTTTACATATGTTTCATTTCCACAAACTTCCCCAAGTGATGTGGGATTGTGACGACCCCCTTTTTACGACCCGTCACCTTCCGGTTCGCTCGCTCGGACGTACTGCCATCCGGGTTCCGGTTCGTGCAGCCATCATACCCATACGTACACATCCGGGTCATCACAATCACCCCTCTCGGGGGCTCAACGTCCTCGTTGGCCACATTTCTGGTTGGGTACAGGCTCTGATACCATTTGTAACGACCCCTTTTTCCAGCAAGATATTGTCTGCTATGAGGATTGGGCCGTAGCCTAATATCCTCCCCTCACGGCTTTGTTTGGCAAGGACTTCCCAGTCGATCACCCAACTTGGTACTACTCTCGCCGAAACACTTTTAATTTCTGAGTTCTTATGGGATCCGTTGTCAATTGTGCTCCAAAACGCGTTTTGCTATCTCGGGAGGGTCTCTTTACATATGTTTCATTTCCACATACTTCCTCAAGTGATGTGGGATTGTGACAACCCCCTTTTTACGACTCGTCACCTTCCGGTTTGCCCGCGCAGACGTACCACTATCCGGGTTCCGGTTCGTGCAGCCATCGTACCCATACGTACACATCCGGATCATCACACAGGTCTCCAAGGAGAGCGTCATCACTGCCTTATCACCATTTACGGACGTGTTGTAATACCCGGTTGTACGGACTTGTATATTATATTATCGGATGACATTTTTATATTTATGTCAAATCAGGTCCGTTTTACGAAAAGAAAGCGTTACTACGATCCTAACGATTAATAGTAATTTTAAGGAAATTATGGGAATTTTCGGAGATTAAACGATATATTCCGAGTAATTACCTTTATCATAATGTAGAGGACGTTTTAGTAAAAATAGTAAACGAGGTCCGAATTGCCAACAGACAGTTTTATTAAGTCCCGAATATTAAGCTGGACTTATGGGTGAAGTAAGGAGATTTGATGAAACTGATTGGCTAGACGATTAACCAACCGAATGACGAAACAAATATAAAATCTATGGAAGGGCATTTTAGTAATTTGTCAAATCAAATTTTATAAAAATAACTTAAACCTATTTTCTCCTCATTCTTTCTTCTTCTTCTCTGGAATCCATGAAACCAGAGAGTTTTCTCTCCCTCGGCCGCCGACGATTCTCCAACGATCCGACCTCCGTTCTCCTCCGTTTTTCCTCTGGTTCTTCACGTTTTCTCCTCTAATCGACGTTCTAGGTATGAGCCTACAAACTTAGAGCTTTTATTTCGATATTTACGGCGTTTTAGGCAATTAGGGTTTCAATAGTTTTTCGTTAAAAACGCGAATTAGGGTTCGTAATTAATAAGTTAGCCGTAATTAAGTATATATTGCACGTATTCGACGTTATTGGACGAAGTTAAATCAATTCGTGAAAATGTTAAAATTAGGGATTTTCGAGATTTTAGGAATAACTCGTAAATTGGAATTCGAGGTGCCGAACGTGAGTTGCTCGAATAAATAGCCCAGTGAATGGGATTAGAACTTTAGAAAGTCTCCTTAGTTAAGATTTTGTAAATTTGGACGATCAATAGCTTAAATTAGTTTTAACGTCGAAATTGTGTTTTGCTTCAGACAACAACGCTCGTGGACGGAGCTTGAGCTGCTTTGGACACGAGGTAAGTTCTCGTGATTCTTCTCTGGCCGATTGGCCTACACCGTACGTCGAATGTCGTCTCGAGGAGTTTTGGAGATGCGTTTATTTAATGTTTACTTGGTTTGGGTAGCTAGGTTTTAGGAGTTTATAGTTTACGCTTTACAGTCTTGATGGTACATATTATTGCTTGTTTACTGTAAGATATTGAACTGTTCACGCATAACTTGTTTTAAAGAAAAGCATGAAAACGAATTTCCGCACAGAGTTTTAAAGATAACGTAAAGCATTGCATTTGCCGAAAGGCGTATTGAGCATAGCTGTAACGACCCATTTTCCCAGCAAGATATTGTCCGCTCTGGGGATTGGGCCGTAGCACAATATCCTCCCCTCACGGCTTTGTTTGGCGAGAACTTCCCGGAAGGTCACCCAACCTGGAATTGCTCTCGCCGAAGCACTTTTAACTTCGGAGTTCTTATGGGATCCGTTGCCAATCGTGCTCCAAAACGCGTCTTACTATCTTGGGAGGGATCTCTTACATATGTTTCATTTCCATGTACTTCCCCAAGCGATGTGGGATTGTGACAACCCCCTCTTTACGACCCGGGATTCGCCTATACTCGAGTCCGGGATTCGCCTACACTCGGCTTAGGTCCCGAGGTTTGCCCCGCAACCCGAGGTTTGCCCTGCAGTCGTACACATACGTTCACATTCGGGTCATCACAATCACCCCCCCTCGGGGGCCCAACGTCCTCGTTGGCCACATTTCCGGTTGGGTACAGGCTCTGATACCATTTGTAACGACCCCATATCCCAGCAAGATATTGTCCGCTCTGGGGATTAGGCCGTAGCCCAATATCCTCCCCTCACGGCTTTGTTTGGCGAGAACTTCCCAGAAGGTCACCCAACCTGAAATTGCTCTCGCCGAAGCACTTTTAACTTCGGAGTTCTTATGGGATCCGTTGCCAATTGTGCTCCAAAACGCGTCTTGCTATCTTGGGAGGGATCTCTTACATATGTTTCATTTCCACATACTTCCCCAAGCGCTGTGGGATTGTGACGACCCCCTCTTTACGACCTGTCACCTTCCGGCTCGCCCGCGCGGACGTACCGCCATCCGGGTTCCGGTTCGTGCAGCCATCGTACCAGTACAGATTCAGGACTTACAGATTCGGGTCATCACAATAGCATTGGCCGAAAGGCTTATTGGCCGAAAGGCGTATTGAGCATAGCATTGGCCGAAAGGCGTATTGGCCGAAAGGCGTATTGGTCAGGCGTGGTGGGGCTCAGGCACGGCTGTACGTGTTGTAAGCGTGCACCCCCCGCCTCTAGCTGGAAAGAGTAGTCCGCCCGCTGGATGAGCTCTCTCCGGTTAGAGGGATAGGATCTCGGTGACACCTATTGAGCATTGCATAGTAAGATAAAATAAAGCATGATTTATCGAACTCATACGCACAGCATGCATTGCATTTACGTAGAGCTTACTGGGATTTTATCTCATAGTGTGTTGTATGGTGTAGGTGACATAGACTTCGAGGTACCAGGTGAGGACGATGTCCCTCCACCTGAGGCATGATTCAGTTGACGGAGGATGGCTGCGGAGTTGTGCTGGCGCAGTCGAGGCTCACCTGACCCGTGGGGATAGTATGTATAGATTTTGGGATGTTTTGGCTGGATAATTGTGTAGACGTTATAGGATGTTTGGTTCTGGTAGATGATAGGTTTACATTTGAATGTTTTGGGTAAATTGTTTATAAAACAATATTTAAACGTTATAGAAATGTTTTGGAAATGTTGTAGGTTGGATACGGATAATCTCGATTTTTAGAGCTATCCATGCAGTTGGATTTCGCAAAGTTCGTTGTGGGTTGATTGAGTTTAAAATACGTTATAAACTGATACTTTGTTAGGAGTAAGTTGAATTGTGTTAGGTTGAATTGTGTTGGTTTGCTCTCTGGAATCCAGAGAGCACTTGTGAAAACAGAAGAGAAAACAGAAGAGAAAACAGAAGGGATCGCGTGGTGATCGCTGCATAGAGTGCAGCGATCGATCTCTGCAGTAATGCAGAGATCGATCGCTGGCTTGCTAGCATATGCAGCGATCGATCTCTGCAGCTGCAGAGATAGATCGCTGCATATGCTAGCAAGCAGCGATCAGTCGCTGCATGCTGCAGCGACTGGGCGCGGCCTCCTTCCCTCGGGCAGAATGTCAATTCTGCCCTCCCCTTTTATTTTAATCGAAATTAGTTTTAAATAATGGTTTTATTTAATTAGCTTTATATTGATTTAAATGTTTTAAAGTTAGATTTTAATTCCGATTTCGATTTTGGTTTCGATTTCGGTTCAGGTTCCACCCAGTGTTTAATTAAAGATATTAGGTTAAAAAAAAATATGGTACGGAAAATACGGGTACAATATTAGGGTCGCTACACGTGTGAACAAATAACCCTCACTCATTAGGAGGTATATATCACTCGACTCCAATTGCCTAGGTTGTTCACCTAGATACAAACAAAAAAAATCGAACACCGATAAAAAGGCTCAATTAGTCTCGAAACGAGCATCTAATTTGACTCCAGTTATTTTGGTTGCTTAGTCTCTATAGCTTAGAACAACTATAGTCTCATACAAGGATAACTCATCCAAGCCACATAAAAACAGCTTATGCACCTGAACTTTAAACGTGTAAAACATACATACATATACATAAAATCTGACATACTGGCGACCAAATCCTATAAGGGTAGGTGTCAATTCACAAAAAATAAGTTTTAAAAACTATGCAATGTAATGTAATGCCGTACAGTATAGAAACTCATACCTCGACGACGACAACAACTTACCAACTAGTCAACACTCACTAAAGGTGTAATGACCCTGTTTCCCAGCAAGATATTGTCCGCTCTGGGGATTGGGCCGTAGCACAATATCCTCCCCTCACGGCTTTGTTTGGCGAAAACTTCCGGAAGGTCACCCAACCTGGGATTGCTCTCGCTGAAGCACTTTTAACTTCGGAGTTCTTATGGGATCGGTTGTCAATCGTGCTCCAAAACGCGTCTTACTATGTTGGGAGGGTTTCTTTACATATGTTTCATTTCCATATACTTCCCCAAGCGATGTGGGATTGTGACGACCCCCTCTTTTACGACCCGTCACCTTCCGATTCACCCGCGCGGACGTACCGCCATCCGGGTTCCGGTTCATGCAGCCATCGTACCCATACGTGCACATTCGGGTCATCACAATCACCCCCCCTCGGGGGCCCAACGTCCTCGTTGGCTAAGTTTCCGGTTGGGTATAGGCTCTGATACCATTTGTAATGACCCCGTTTCCCAGCAAGATATTGTCCGTTCTGGGGATTGGGCCGTAGCACAATATCCTCCCCTCACGGCTTTGTTTGGCGAGAACTTCCCGGAAAGTCACCCAACTTGGAATTGCTCTCGCCGAAACCCTTTTAACTTCGGAGTTTTTATGGGATCCGTTGCCAATCGTGCTATGATGGGAGGGTCTTTTTACATATGTTTCATTTCCATATACTTCGCTAAGCGATGTGGGATTGTGACGACCCCCTTTTTTACGACCCGTCACCTTCCGGTTCACCCGCGCGGACGTACCGCCATCCGGGTTTCAGTTCGTGCAGCCATCGTACCCATACGTACACATTCGGGTCATCACAAAAGGAAGCAGGCACCAGAAACATGCACATCATCGAAACCTACAACCAAACTGAAACAAAAAAATCCCTACACAACACAGGGGATGACAAGAAAGGACTCCTAAATCGATACTATGAATCCTAACTAGCAACAAATTACGGTTTATTGAACAATTTGTCGATTCACACCTACGACATCGACAAAACTCAAAGATTCAATTATGCATGCTCGATCTCCAAAACTTCTTACAATTCTTTATAATTCCCAAATTTATCTAATAACGATACTAAAGTTTAGGGTCTCATTTTGATTTACGTCAAATAATTGGGAAAGAATTTCAACAAACGGATACCATCATTGCGTTCAGAATGACGAAACTAGTTACCGGACAAGTTTCGATGAATTTTTCAACTTTGTTAGATGATCTAAAAAGGTAGTTAAAGTGCCTACCATAATCAACGTCAGCAGTCAACATTCAACAGTCAACCAGTCAATGAATAACATGACACCTAACCTGCCATGTCATCAATCAATAACTTGTGAGTAAGTCAACGCCCTATCAGCATACTAGTGACGGCGACCTTCTCCCACGACGACGACGACTTTTTGTGGCGTGATTACTTTTCTGGCGAACAGTGTCATATGTGAACGAATCCAGTCAGATCTTAATGATCTTGAGCTCCTGAGTCGAATGGTTGCGTCAATTTTCCAAGACGATGCCTAGATCGGCTCAAAAACGCGTTTAAAGCTGCAGCTGTGATTTTCTGGTGAGGCTCCGACGGGATTTTTGTATCCAAAGAATTTTCCTAGACGAGGAGGTCGAACACTAAGGTCGGAAGTGGAAGCAGGAGAGAGGAGTTTTCTGAAAAAAAAAACAGCAAAAAGAAAATTAATGGGGAAAAAAGTTAATAATAAAAATAAAAATAAAAATAAAAATAAAAATAAAAATAAAAATACTATTATTTTAAATTGTTCATTTAATTATTTAATATATAATAAAAAAACCATCGATTTGTAAATTACACGAACCGATCCAACAAAAATTCTAACATCCAAACTGAGAAGAGGGAAAACTACGCTCAACTTCTTTACTCAAAATGATAGATACGAACACACAAAACACAAATTTACGGCCCTCGATGTCAAACGCAAAACGAGGGGGATACAACAAATTAAGGAAAATTCTAAAAATTCAATCGGACATTTTCGACTAGATCAAGAACAATCCGAACAAGCGACACAGAGGCAGACAAAGAAATCGAAACACGAAAATATATTTTAAAAGAAGACAGTCCACCCGAGCGAGACAAAATGAGCTGACTCGATTAAATCAAAAGAATAATTACTTGCTAAGCACGAAATTTCATAAAGGCTACCCCGCAGTAAATTCCATATTCACTGTTTTGACCGAAGAAAATACAAGTGGCTAAACACCAACAATTAGAGTCAAACCAAACAATTAACTTCGAACAACGCAAAAAATTCATCCATAAATTTTAAAAAATTTCTAGATATTACATGCATAATGTCTAGATATGTTCATGGTGATTCAAGACTATTTTCTTGCAACAATCATTATTTGCAACAATCAATCCATGCCTAGAATTACCTCATAATCTTTAATTGCCAAAATAATTAAGTCTGCTTCTAGAACCTTTCTGTCAAATTGACCTCGCACCGTTAAATTATAGAATTTATTCGCATCATTGATATAAAGGAGTGAGTTTGATGTGCTTTAAAATTGGGTGAACTTCGAAACACATGAAAATCGGATTTGTGCTATTTTACTTGAAATAAATAGCAACTTGGAACAGCAACAACTCAAAAGTTGTACTTTGCTTTTGGGGCTAAAATTTTCACAAAATCTTCCCCTGGATGTTGGAAAGGAGCCCTAAAAATTTCAAGGAAAGATTCACTATGGAACAGAAATTATACTGGAAGGAGTGGAAGTCACTGGAGCTCAGATTATTGCTCTAGCAAAGAACAATGGGTCAAATTATGGATAACATAACTCTACCGTGTTGAATTCAATGGATTCAATTCTTGTGGCAGGTTGATGCAGCATGGGTGAGGATGATTGTATCAAAAAATGAGGAGCTGGATCATGGGGATGGAAATATATGGGTGAAATGATGCACGTTGTTTCAGAAATGGTAAACTGCACTTTCTTGGGTTTTCGCTCTCCTTGATGTTGAGCATTCCAACTTGCCATGGTGAGAGCTTGATACACCATTGTTGAATGTTCTACCTTAAGGGAAGAGATAGAGAAGTGATACAATACAATACAATAGATTCCATTACACTTACAAAGATGAAAACCAAAATAAACACACACTCAATTAGATATTACTCACCGAGGAGATGCAGCCACTTGAAGCTTGGAAGCTCAAGATTTTCGAAGATGAACTTCTGGTTTTCTATTCAAAATGTGCTGCCAATAGCAGTCCATAAGAGTGTTATAAAGACCACAACAAGATTAGAGTTTATAACCTAAAGAGAAGACTACTACAAAAAGGGTAAAAATAAAAGTGGAAGAAGGGGGTGTTCTGTCAAATGGGGTAACCAAGCAATTTATGGTCTTCTCTTACCATGTGGCTCTCTCCTTCTCACAAGATGGTCCCCACCATCAATACTACACACTAAAATTGAATAGGGTTCAACAAAGGATTAAAAAGATACAAGTATAAGTTGAAAATAAAACGCCCTTCTAGAATCAGCCATGTGTTCAGATTTCTTGGTAAGAAAATCCTCTCTATAATCGGTCTAGTTGGCTATGCAAATGATGTCCAAATCCCACGTTTCAACTCATTCTATAAACCTTGAGATGTCAGCTATATTCTTAATGAAGCTCATTTTTCCAAAACAAATAAGTAAGATTGTTAAATATTGCAAATACTTCTCAAAGGTCAGTGCGAAGACAAATTTGTTTTTAAAGTCGAATAATCTTTTCGATGTGAGCTTCATCTTCCATTTAGGCTTCACCAAGATAATGTCCACCAAGAATTTTCCACATGGTTTGATGTCTTTAATGACTTTATCATAAGATCCTCTTACAAAATAGAAACTTGAAAATTGGTTAGAAAAATTTTATCAAATTTTTGAGAGATGACGGATCCGTGGCACATCAGAGTCACCCTAAGTTGTTGAGTATATAAAGATGTATTTACGGTTTTGAAGGGTTGTAGAGAGCGTGAGAGGTAGAGACAATTGTAACTCGTTTTTTATCATAGTGAAATCTAGTAGCAGCAAGTGGACATAGTTTTCGCATTCAGAATGAACCACTATAAATCTGTGTGTTCCTATTTTTCGCATTATTAATCGTTTCAAAGTAAGTTGGATGAGGGCGTCTAATCCTGACAAGTTACCATTAAAAGTCAAAGGATCTCGCCTTCAAAATCTCTATTAGTTAAAATCAATAGCTCGGGGTCAATTTGGTGCTTGGGCTATCACATTTTCTTGATTGCCTATCTAGTAATTTCATCGTGCAATTGAGAACTTCGTCTCATTCTAGGTTAGCTCCTTGATTAGTCATGGGATCTCCCTGCAAAGTTTTTGAACAAAAGAAACTTACTAAATTTATTAAAATAATTAAAAAAAAATACTTACTTGCAAATCCATGTCCTTCCAATTGCACGATTAGCATACAGACAATTTATAAAATCATTAAAACGTAGAGCTCTTATACCAACTGTAATAATCTGCCTAGAATTTATCCTTAAATTGAAAACCCTGAATGATTCTCAAAGTCAATTATTAAATTTAACGTAATCAAATCATTCAAAAACCTTAATCAACTTAAATTAGAAATCAAAGTCTGCTCAAACGATAAATTCAATATTAAATTTTTACCTCATCCTATCATTAGTAACCACCGTCAATCCTAACAAGTAACCACATTGAGTTTTATGTGTCATTAACGTAAGCCTCAACAACATATCACATAATTATCGATAAAAAAATCAAATCCCCAATCACAAAGAATAATCTCCAAAAGGTGATCAAGTCTAAGTACTCCCAAATCAATTGGATTAGTTGCCCATACTTACTACTTAAATGCTTAATTAAAACAAAGCACAAACGATAATTATTGATAAAAGATTAAAAAGTAACTCTCTTAATCAGATTTGTTCAATTCAGTTTTCTAAGTTCTCTTAGACACTATTGTCTGTATGTTTGCCGACATCTGAATTACCCTCAGTCAGTAAGAAACTCACCTACATCACAAAGTTAATGGTGAGACATACTCAACAAGTAAAACCAAAATACTACAAAAGAAAATATCTTATCAATTCCATTTATTTTTTCTATTTCGATAGTTATCTATAGTTCCATACCGTTGAATTCATTCAATTGGTAGACTACTAGCCGAACCACGATCTCACTATTGTTTTTGGGCTCCATTAGTTTTCTCGTCAATGACAATCCAACCTGCTGCGTTCCATCACCCTGTAGGTTACTCGATGACGGTTTTGGGTCGGTATGCATCGATTTTAGCTGGTTCAGACCATTATGTGAACCATAGATGATAAATATAACGATTTTGCTCAAAAAAATATTCTTATCTTCAACTATCCATGATTTTTAAAATCAGAGAGTATGTTGTATTTTATCTCATAATATATTGACGATGAATTATTAATTAGAGTTCCACGGAAGGAGCTAAAACACACAAGTTTGTAGCTAGGATTCTAGACGCAATCATGGACACAGAGTAATCTTTTTGGCATCTCATTTTCTAAATGGATTTTGTTTTCTTGATGTGTTATTCATTTAAGACATTTATTTCTAGAACATTGTGTTGGCATTGGCATTTAGCATGAAGAACAGCCTTTTTGTTTGTTTGTTTCCCAAGAAAATACTAGGAGGGATAGGAAAACAACTTAACCTGTTACGAGAGAAAGCCCAAATGAAAAGAAAACCCGCCTTAAAATTGACTGACGCAGAAGTAGCAATGGAATCTTTCTCCTACATCAGATTCTCTCCCTCCTGCTTTTTCTCTTTTTTCCATACTCTTTTTTCTGCAATAATCTATGTTATTAACGTCTCTCCAGCTGCAGCTGCAGCTTTACCATTTTTTAACAATCCATCGGTCGCTGAACCTCCATTGTTTCTCTGCTGCAGAAAGGTTAGCCCTTTGAGACCATTTTTGTTACATTTAGCTTTCTTCCATGGCCGCATTTACTTCCATCTTCCTGGTTCTTCTTCTCTGCAACTCATATATTCTTGTGGGTTCTTTGAACGATGAAGGCTACGTGCTTTTATCATTCAAACAGTCCATTGTAGAAGACCCTTCTGCGTCGTTGAAAAACTGGAACTCTTCTGATAGGAGCCCATGTTTATGGACTGGGATTACATGCAAGAACGAAAGAGTTGTTTCTCTGAGTTTTCCTAAAACTGAACTCAAAGGGTTTCTTCTTTCTTCTCTTGGACTTTTGTCAATGCTTCGTCATCTAAATTTAAGGAACAATAACTTTTACGGAAGTTTGCCTGTTGAGCTGTTTCAAGCTCAGGGACTGCAAAGTTTAGTCCTTTATGGGAATCACTTTTCTGGGTCTGTACCCAATGAGATTGGGAAGCTCATCAATCTTCAAATCTTAGATTTATCTCAAAATTTCTTCAATGGGTCATTACCCATTTCAATACATCAATGCAGAAGGCTCAAAACTCTTGATGTTAGCAAGAATAATTTCTCTGGTTGTCTGCCTATCGGTCTCAGCTCAAGTTTAATTTCTCTGGAAAAGCTTGATCTTTCGTTTAACAAGTTAAATGGTTCAATTCCTGATGATATGGGAAATTTTTGTAACCTGAAAGGGACTGTTGACTTTTCACACAATCTTTTTTCGGGTAAGATTCCTGCTAGTCTCGGAAATCTACCCCAGAAGGTTTATATTGACCTTTCTTACAATAATTTGAGTGGTTCAATACCTCAAAATGGTGCTTTGATAAATAGAGGACCTACTGCCTTTATTGGAAACCCGGAACTCTGTGGCCCTCCATTGAAGAACTTATGTTCTTCGAAAGATACCGGTTGGAGTTCACCTTCTTCGTTTCCATTTCTCCCAGATAGCTACAATCCACCCGCATATTCAAATTATGATTCCACAAAGAGACACAAAACAAGAGGTTTAAGTAAGAGCGCAGTGATTGCTATTGTAGTAGGTAATATCATTGGCATATGCTTAATTGGGTTGTTGATTTCTTATTGTTATTCAAGAATGTGTATGAATAATAATTGCCAAGACGGAACGAATTACGGTTTTGAGAAGGAAGTGAAGGCGGCCATCTCGTGCTATGATGGGAGGGTCTTTTTAATATGTTTCATTCCATATACTTCGCTAAGCGATGTGGGATTGTGACGACCCCCTTTTTTACGACCCGTCACCTTCCGGTTCACCCGCGCGGACGTACCGCCATCCGGGTTTCAGTTCGTGCAGCCATCGTACCCATACGTACACATTCGGGTCATCACAAAAGGAAGCAGGCACCAGAAACATGCACATCATCGAAACCTACAACCAAACTGAAACAAAAAAATCCCTACACAACACAGGGGATGACAAGAAAGGACTCCTAAATCGATACTATGAATCCTAACTAGCAACAAATTACGGTTTATTGAACAATTTGTCGATTCACACCTACGACATCGACAAAACTCAAAGATTCAATTATGCATGCTCGATCTCCAAAACTTCTTACAATTCTTTATAATTCCCAAATTTATCTAATAACGATACTAAAGTTTAGGGTCTCATTTTGATTTACGTCAAATAATTGGGAAAGAATTTCAACAAACGGATACCATCATTGCGTTCAGAATGACGAAACTAGTTACCGGACAAGTTTCGATGAATTTTTTCAACTTTGTTAGATGATCTAAAAAGGTAGTTAAAGTGCCTACCATAATCAACGTCAGCAGTCAACATTCAACAGTCAACCAGTCAATGAATAACATGACACCTAACCTGCCATGTCATCAATCAATAACTTGTGAGTAAGTCAACGCCCTATCAGCATACTAGTGACGGCGACCTTCTCCCACGACGACGACGACTTTTTGTGGCGTGATTACTTTTCTGGCGAACAGTGTCATATGTGAACGAATCCAGTCAGATCTTAATGATCTTGAGCTCCTGAGTCGAATGGTTGCGTCAATTTTCCAAGACGATGCCTAGATCGGCTCAAAAACGCGTTTAAAGCTGCAGCTGTGATTTTCTGGTGAGGCTCCGACGGGATTTTTGTATCCAAAGAATTTTCCTAGACGAGGAGGTCGAACACTAAGGTCGGAAGTGGAAGCAGGAGAGAGGAGTTTTCTGAAAAAAAAACAGCAAAAAGAAAATTAATGGGGAAAAAGTTAATAATAAAAATAAAATAAAAATAAAAATAAAATAAAAATAAAAATACTATTATTTTAAATTGTTCATTTAATTATTTAATATATAATAAAAAACCATCGATTTGTAAATTACACGAACCGATCCAACAAAAATTCTAACATCCAAACTGAGAAGAGGGAAAACTACGCTCAACTTCTTTACTCAAAATGATAGATACGAACACACAAAACACAAATTTACGGCCCTCGATGTCAAACGCAAAACGAGGGGGATACAACAAATTAAGGAAAATTCTAAAAATTCAATCGGACATTTTCGACTAGATCAAGAACAATCCGAACAAGCGACACAGAGGCAGACAAAGAAATCGAAACACGAAAATATATTTTAAAAGAAGACAGTCCACCCGAGCGAGACAAAATGAGCTGACTCGATTAAATCAAAAGAATAATTACTTGCTAAGCACGAAATTTCATAAAGGCTACCCCGCAGTAAATTCCATATTCACTGTTTTGACCGAAGAAAATACAAGTGGCTAAACACCAACAATTAGAGTCAAACCAAACAATTAACTTCGAACAACGCAAAAATTCATCCATAAATTTTAAAAAATTTCTAGATATTACATGCATAATGTCTAGATATGTTCATGGTGATTCAAGACTATTTTCTTGCAACAATCATTATTTGCAACAATCAATCCATGCCTAGAATTACCTCATAATCTTTAATTGCCAAAATAATTAAGTCTGCTTCTAGAACCTTTCTGTCAAATTGACCTCGCACCGTTAAATTATAGAATTTATTCGCATCATTGATATAAAGGAGTGAGTTTGATGTGCTTTAAAATTGGGTGAACTTCGAAACACATGAAAATCGGATTTGTGCTATTTTACTTGAAATAAATAGCAACTTGGAACAGCAACAACTCAAAAGTTGTACTTTGCTTTTGGGGCTAAAATTTTCACAAAATCTTCCCCTGGATGTTGGAAAGGAGCCCTAAAAATTTCAAGGAAAGATTCACTATGGAACAGAAATTATACTGGAAGGAGTGGAAGTCACTGGAGCTCAGATTATTGCTCTAGCAAAGAACAATGGGTCAAATTATGGATAACATAACTCTACCGTGTTGAATTCAATGGATTCAATTCTTGTGGCAGGTTGATGCAGCATGGGTGAGGATGATTGTATCAAAAATGAGGAGCTGGATCATGGGGATGGAAATATATGGGTGAAATGATGCACGTTGTTTCAGAAATGGTAAACTGCACTTTCTTGGGTTTTCGCTCTCCTTGATGTTGAGCATTCCAACTTGCCATGGTGAGAGCTTGATACACCATTGTTGAATGTTCTACCTTAAGGGAAGAGATAGAGAAGTGATACAATACAATACAATAGATTCCATTACACTTACAAAGATGAAAACCAAAATAAACACACACTCAATTAGATATTACTCACCGAGGAGATGCAGCCACTTGAAGCTTGGAAGCTCAAGATTTTCGAAGATGAACTTCTGGTTTTCTATTCAAAATGTGCTGCCAATAGCAGTCCATAAGAGTGTTATAAAGACCACAACAAGATTAGAGTTTATAACCTAAAGAGAAGACTACTACAAAAGGGTAAAAATAAAAGTGGAAGAAGGGGGTGTTCTGTCAAATGGGGTAACCAAGCAATTTATGGTCTTCTCTTACCATGTGGCTCTCTCCTTCTCACAAGATGGTCCCCACCATCAATACTACACACTAAAATTGAATAGGGTTCAACAAAGGATTAAAAAGATACAAGTATAAGTTGAAAATAAAACGCCCTTCTAGAATCAGCCATGTGTTCAGATTTCTTGGTAAGAAAATCCTCTCTATAATCGGTCTAGTTGGCTATGCAAATGATGTCCAAATCCCACGTTTCAACTCATTCTATAAACCTTGAGATGTCAGCTATATTCTTAATGAAGCTCATTTTTCCAAAACAAATAAGTAAGATTGTTAAATATTGCAAATACTTCTCAAAGGTCAGTGCGAAGACAAATTTGTTTTTAAAGTCGAATAATCTTTTCGATGTGAGCTTCATCTTCCATTTAGGCTTCACCAAGATAATGTCCACCAAGAATTTTCCACATGGTTTGATGTCTTTAATGACTTTATCATAAGATCCTCTTACAAAATAGAAACTTGAAAATTGGTTAGAAAAATTTTATCAAATTTTTGAGAGATGACGGATCCGTGGCACATCAGAGTCACCCTAAGTTGTTGAGTATATAAAGATGTATTTACGGTTTTGAAGGGTTGTAGAGAGCGTGAGAGGTAGAGACAATTGTAACTCGTTTTTTATCATAGTGAAATCTAGTAGCAGCAAGTGGACATAGTTTTCGCATTCAGAATGAACCACTATAAATCTGTGTGTTCCTATTTTTCGCATTATTAATCGTTTCAAAGTAAGTTGGATGAGGGCGTCTAATCCTGACAAGTTACCATTAAAAGTCAAAGGATCTCGCCTTCAAAATCTCTATTAGTTAAAATCAATAGCTCGGGGTCAATTTGGTGCTTGGGCTATCACATTTTCTTGATTGCCTATCTAGTAATTTCATCGTGCAATTGAGAACTTCGTCTCATTCTAGGTTAGCTCCTTGATTAGTCATGGGATCTCCCTGCAAAGTTTTTGAACAAAAGAAACTTACTAAATTTATTAAAATAATTAAAAAAAATACTTACTTGCAAATCCATGTCCTTCCAATTGCACGATTAGCATACAGACAATTTATAAAATCATTAAAACGTAGAGCTCTTATACCAACTGTAATAATCTGCCTAGAATTTATCCTTAAATTGAAAACCCTGAATGATTCTCAAAGTCAATTATTAAATTTAACGTAATCAAATCATTCAAAAACCTTAATCAACTTAAATTAGAAATCAAAGTCTGCTCAAACGATAAATTCAATATTAAATTTTTACCTCATCCTATCATTAGTAACCACCGTCAATCCTAACAAGTAACCACATTGAGTTTTATGTGTCATTAACGTAAGCCTCAACAACATATCACATAATTATCGATAAAAAAATCAAATCCCCAATCACAAAGAATAATCTCCAAAAGGTGATCAAGTCTAAGTACTCCCAAATCAATTGGATTAGTTGCCCATACTTACTACTTAAATGCTTAATTAAAACAAAGCACAAACGATAATTATTGATAAAAGATTAAAAAGTAACTCTCTTAATCAGATTTGTTCAATTCAGTTTTCTAAGTTCTCTTAGACACTATTGTCTGTATGTTTGCCGACATCTGAATTACCCTCAGTCAGTAAGAAACTCACCTACATCACAAAGTTAATGGTGAGACATACTCAACAAGTAAAACCAAAATACTACAAAAGAAAATATCTTATCAATTCCATTTATTTTTTCTATTTCGATAGTTATCTATAGTTCCATACCGTTGAATTCATTCAATTGGTAGACTACTAGCCGAACCACGATCTCACTATTGTTTTTGGGCTCCATTAGTTTTCTCGTCAATGACAATCCAACCTGCTGCGTTCCATCACCCTGTAGGTTACTCGATGACGGTTTTGGGTCGGTATGCATCGATTTTAGCTGGTTCAGACCATTATGTGAACCATAGATGATAAATATAACGATTTTGCTCAAAAAATATTCTTATCTTCAACTATCCATGATTTTTAAAATCAGAGAGTATGTTGTATTTTATCTCATAATATATTGACGATGAATTATTAATTAGAGTTCCACGGAAGGAGCTAAAACACACAAGTTTGTAGCTAGGATTCTAGACGCAATCATGGACACAGAGTAATCTTTTTGGCATCTCATTTTCTAAATGGATTTTGTTTTCTTGATGTGTTATTCATTTAAGACATTTATTTCTAGAACATTGTGTTGGCATTGGCATTTAGCATGAAGAACAGCCTTTTTGTTTGTTTGTTTCCCAAGAAAATACTAGGAGGGATAGGAAAACAACTTAACCTGTTACGAGAGAAAGCCCAAATGAAAAGAAAACCCGCCTTAAAATTGACTGACGCAGAAGTAGCAATGGAATCTTTCTCCTACATCAGATTCTCTCCCTCCTGCTTTTTCTCTTTTTTCCCATACTCTTTTTTCTGCAATAATCTATGTTATTAACGTCTCTCCAGCTGCAGCTGCAGCTTTACCATTTTTTAACAATCCATCGGTCGCTGAACCTCCATTGTTTCTCTGCTGCAGAAAGGTTAGCCCTTTGAGACCATTTTTGTTACATTTAGCTTTCTTCCATGGCCGCATTTACTTCCATCTTCCTGGTTCTTCTTCTCTGCAACTCATATATTCTTGTGGGTTCTTTGAACGATGAAGGCTACGTGCTTTTATCATTCAAACAGTCCATTGTAGAAGACCCTTCTGCGTCGTTGAAAAACTGGAACTCTTCTGATAGGAGCCCATGTTTATGGACTGGGATTACATGCAAGAACGAAAGAGTTGTTTCTCTGAGTTTTCCTAAAACTGAACTCAAAGGGTTTCTTCTTTCTTCTCTTGGACTTTTGTCAATGCTTCGTCATCTAAATTTAAGGAACAATAACTTTTACGGAAGTTTGCCTGTTGAGCTGTTTCAAGCTCAGGGACTGCAAAGTTTAGTCCTTTATGGGAATCACTTTTCTGGGTCTGTACCCAATGAGATTGGGAAGCTCATCAATCTTCAAATCTTAGATTTATCTCAAAATTTCTTCAATGGGTCATTACCCATTTCAATACATCAATGCAGAAGGCTCAAAACTCTTGATGTTAGCAAGAATAATTTCTCTGGTTGTCTGCCTATCGGTCTCAGCTCAAGTTTAATTTCTCTGGAAAAGCTTGATCTTTCGTTTAACAAGTTAAATGGTTCAATTCCTGATGATATGGGAAATTTTTGTAACCTGAAAGGGACTGTTGACTTTTCACACAATCTTTTTTCGGGTAAGATTCCTGCTAGTCTCGGAAATCTACCCCAGAAGGTTTATATTGACCTTTCTTACAATAATTTGAGTGGTTCAATACCTCAAAATGGTGCTTTGATAAATAGAGGACCTACTGCCTTTATTGGAAACCCGGAACTCTGTGGCCCTCCATTGAAGAACTTATGTTCTTCGAAAGATACCGGTTGGAGTTCACCTTCTTCGTTTCCATTTCTCCCAGATAGCTACAATCCACCCGCATATTCAAATTATGATTCCACAAAGAGACACAAAACAAGAGGTTTAAGTAAGAGCGCAGTGATTGCTATTGTAGTAGGTAATATCATTGGCATATGCTTAATTGGGTTGTTGATTTCTTATTGTTATTCAAGAATGTGTATGAATAATAATTGCCAAGACGGAACGAATTACGGTTTTGAGAAGGAAGTGAAGGCGGGAAAGGCTTCTTTGTGTTTTCGGAAGGATGAATCAGAAACTCCTTCGGACAACCTGGAGCAGCATGATCTCATGCCTTTGGATAAACATGTGTCATTTGATCTAGATGAACTTCTCAAGGCATCGGCTTTTGTTATTGGAAAAAGCGGGATTGGAATAATGTACAAAGTTGTTCTCGAAGGAGGACTCAACTTGGCTGTGAGAAGGTTAGGTGAAGGAGGCTCTCAGAGGTTCAAAGAATTTCAGACAGAAGTAGAAGCAATTGGGAAGTTAAGGCATCCAAATATTGTAAGTCTTAGAGCCTATTATTGGTCTGTTGATGAGAAACTTCTCATTTATGACTACATGCCCAATGGAAATCTTGCCAATGCAATTCATGGTCAGCTTTTTTGACTCTTCTTTCCTTTATATTTGCTGAGGAACTGTGATTGTTTTTGAACTGATGTTTGATTTGTCATTCTATTCTTTTAGTTGAGCCTGGATCGCCTTTATTCAAGCCATTGTCATGGTCGTCTCGATTGAAAATCATGAGAGGAGCTGCAAAGGGACTGGTTTATCTTCATGAATTTAGCCCCAAAAAATATGTTCATGGTGATTTGAAGCCTAAAAACATACTTCTTGGTCCAAATATGGATTCTCATATCTCAGATTTTGGACTGGGTCGACTTGCTAATATTGCTGGCGGGTTGCCAACTATGCAATCAGGTCGTGTATCTTCAGACAAACAGCTGGAGAGACAGCTAAAGTCCTCAGAAGCTAACACATTCATTTCATCCCCTAAAATGGGATCTTATTATCAAGCCCCGGAAGTACTGAAAGTGGTGAAACCATCACAGAAGTGGGATGTCTACTCATTTGGCGTGATAATGCTGTTAATGATTACTGGTAAATTGACCATAACCCAGAAAGACACTTCAGAAATGGATCTAGCTCAATGGATTCAACGCTGCTTTGAAGAAAAACAACAATTTTCTGATGTTTTAGATCCTCAATTAGCTCAAGAAATTGATGCAGAAGAGGAGATACTGGCTGTTTTGAAGATTGCAATGGCTTGTGCTCACGGAAGTCCCGAAAGAAGACCAACAATGCGACAAGTAACCCATGCTTTAGAAAGATTGAATGTTTCTGCAGAATGAAAAGTTTTCTGGTAAACATAATCTTCTCACTGCGTTTTCGGTCGATCTCAAACTGTGAACTACAAACCGAAGGTAACACCGTTTATCCGAACAAAAAAAAAAGCACAAAGTTGCCATGGATAAGGATTGGAAGTTAAGAATCCGAAATGTGGACTTTATTCTCTGGATTTAGTAGTGCTATATGATTAGTTTGAACTGCAAAACAATAGCTACATGTAGGATGTTATTTCTAGAATGACCGTTTAAGGGTTTTTCTTGGCTCAACGAAGGCTTTGATTTGTCCATCTACTTTACAAAGGGTTCGAGTGTTTCGTCAAATATCTGATGGCATAAGATTTTCATTGGAGAAAGAATTCACAAATAGAAAGAAGAAATAATTAGAACATTATAATGCATCATGAAATATGATTAATAAAATATTTAGGGGTGGAAATCGGTTCGGATAAAACAAAAAACCGAATTGAATTGAAAATATCAATTTGGTTCGGTTTCAATTTTGGGAAAACCGATTTTGGAATCGAACCAAACCGAGATTCTCGGTTTCTTCTTTCAAAAACCGATCAAAATCGAACCGAAATTATAATATTTGTATAGTTTTTTAAATTTCTCTATTCAAAATTACGACTTATAGAACTGAACCGGTCAAAATCAGTCCAAACCAAGTTAAAACCAGACAAAATAAACACAAACGGAAAAATCGAGAATCGAACCGAACTGCGCAAAACTGAAAAATATCGGTCTGGTTTGGGTTCGATTCTGGAGGCCGAATGGTTCGGTTTTAGTTTTAAAAATTTTGAAACCAAACCGATCGGTTCGATTTCAATTGGAGGTGGGACGGAACTGACCGATTCCACCCCTAATAATATTAACGTAACGTCATTTTATAGCGAGTGACATTAAGAAGTGCATTTTGTCCCTGGATTTGACATGTTCTTTGTATGTTTGTTCGTTCATATTTGCATGAGATTCAAGGTCAGCACCGAGTCCGACCGAGCACAGCTCCCAAGGGTGGTTAGAGGTCAGGCTCTCAAGCCTTCGATCAATGGATTGGCTACTTGGCCTGCCTTTGTAGTTTTGAACGTATCCACAAAAATGTTGCGGCGTTTTTAATTACAGAGCCTAGGTGCCGCACATTTTTGTCGAGAATGCTCCATCGCTCTGCACTTTAATTTGACTCGAAGTTGAAATTAAGGTGAATTTTGTGACTCTTTTAAAATGTGACATATAATGCTAATTTTCTTTACTTTTAGAATAGAAAAAATTGGATTAAAAAGAGTACTTCATTCATGTACTAGAACTTCTTACAATGTAAGAATTTAATTTAATCTAAAAAAAAATTCTATCACACCAACATGAGTACATCCCAATTAGGTTGATCCCAACACAATTGCCAATTATGCGTATTTTCTCGATTATAAAATTGGAATGACGATGTTCATAATTCTAATTTCTATCTATTTTCATGCTTGGGGATAATTACGATCTTCAAACTCCGCTCTACAAATGTCTATGTTAGCCAAGCCTTCTGCAATCTCGTCCAATCTTGAATTCTCTTACATACTCCTGTTTGCTAGCCCTCAATGCTTCAAAATATATTAGTGTCTCGACCATCTTCGGTACTTAGCTATTTCTCGTAGCTGAAAATACTATTCCTCGCACCAAAAGCTAATTTCGAGGCAACTATTGATATCGACGGAATTACTACATCTAGAGCCATAATGGAAAGCACAGAAAAATTTCCTTCGTCTACTTTCCATCATATCAAGATATCAAAATTGTTACTTCATCATCTATTGGGACCAATAGTTGATTAAGAGCATGATGTAAATCCAAAAAAGAACTACTAATTGCCAAAGTGCTTGTAACAAATTTTATACCTTCTAAAATTTGCAAATGAATTCTAGAAAAAAAATTAGAACTAGAAAGCAAAATTATAAGAATAAGGTGTATCAACTCTATAACTAGTAATACTTCGTTTATAAAACCTATTTCATTGAATCTACTACAAAACGAACTTAAAACTTTACCAAATTTATATTCATCATACTCGTACATCATATCTAATCAACTTTCTAGTATCTCTTTTTTATATTTTGGGTCGATCACGACACCTAACAAAAATATTACATGCAACTCGTCGTCTATAATTATAAAGTTTAGGGAAAAGTACCATTTAGACCCCAACATATAGGGTCAGTAGTCATTTAGTACCTAACGTTTGTTTTGTACCCAATCAAACCCTAACGTATAAAACGTTTGTAATTTAAACCCTACCGTCAATTTTTTAATTAAATTTAACATATTCTTTTCAAATTTTCCAAATTATCCATCTCTCTCTCTCTCTCCTTCTCCTAAACTACGCCACTGATTCTCCCTCCCTCCCTCCTTCTCCTAAACTACGCCACTGATTTTGGGAACATTCAATAATCTGCGAACGCCACCGATGACCAGAAATTCGACTATCTCGACGAGGACGACGACGAAGACGACGAAGAAGACGACAATGGCGATAGCGGGAAGAAGAAGATGCGAAAGCCAGTGAAAGCTCGCTCACTGAAATCGCTAATGTGAATAAAGTTTCTGCATTTCATCATCTTCGTCAAATTTTCTGCGTTTGTAGCTGAAATCATCGAAAGGGTTTCCTGGTTTTAATTTCTTTTCCTCTGGGTCGTCTTCTTCGTCAGAAATCAGAAATCTTTTCTGTTAAATTTAATTAACAGAGAGAGAGAGAGAGAGAGAGAGAGAGAGAGAGAGAGAGAGAGAGAGAGAGAGAGAGAGAGAGAGAGAGAGAGAGAGGTAATTTGAGAAATTTGAAAAGAATCTGTTAAATTTAATTAAAAAATCGACGGTAGGGTTTAAATTGTAAACGTTTTATACGTTAGGGTTTGATTGGGTACAAAACAAACGTTAGATACCAAATGGCTACTGACCCCATACGTTGGGATCTAAATGGTACTTTTCCCTAAAGTTTATCTTTCATAGTTCGAACTACTTCACTAAATACATTAAAATTGCAATTATTAGAAATAGTAGTAAATTGTATAAAAGCATAACAAACATTAGGACTATATATCATGAAAAAAATTTTGTGGATGAATCAAAAGCTTTAAGAAAATCTCTCACCACTTCCGCATACAACTAATCATAATTGTTAGACATAACGATATTATGTTGGTATAAATTTATAGCTTTTTTATATTCGAAGGTTAAGTTCAACATTTCACATGTTAAGTTTCATTTATGTGGAAAATCTTGTTCATATTATTCTCGTTGAAGATAATCAAGACGACTTATCTAAAGATTGAAGGTATGTCAAAAGTCATCATATGGACAATATTCTAGGTGATTCAAAGGTAGAAATGAAAACTAGATCCCCACTTAAGAATTATTTTGCAAACAATAACTTTTATCTCTCAAGTTGAACCTAACAATTTTGATGAGGCCAAAACTCATAAAAATTAAATAATGGCAATACAAAAGAGTTAAATCAACTTGAGAGAAACAATATTTGGAAACTAGCCCAAAGTCTAAAGGAATTCTTGATAATTTGAATCTAGTAGGTGTTCAAGAACAATTTGGATGAAAATGGGATAGGCTAGGTTGATTCCAAAGGGTTATAATCAAGATGATTTTGAGCAAACCGTCGCATCGATAGCACATTTAGAATCCATTTGAATGTTTCTTACTCTTGCTTGCTATAAGAATTTCATTTTATACAAAATGGATGTGAAAAGTGTTTTCTTAAATGGATTTATAATAGAAGAAGTGTACGTTTAGCAACCACTTGGTTTTGAAGCTCATGATAAGAAAGATCATGTATACAACTTAACAAGAAATTTAAGGTAAGAAATTTATTCCTTAACATTTGCATATTTGGATTTTGAAAATCGATTTAAGGAAATGAGACTTGCAAGTCGTGCAATTTAGACAACCTTTATCTCGGAAAACATTTTTGGATTTTTATGCTTATTTTATTTGGAGAAATTACCGGTTTCGACCTCGAAGTAACCGGTTTTTTCGATTCAAACCTTAAAGTAAAATTTTTCACGATTCAAACCTTGAAGTATGGAAAAAGTTACAAAACAAACCTCGGCGGACGTCCTATTGACCGTCCTCTGTTAATTTTGCCGTAGAACGGACGGTCTCTTGAAACAAGAGACAGTCCGTTCCACAGAACGGACGGTCTCTTGTTTCAAGAGACAGTCCGTTCTCTAATTTTGCCTAGAACGGACTGTCTCTTGAAACAAGAGACAGTCCGTTCTCTATTTTTGCCTAGAACGGACACACCTTCCACCGTCCTCTCTTTATAAATTAATTTTAAAAAAATATCAAACAACATTGGATTTAATCGAAAATTTTATCACATGTTCATTATAATATGGAAACATAATCGGAAAATTTTCATGATTTTATAACATTTGTATGATTTATTATAATTATTTTACGTATAATTTAAAAAATAATTCACTAAAATTACAATAATTCGTACAAGTGTTAGAAAATCACGAAACTTTTCAGATTATCTTCTCATTATGTGGTGAATATGTGGTAAAAATTTTAAGTAAATGAAAGATCTTTTACTGAACGATACTAAACGATATTGGATTTATTAAAAAAATATTTAATAAATCCAATATCGTTTAGTATCGTTTATCAATGAATATATTTTCAACGGATTATACTTGGAAGTTGTATAAATTATATTCTCTTTGGAAATACTTTTGAAAATGTGTATTTCGATGTAGTAACATGTTTATTGAGTCTACAAAATAAAGAACAAAATTTTAATATAGGACTCAATTAAAAAATATCAAAGTATTGAAGATCGCTATGTGGGGGCACCTTGAGATCAACGTGGACGCCCAGTCGTGAGCCATATGCGTAATTGAAGAACTCGCGGACACCCAATTATGAAAAGTATCGAAAGTTCGATCCAGAGCGTTATACCATTTGAGAATTGAAGTGCGGACGCTCAGACATGAAGAGTGATTTTCTTCAATATTCAACAAGTAACTACTTTCCCAAATTAAGAAAACTCTAGTCGAAAAAGAGTAGAGGGCATTATTGGGTTTCAAGCAGTGGAGGACGATTAATACTTGAGAATTTTGAAGGCGTCTATCGTCTATTCATAGAAGCCCACTCCACTATGCAATCATAAATAGCTAACTATGCCGAAGTGTTGTATGTTCACTTATTGAGATTTAAGTCTTCATTTTTGAGTTAGAAACCTAACATCTTTTACTCTTAAACTTGATATTGTATATCTTGAGAAAGTTGAGTCTTTGTACTTAAACTTTTCACCTCTCATTTATTGTTTAGTGGCTTAAATTTAATTGGCCTTGTGAATGGTTAGTTTGGTTTTAGTTTATTTCATGTTTATAAGTTTTGGAATGCATGTTTTGATTTGCTATGAGAGCGTTAGGTCCTACTACATGCATAATGATGCATCAGCATGTGCACTCTAATTTGAGCTTTTAATTTAACACTTTTACATAACGCGTATGTATCATTCATTTATTTGTCCGAGTAAACAATTACTTTGACTATTCATAATTAATCATAACTATTCTACCAATGAACGAATAAATGACACGTGACGGAACTCATACTAAAAGTTGATGAAATTTATTTCCATGTAGATTGGATCACTTTCTCATTTAAAAACTTGAATCCGAACAAAAGGGTTGGAACCATTAAATTCAACAAAGAAGAAACAAAGAGTACGGCTGCTACTTTACTTTACAAGCAAAAAGTTCATCCCGACTAAGGAGATTAGAAGTTGAGTTCTAAATGGATTCATCAAGACAGAATTTCCGATCTCAAACTAAGATGGACTCCTTTTCCCCGAGCTATCCTCATCCGCCTCACGCGGTCGATGAATTCTCTGTTGCATAATAAAAAATGACAAATTAATGCATAATTTGTACAATAAAAACAACTGGAAATCCAAATATAAAAACATACTTCCATGGAACATCACCAACGCTTCTCCAATGCTCATCTCTGTCTTTGTAGAACAATGAGAATTCAGAGCCAGTTTGGAACAACCTCAATCCAAATTCAGATTGTCTACCTGAAAACAGCAAGGAACCTCAATCTTGGAAGCTTTGTCTAGTCCACACTTGTAAAAAAAAAAAGGTTGTTGGAAGCAAGAGATGCATGAAATACACTTACCAAACATGTTTTCGAGTTTGAGTGCAAGACTAGAGTAACAGCCATTGTGAAGTAAGCAGACTTTCCTTCCTACAATGACACCATCCATGTTAACCTTCACAAAAGCCCACCTCTGTCTGCTTTCAACACCTTCACTTTCTTCCTCATAATTTTGTGGAATTAGCCTTGACGACATTAAATTTGAGTTCTTCAGTTGCCAATTCATCATTTCTTCATACCCTTCAAGGCCCACCACTGATCCATATTGAAAAATGTATTGTTACTAAAAAAGGCTCTAAGCGGCATTTAACCAAACAGTTAGTAGACAATACCAAACAAACATACAAGTTTCAGATGGAGGATAGACTTGAGGCTGCAAAGTTCTGAGGCTAAGACCCAAATCTATGATTCCATCCTCTCCTTTGCGTTCGCAGTACACAGTGTGTAGATTTGACGAACTTAGAATAAAGGTTGATGTGGTTGGATCCATTAAAACACTCCGAGCTTTTGGTGACTTGAATGAAACAAGGAGACTGAAATATATACGAGAAAGCGAAATGAAGATGGGGATGATAGGAGGGACCAATTAAGCAGACAAGAAAAAATCCACCCATAACAACTCATTGAATGACGCTTATCTTCTTCTGAAATCAAGTACATTTTCACATCAGCAAAGAGAAAACACCACAAGAACAAGAGATGGCCAAAGTGACAACAACAAAAGTTGTGTTCTATTGTGCTACCTAACATTGACACATCCGGTTTATACCTCTGAGGCTGCCGTCCAAAGGTGGACAGACAGAAGCAAAAATGTCAGACATGGAAGGACTAAATCACTTGCTGCAACAACAAAAAATCAGATAGCCCACGATTTCAGAGAAGCACAAGTTCAGGTTCTAAGCAAGTATGGCCTAAAAAATTCATTATTCGGGCATAGGGCATCTTCTTTTTTAAGGAAAAAAAAGTAAAATAGTTTGTGGGTTAGAGGACAATGTCAGTCTGATATTGTGATCTTCAAGTGGAGTGCAGACTCCTAGAAGTAGAAGACAAGAGTGTCATTAGTCGAGGTGCAGGGGACAAGAGTCTGTACTTGGGCCCATATCGCACTCCAATCTTGTTCCCCTCCAAACTGCCATTCGCTACACATGTACAGACTACTTCATGCCATCTCCAGGCCTCTTCTTCCCTAATCTCTCCCCATAGCATTTGTCTCTTTCTGAGGAGACGAATTCTTCACCCAGTCTTGAGCTCTGCCGTCACAGCTATCTAATTTTGGACCCTTCTTCCTTTCACGTGATAGTCGTGACATCTTCCTTGCAACTTATTTCATCGATCTAAACCATTGTTTGTCCGATTTCCGACCTTTACTTTTTACATAGTAGTGGGCTTCATAGCGTGCAAGTGAGAATCAATGTTGTTATCAGAAGTAACATTTGAATATATTTTATATTAAATAAATAGTTACTTATTTACATATACATATTTTTTACGAAGGTAAAGTACAATATTAATGCTACCGCAGGTAATCTACCAAAAAGACCTTCAAGTTTACTTTTTGCACATATTAGATCCTAACGTATTGACTGAGTGATTTGTACTTTACCATTCATTTTCCCATCGAACCCATTTCAATGTTTCTATAGGGATTTTGTGAACCAAGATTTAAGCTTTTGAAATGAGCTTTTGAAATGATGTGCCATGGAGGAGACCTCTCTCAAATATTCGAGCTATGAAGTTTATTAAATTTTTTGTTTATGTTGTAAGCCTATTCTCTATTATTAGCTTGAAGGATATTAACGGTGAAATCCACAAAGAGGAGCCAAGCATTCCGATCAAGGAGGCTTTAGCGCAAAACTTGAACCAAATTTCAACCAACTTGCAACACATTCTTGGGGTGGACTTAAGGCTTGAAGATTATGACAATTTGAAGGAAGGACCTAACTTAAAGCGTCTTAAAGATGGCCAAAATACTTGACACATTTTGAAAGATATCAATGAGTCCAAACCCAAGAACAATTCGACCAACATGCACCTCATAACCGATTTTAAAATGCCCATTTTGTCACGTCCCAAAGGAGATCCGAGACAGAACGAGAAATGACCTGACCCGAAAATCAGATCGCGCCGTCCAACCTTTAAACCTAGATTATTAATATACTAGGCAGTGGAAGACTTTTATTAATATTATATATCCAGACCCAAACCAAAATGGTTAAATTATAAGTTTATTAGTGACATCTAAATAATGTAATGATACATTTTAAGAATTAAATGTGCCGAATAAAAATTAAATAAATTGAAAGTTTACATCTTCCCAATAAAATCTAACATTTCGATCAAAAATAAGTTTATAAGGGAAATTAAATTAAATAGGGTAGAATACTCCAGACCGAGCCTGATATTGAGTCGACAGTTGATAGTTCTCTTGATTAATTCCTCAAAATGGTATTGTTGGAGTGAGTCGACTAAACTCAATACGAATGTATTTTTTATTTCTAGTTCTCCATGAAGAATTCGGATTTACCTTTTGTGTTGATGTCGTTTCCTTTCCTTTGAACTCCTCCTTTGACTTTGAGATTGACTTTTCATTCTTCCAATTCGATTTCTAAGAAGAATTTGAGATTGATCCCATCTTTGAGTTTAACTGCCTTTTACTTGTTTTTCAATCTTGATAAATTTATGTAACAACTCCTCTATATCCAAATAATGTTGTAAGTCCACAATATCCGCAATATTTCTATTTCATCAATACTTAGCATAATCATTGGTCTATGCTTGTGTTGTGATAACTTTTTCTCTTGGATTTTCATGATCAAATTATGTAAGGCTTTGTGCATCTTTGAGGTTATTGACCTTGTCATTGGCCTTCCTATGTCTTGTAATAGGTCATGGTCCTTGATTTGGGGTTTGTTTGCACCTTGATTCGCATCATGGTGCATTTAAAAAAAAAAAAATTTATATGGAGCAACATCTTAGCTATGTAAATCCTTACTTTCCTGATCATGTTTTCAAGCTCAAGAAACCTTTTTATGGTTTGAAACAAGAACCTTGTGCATGGTTCCAATGCTTCAGCTCCTTTTTATCTAAGTTTGGATTTTTTTCCAGTTGTGCTGACACCTTTCTATTTGTTCTTTGTTGCCAAAACCATCTCATTTATCTTCTTTTATATGTAGAGGATATTATTCTTACAGGTAATGATCCCTCTCTTCTTGGTGCTTTCATTCGAAAACTTCATGCAGAGTTTATATCAAAGATTAAGGCTCCCTCAGTCAAACCAAGTATGCACGTGACATCTTTGTTTGTGCTCAACTTTTAGATTGCAAACCTGTCACCACACCCATGTTTGTTGGACAACGACTCTCCTCAAATGGTTCTCCCTTTTGGGATGCTACTCTTTGTTGTTCTCTTGTTGGTGTATTGCAATATGTCACCAATTACTAGGCTTGGTCTTGCTCACTCTGTCAACTCCGTTAGTTAGTTTTTGCATTCTCCTAGTGAAGATCATTTTCAAGTTGTCACGTGTATTCTTCGTTATGTCAAGGACACTATTTATTTTGGTATGACATTTACATCTTCTGCTTCCACTACTATTACTGCTTACTCTAATGTTGATTGGGTTGGTTGTCGCAACACTCGTATGTCCACCTTAGGGTATTCTTGGTGATAATCTTGTTTCTTGGAGTGCAAAGAAATAACCCACTATCTCTCGATCTAGCCATGAATCTGAATATTGTGCTCTTGCCACTACAACTGGTAAGATTCTTTGGTTATGACACTTCTAGTGACTTGCATGTCACTTCTCTAGCTTCACCACTTCTACTTTGTGATAACAAAATGCATTATTGCTCATCATGCAAATCTAGAATTTTAGAGAATCCAAGACCCTGTCAACAATGCATAAAGAAGTTTGACTTGAATCAAACTTGTTGGTTGAATAAAAAACTATCAAGTTCAATTTTTTTAAGCAAACGCTTGAAGAAAATCAAGTTCCTCAATAAGAACTTGATAAGAGAATTCAAATAATCTCACCAAAAAAACATAAGCTCAAGTTTCAATATAACGTTGTTTAAAGAGGCAAAAACTAGGTTAAACATAAAATATAGTAAAATAACCTATAAAATATAGTAAAATAACCTAAAAACACGAAGGGGTGCAGCCAGGGTATTGGCGCGCGAAAAGGTGTGGATGGGTAGGCTGGATTGATGCGCGGCCTGCACAGATGGGCCGAAGGCCCATGCAGGTGCTGGTCGGTGTGGGACGTAGGTGCACGCGACATCGTTGGATTGATGGGCTGGGCGTGTTGGTTGGGCGTGCAGGGTTGCATTGTAAGTGAACGGGCCCGGGTGTTGGTAGATACTGGCGTGCCTGGGGCACACAGAGTCAATGCGCGTCATTGATGTTTAAGGCGTGCAGGGGCACGCGCTATTGGCGCTCAGGGCGCATGGGTGCACGCAGCTACGCTTTGGCAGTAGGTCATCACAGGCGCTGCATGGTGTTCGCGCTCGCTGCTGGTTCCGCGAGGCTCCTTTTCCAATTTAGCAACAAGTGCTTGCATTCTTTGCTCCATTGATCCTTCATTGCTTCTTCCTTAATACTTAGCATCATCATGAGTCTTTGCTCGTTGTGTGAAAGTTTTTTATCTTGGATTTCCTTGATCAAAACTTGTAGATTTTTGTACATCTTCTTTATCCTTGATCTTGTCATGGATTCTCTTATGTTTTGCAATGGATCATGGCTCTTGGTTGTTCTTTGGATCACATCACCTCAACTCTAATCGAGTGTTTCACAAGGGCTGAAAGCACATTGATTTAGATTATCATTTTCTTTGTGAACTTGTGATTGCAAGCATCATACACACTTAGTATGTTTCATCTTCTCTACATATGGCTAATATTTTCACGAAGATTGTCTCTCAACCACCTTTTGTGTTTTCCAATCCAAGCTTCGCGTGTTCAAATCTCCCGCTCCACTTGCATGAGGGTGTTAAAGATTCTCCATGATCCTCTCTTGAAGATACTCCAACTCTCAAGGATAATCTAGAATCTTTTCCCAATATTCAACAATTTTCTTCATAATTATATTTGTTTCTTCCTGATTATAGAGATGTATTTTTGAATATGATTTATTTATTTTTTTATATAATTTATTTCTTTTTCTAAAGATGTAATTGATCTTTCGTAAATACAATACATCTCCACCCATCAATGGTGTGGTTTTCAAATCTTCTCATTTTGATTTATCATAATTTTATTTATCCATGAATAAACGATATATCGAATCATGAATAATATAAAAGCGTGAAATTAGAAGTTATGATTAGTATTATTTACTTATTATTGAATCATGGGCTTCCCCGACTTAACAAAATCGTCATGGGCCTAACACCGATCTCCACTCTGTACGTTCTCCTGCTCGACCTTCTCCGGTCGAACGAGCAGCAGCAGAAGCAGGTTTTTCGTCTTCCTAGCTCTGCTTCCTCAACTACCAGATTACAACCCGCTTCTTCTCCGTAAATATGTCGACTCAAGGCAATGGCTTTGAAGTCAATAGAGTCTTCATTGGAGCTGGCTGCAACAGAATCGTCAACAATGTCTCGTGGGGTGCTTGTGATTTGGTAGCTTTTGGCACCCAAAACGCCGTCGCTATATTCTGTCCCAAGGTACAAACACTTTTTTTGTTTTCTGTGAACTCATTGCTTATCCTGGAAATGGAAACTATGATTTTCTTTTCTCAATTTCAAAATTTTGCAGTCGGCCCAAATTTTGACCACTCTTCCGGGTCACAATGCTTCTGTGAACTGTACTCTCTGGCTGCCTAATAACAAGTTTTCGTTTAAAGGTATGTTTATTTTCTCAGATTTTCCCCAGTCTTTGACACAGACTGAATTCCTTTGTTCATGTCTTGAAGTTCGAAAATTGATTAGTCTGTATTGCTAGTTGGATTTTCTTTCATTCTTCTCCTATACCAAGCGTTTCATTTAGTTAAGGTGGCTTCTTTTCCTTTGAGGAAAGCAAAGTGAGTCGTTGGGATTTGAGCGCGGGAGCACGCTAGTCCCACTCTCATATATAACTTTTTTTTTTTTGTTATCTTTTTGTAGAGATTAATGAACATAGTTATTTTTCGCAGCTAAACATTGGGAACAACATTATCTGTTATCAGCCGATACTGACGGTGTCATTATATTGTGGGAATTATCTATTCCTCTACACAAGGTAATCTTGCAGGAATTTAGTAATTTATGATTCCGGATGGCGCTTTTAATCTATTTCTTCAATTCAGAATACGTAAGTGGGTGGGTCAATTTATAGAGGTCAATTTGTTGTTCTATTTTCAACTGTACCAAATTGATTCGTTTATATCTTTTATTTTTCTTTGTTACAGTGGAAGTGGGTGTTGCAATTGCCGCAATCACATAAAAAAGGGGTCACTTGCATGACTGCAATTATGGTTTCTGAATTTGAGGCAATATTTGCATCTACTTCTTCAGATGGTTCAATCTTTGTCTGGGAAGCTGTGTTTCCATCTACTAATAGCGGTTAGAAAAGTCTATAGATTGGAGTTGATCTTATTTACTAAAGCTAAAAGTAAATCTGAATAAGAATATCAAAGTTGCATATGCTAGCATCTGAAGTCTTTATGTTTCTTCACTTGGCTATTGAAGATGATGGTATTAGAAAAATAAAAATGTATGGTTTGCTCCATTTTCATTTGTTTCCCCTGCTAGTACATGGATACGTGGCTTGGTGCTCTTGTGCTCTTGGAGTGAAACACGTTATAAACTAAGTGGGTAAAATGAGTTACATAATAGCAATATTGATAGAAGAAATTGAGAGTCTTGTTACTTCAGTCAAGTTTGTTTCTGAAGAGCGATTTAATTGTTTTTGTCTTCTACGTGACTTCTCCTTGGCTTCCTCGACATGCCTTAATTTTTTAATGGGGTGCAATCTTTTGTTTTACTTAAAAATTCAATATAAGCTTGAAGTGCATAACATAACTTAAGTGTTTTTTTAGGCGATTGTGAGGTAAAGTCTTTGGATTCTTTCTCTATCGGTTCAAAAGCTATGGTGGCACTTTCTTTAGCAGAATTGCCTGGAGATAATGGGAATATAGTGTTAGCAATGGGAGGATTAGATAACAAGATTCGTATTTATTGTGGGAAGAGATCAGGAAAGGTATCATTCCAGCATTTTAATCAATCTTGACTTTGATTTCCTTTATCCACCCATCTTGATTTTTTTACATGTTCCTAAATGCACTTAGTTTGTTCGAGCTTGTGAGCTAAAAGGGCATTCAGATTGGATTCGAAGTCTGGACTTTTCTTTGCCTTTATGTACAAATGGTGATGCAAATGTCATTCTCCTTGTAAGTTCATCTCAAGATAAAAGCATCCGCATTTGGAAGATTGTTCATCGTGGTTCTTTAGCCAACATCCCGGGATTAAAAAACAAAGAAGAAATAAATTTATCTTCTTACATTGAAGGTCCTCTACTTGTGGTCGGGTCATCCTCTTATCAAATATCTTTGGAATCTCTACTTATTGGTCATGAGGATTGGGTTTACTCAGTAGAATGGGGGCCACCTTCAAATTCAGCTGCAGAGGGGGTCATCTGCAATCAACCTCAAAGCATCTTATCTGCATCGATGGACAAAACGATGATGATTTGGAAACCTGAACAGACTTCAGGAATATGGATGAATGTAGTCACTGTTGGAGAAATTGGCCATTGTGCTTTGGGATTCTATGGAGGCCATTGGAGTCCAAAAGGGGATGCCATTTTAGCTCATGGATATGGTGGATCTTTCCATCTATGGAAGAATGTTGGTACTAATATAGATAATTGGCAACCGCAAAAAGTTCCCTCTGGGCACTTTGCCTCTGTGACGGATATTTCGTGGGCAAAATCTGGTGAATACCTGCTTTCAGTCAGCCACTGACCAGGTGATGTGATGGTACTACTTGTTGTTAAACTAAACTTAAGATGCATGTTTTTTTCTCATTTTCTGGCTTTCATTGTTCTCATTCCATGCAAAATCCTTAGCTATTGTTCTCAGTTTAGAGGAAATCCATTTAATGGTTCCTTTTGGGGTTTGTCTTTCTGAATTCACGTGGCATATGAGGTATAGAAACTGTGGCATTTGTTTATGGATAATGAACAGCCATTAGCTAGTTTGTGGATTATTGTCGGTGTTTCTCTTGAAATGCTCATGATACGCTTCAGCTTAGGACACAAATTAGAAGCATAAACAAACACAAATTATGTTCGGTATTCCCAGTTTTGGCCAAGAAATACCCCAAAGTCCAGAGAGAGTAACTTCTTCAAATAAATCTAAATACTCTGAAAATTTAACAGTATCTTGCTACGAATATTTATGAAATGCTCATAAAATTTCAAAACCCAATTTGACGTGGATAAAAAGTTATGCACGAAACAAAAACATAAAAACTACTCAGATAGAATCTGCGAGTGGCCGATAATGACTCGACTTCCCGAATGCACAACTTTCTCAATACTACTCCAAATGACTTGAAATTTTAACAGGAACTTACTGTATGGGTGGATGAAATACCCTTAAAATTTCAAGGGTTAAATCGCAGTTGACATAAAGATATGGCGGAAGCAACGCTTGCTGGTGGAGAAAGGTGATAACATCACCTCCTCGGATTTGGCTCTCTTTGAAGAAGAGACACTCCAACTAGCTAATGAGAGGGATGAAATGCAACCTTGCTAAGGAGTTTCCACACCAATGAAGGGAGGAGGAAGGCTGCAACAAGATGTTATCACTTGACTCTCACAAGATGACAACAAAAAACTCAATCTTACTCTCAGATATCACTCACCGAAAGAGGAAATGAAGAGAACCAATAAGATGCACAAAGTAATCAGAAAATGGCATTCAAAAGTGGCTGCTATAGTATCTAAAAGAGGGTTAAATACAAATCTTGTGCCTCATTGTTCGTCATTCCTTCAAGGATGAAATGATGAAGGTTGACCCCTTTTAAGTGCTTCACACGTCGGGTGCTCCTTGGTGCTTTGGAAGCTGGTCTTTTCCTCTTTGTTCCCAATGTTTGTTTCTATTTTGTTTTTGCCTTAGGTTATATCTTCCACACTAAGAAAGAAAGACCAATAACATGAGCAAACAAATTATAATTTCTTTTGGTTTCATACATTGAAAGCCGATCTCGTGACACATCATACTCTCCGGATTGAAAAGAATTTGTCCTCAAATCCAAGATTTCCCTTAATTTGAAAACATCCTTCCTTTCTTGTGAATTAATCCACTTTTTCCAAGATAGACTACTTTTCTTGACGAAATAAAAGGAATCCTCAACCTCGGGCTGTAACGACCCCTGTTCCCAGTAAGATATTGTCCGTTCTGGGGATTGGGCCACAGCCCAATATCCTCCCCTCACGGCTTTGTTTGGCGAGAGCACTTCCCGGAAGGTCACCCAACCTGGAATTACTCTCGCCGAAGCCCTCTTAACTTCGGAGTTCTTATGGGATCCGTCGTCAATTGAGCTCCAAAACGCGTCTTGCTATCTTGGGAGAGATCTTTTACATATGTTTCATTTCCATGTACTTCCCCAAGCGATGTGGGTTCGTAACGGCCTCTCCTTCAACGGAGAAACCCTCCGGCCCAGGTCAGCCCCAGGATCCGCGGAGAATGGGTGGTCCCTTATCAGTGCGTTGAAAGACGGGTCGTCACAATCACCCCCCCTCGGGGGCCCAACGTCCTCGTTGGCCACATTTCCGGTTGGGTACAGGCTCTGATACCATTTGTAACGACCCCTGTTCCCAGTAAGATATTGTCCGTTCTGGGGATTGGGCCGCAGCCCAATATCCTCCCCTCACGGCTTTGTTTGGCGAGAGCACTTCCCGGAAGGTCACCCAACCTGGAATTACTCTCGCCGAAGCCCTCTTAACTTCGGAGTTCTTATGGGATCCGTCGTCAATTGAGCTCCAAAACGCGTCTTGCTATCTTGGGAGAGATCTTTTACTTATGTTTCATTTCCATGTACTTCCCCAAGCGATGTGGGTTCGTAACGGCCCCTCCTTCAACGGAGAAACCCTCCGGCCCAGGTCAGCCCCAGGATCCGCGGAGCTTTACCCACCTCCGGCCCAGGTCAGCCCCAGGATCCGAGGAGAATTGGTGGTCCCTTATCAGTGCGTTGAAAGACGGGTCGTCACACGGGCCATCTTGGAATGTAGTCATGTTACACTGTGAATAACCTCTCCTCTTGATTCCCTAGCCTTGGAGGGTTTTGAATCATGAATAGGGAATGATGCTCTTTTACACAAGACACTTCTTCATGTGTCTCTTCCCCTTCCATCCTTGCTGTGAGGAGCCCTTCATCATGCTCCCTTACCACAATTTCTTCCTTGGACACAACAACCGGGTCATGCAAAATGACAATCTCATTAGTTCTCAAAATTTGGGAGTCCTTGAGTTTCATGGACTCTTCCTCTAGAGATTCAAGATCTCCACTAGACCCCACCACTTGCTCACCCTCACTTACTACTTCCACAACATGGAAGCACTTGTCTAAATTCTTCAATTCACACAAGGAATCAAGATGACCATTTTGTGGTGGCGGTTCTACAAAACTATCACCTAATAACTCCAACCGGTCATCAACCTTTTGTTCATAAGAGTCCAGATATGTTGTCTCAATCCTCTACCTTGGCTTGAGTAGACTCTTTATATGACTCGGAAAAACCTTTTAAAATCACGTTTAACTTTCAAGAAAAAGTTCACAAATTTTATCAAGTTGCTCATCAAACTGTTGGTGCAGAATTTTCACTGTAAAAATGGCTTGGTTGATCACCAAAGTCATAATAGTTTGATAAAATTTTGGATGCCCCTTTCTCATCATTTTTATACCAACAAAACACCGCAAAACAGAGTAAATAAAACCAAGAAAGAGCAGAGCTCTGTTACCAAATGATACGCTTCAGCTTAGAACACAAATTAGAAGCATAAACAATACAAATTCTGTTCAGTATTCCCAGTTTTGGCCGAGAAATACTCCTAAAGTCCAGACAGAGTAACTTCTTCAAATAAATCCAAATACTCTGAACATTTAACGGTGTCTTTGCTACGAATATTTATGAAATGCTCTTAAAATTTAAGAACCCAATTCGATGTGGATAAAAAGTTATGCACGAAGCAAAAAGAAAAAAACTGCTTGTATAGAATCTTCTAGTGGTCGATAATGACTCGACTTTCCGAATACACAAATTTCTCAATACTACTCCAAATGACTTGAAATTTTAACAAGAACTTACTTTATGGTGGATGAAATACCCTTAAAATTTCAAGGGTTAATCGCAGTGGACAGAAAGATATGGCGGAAGCACGCTTGCTGGTCGAGAAAGGTGATAATAGCACTTCCTCGGATTTGGCTCTCTTTGAAGAATAGGTACACTCCAACTAGCTAACGAGAGGGATGAAATGCAACCTTGCTGAGAGTTTCCACACCAATGAAGGGAGGAGGAAGGCTTGCAACAAGATGTTACCACTTGACTCTCACAAGATGGCAACAAAAAACTCACTTACTCTCGATATCACTTACAGAAAGGAGAAATGAAGAGAATTGATAAGATGCACAAAGCAATATGAAAATGACATTCAAAAGTGGCTGCTACAACAACTAAGAGAGGGTTAAATACCTCCCTCCAATTTACAATTAGGGTTTATCTAAGGTAGGAGAGAAGAAGGCTCTAGAAGAGGCTTACTATTCGGCCACCTCATTGGCCGAGTACAAAAGGTACACTCCTTTCTCTCTTCCATGATCTAGATACCACATCATATGGTCCCTTCCTCCATTCAAATTGCAACACACTCTCCCTCCAAAATATGTTTAGCCATGCATGCAACAAAACAAAAAAATAAACTAAGGTTTTGAAAAAGAAATAAAAAAAGTGGTGCTCGGTTACATTAATGCTAAAAGGGAAGACAAATCCCCCCTTCAACTTGAGGTGGCCGAGGGATGCTCCTATGCTTGCAAGGTGGTTTGACTTCTACAGACCTTGTGCCTCATTGTTCGTCACTCCTTCAAGGATGCAATGATGGAGGTTGACCCCTTTAAGTGCTTCACACGTCGGTTGATTCTTGGTGCTTGGAAGCCGATCCTTTCCTCTTTGTTCCAATGTTTGTTTCCATTTTGTTTTTGCCTTAGGTTTTATCTTCCACACTAAGAAAGGAAGACCTACAACATGAGCAAACAAATTAGAATTCATTTGGTTTCATACATTGGAAGCGTATTTCGTGGCACATTAGCTCACCAAAATTGTTTACGCATTGTGACAACTATTCTACGCTTGATGTCAAATACCCTTTTAGTGTGTTGATAAACATAATAGACCTTAAGGTCGGAAACGGTTTGAACCTTAAAAAATTTGATTTGGTCGTCTTGATTTTGATTTGTCTTGAGTTGTTCAACATGAACTTTTTTAGTGTGTTGATAAACATAAAAGACCATTTGTGTTAAGGTCGGAAATGGTTGGAACCTTAAAAAATTGATTTGGTCTTCTCTATTTTGATTGTCTTGAGTTGTTCCAACATGAACTTTTTTTTTCTTGCTCAGTTCCATGAAAATACTTTTGGGTTTTGATCTATGAAATCCAAGGAATTCCGTAGAGTTTGTGCTGATTGCTGATTATTTTAAAAGATATTCCTCATCATTTACACTACAAAATTTGGACATTTGCAGACAGCTAGAATTTTCTCTCCATGGAAAATGGACACTTTTCATGAAGAAGGATACTTTTGGCATGAAATAGCCCGCCCTCAAGTTCATGGTCATGATATTAATTGTGTAACAATCATCCAAGGGGAAGGCAACTATTGCTTTGTTAGTGGAGCCGAAGAGAAAGTTGCCAGAGTTTTCGAAGCTCCGTTATCTTTTCGCAAGACATTGAATCATGCTACTTCTAAGAACTCTACTTTATCTGAAGAATTTTTGGGCGCTGTTCAGATTTTGGGTGCAAATATGTCAGCTCTTGGACTGTCACAAAAACCTATATATGTTCAAGGTGAGTTTTTGTTCCAATAATGCATAGTATACTTGTTCTCTGAGTACTAACTAGTAAACTTGAGTAGCACCCTGTTTTTAATTGATCAAATTATATTGAGAGTTTTTGCTTATGTTTAGTTTATCTGAAAGAAATCACAAATTTATGCAACTTTTTTGTACAACTGAAGTTTTGGTTCGAAATCGAAACAGAGAAATAAAATAACACAAGAGAAATAACTCTCAAAATATGAAAAATTGTATTAATGGTCAAAAGTCTTTCTAATATTCACAACCTCTTTAATAGAGTCTGAGTTATGATTTGAAATCTCTAATAATATAAAATAAATCTCTACGAAAACTTTTAAAAAGATAAAGAAAATATTTAAAAATTGTAGACTCTATTTCATAAGATAAAACAAATAAATTCAAAATAAAAAAGAGATAAAATAAAATATTAAAAAATTACGGACTTATGAGCTTGGTTAGGCTTGGACCTGTCCTACACTTGTCCATTCATCCTATTATGGACACACCTTCTCGGGGCTCATATCTGGATCCAACTTGGACACGCGTTAATCTGAAGTGTCAAAAATATTTTTCTTCAAGAAAGGAAGTTTATTTATAAAATCAATGGCTTTTGTTCCAAAAAGAAAAATAACCACAGCAATATACTTCCTCGTGAATACTGATTTTTCTTCCTCCCAAAAGAAAGCCTCTATAATTATAGTTCTAATATATGTCCTTTTGGTTAATATAATTGCCAATTATGTGGGAAAATAGTGTACTGGTGTAATAAAGTATATACTTAATATATGAAATATGGCATCTCCCATATTTGTTTTCTTGTTTATATTTCTATTTTTAGTTGTAATTGATCACGTTGGTGCCTTAGCCTAATATATTTTTAATAGTAGAGATAAGAAGACGATGTCTATTTAATTTGAGTTGAATTACTCAATAACATGGCATTTCTATTGTAATGTGTCTCGGACCGCCCAAGTTTTTGGCCCAATCCATTATATATATATATTTTGCGATTTAATTTGTTTTAGTAATTTTTGTTATGTTTTATGTTGATTAAGTTGTGGAATTACAATTATGTAATGCTTGGCTAGAATATGTTTTAGACGAGTTTGGGTTATTTTTAGGACATTTTGGCGATTTCGTCTCAGGTAGATTAGCTCTAATTGTGGACTATTTAAGGCTCTCTTTCAAAACTTTTTGTAGAGTAGTTTATTTTAAATATTGACAAATAGACAAATAGAGTTTTCTCTATTGGACTCTCGAAATTAACTTCTTGAAGTTTCTTTTCCTTATCAATCGAGTTGGTGAGCTCGCTTATGGCAGATAGTGGCGACTTCATCTACTATCTTTGAGTAGAATCAATAGTAAGTAAATTGAAAGAAAATAGCCTCTTGAATTGGTTTTTTGTATTTTCTTTCAAGGTTCTATCATTTCGTTGTTGTTTCTTCTTTGACATTTCATTGTATTTGCTCCATTGGTTTCGAGTTTGTTGGCTTCAATCTTTGGATTCAAGTTGCATCCTTTCAACTTCCGGTCGTCCCTTGTTCTTTGCGGTCATCCGCACGGGTCGCTCGCTCGCTCTTAGATGCTGTCCGCTGCAGTGCATTTTGGAACTAAAGTCTCTTCCAGACTTCCGCTCTTTTACCCGATCACCTGCTCTATTCATTCTTACGTTTTCAGATGTCCGCTCTTAATTCCGGACAGACAAATCCCAGAGCTTTTCACAACCTGTCGTCCTCCCTTTGTTTGTGGTTGCCCGCACTCGTGCCCAACCTTCCGTATTCATGTCATTTGATATCAGAACGTCGATCTTCATATCTTTGACATGCGTCAATTTTGTATCATATTGTTTGGTATTTAGGAAAGATTTTGATCCCCTTTTTTTATGCAGCTTCCAATCAATCTCAAGACAGAAAAGCCAGTGATGGTGCCGGTGATGGTGCTGACACCCTTGAAACTGTTCCTGAAGCTGTTCCCACTGTACTGACAGAGCCTCCAATTGAAGATCAATTGGCATGGCACACCCTCTGGCCAGAGTCTCACAAACTTTACGGCCATGGAAATGAGCTCTTCTCTTTGTGCTGTGATCACGAGGGGAAGCTCCTTGCTTCATCATGCAAGGTATATACGTTTGAAATTTTGAGTTGCGTCTCAGGTTTATAGCCAAACCTCTCTGTTTTTTGAAAAAAGAAATTCTTAAACATGAAGAATGAAAGATGATCTTGACGAACCATTTTGTTAATGATAATTGTCACCATGCTAAAGGATTATAATCTTTTAACAGGCTCAAACTGCAAATGTAGCTGAAATATGGCTTTGGGAAGTTGGGACTTGGAAGGCCGTAGGTCGCTTGCAATCACATGCATTAACAATAACACAAATGGAATTCTCTCACGATTCTCATTTGCTTTTGGCAGTCTCCAGAGATCGGCATTTTTCAGTCTTTAAAATCCACAGAAATGGTATTTTACTGCTCATCTGGGAGATGTTTTCTTTTCTTTAAAACAAACTGGAAACAATTTAAAGTTTTTTTATTTTCTTAGCATAGAACAAAAAAGGGATTTTTGAACTTACTTTTCTACTCTTCCTAGAAATTATTACTTTTAAAAACTATGCTCTGAAACTGTTTTTCAAAACAGTCAGTAATCTTACAGTTTTCTGACGTGTGAATCAGGTCAAAATGAGATCCATCACGAGCTTTTATCAAGACAAGAGGCTCACAGAAGAATTATATGGTCATGCTCTTGGAACCCCCACGGCCATGAATTCGCCACCAGCTCAAGGGACAAGACTGTTAAGATTTGGGGCGTGATAGACGAATCGTCAGTTAGGCCACTCAAGACCTTGCCACCGTTCAGAAGCAGCGTCACCGCATTGTCTTGGGCTGGCCTCGATCCAAATAGACGAAGTGGGATTCTGGCGATAGGCATGGAAAGTGGTCTCATCGAGTTATGGAATTTATCGATCAAAAGAAGCACTAACATCGTCAGTTCAGATATAGATGTTGGAGTAGCCATCCGGCTCGATGCATTTATGTGCCATGTGTCCCCGGTTAATCAATTGAGTTGGCGAGAGGTACGCCAGCAGATGGAGCTGGCTTCTTGCGGAGCTGATCATTGTGTGAGAGTGTTTCATGTGAAAATGTGTTGACACTTGAGTTTTGTACCTTTTGACGTGTCTAAATCATTGGAGGGTCTACTTATACAGCCTATTAGGACGAGGATAACGTGAAAGTATTTAGAAATAGAATAGACAGAGATTGAACATCACGTGGGACAAGGACTATGTTTTAAGTAATACGACAAAATCTTTTGTCACATTGATTAATATATTTCTCTTGCTCCATGGCTTTGGCTTTGGCTGTGCTGGTTATGGATCATCAGCTTGAGAAACATACAAACAACGTCACTATGATGATGAATCTATCCATACAAGGAATCCATATCCAATAACACAAGCATGCAATGGAGTCTCATGACTCAGAAATCTAAAAGCAGTAGCTGTCTATATTTTATGTTATCAGAGAGGATAGGATAAGTTCTCATCTTCACAACAGTCCAAGTACCTCCGCCTCGCCAGATAAACTTCCATTCTCATTCCATTTAATAACCAATCCACGTTCTTTAGGCGGACGGCCTTAAACCACATCACATAGCCAACACAGAAATCATATTGTAGCGTTTCTCGTGCTCCCAGTACAATATTGTATATTTTGGATCAAAAACTGCACGAATTCATTATTGAGATTAGTTCAAAACATGTTGTACTAAGTAAGGAGGAGAACCCTGCTTATAAACCATGTATTTTTCACTTCCTCAAGCGATGTGAGATTATGCACTCCACACTAAGTCGTCCTAACTTTGACATGGCAGGCTCTCACATAAATATAGACAATAAAAGAAAGCCATTCAAAGAGAAATAAAAAGCTAATCCAAGCTCTCCTGTCAATGTCACACTAAACTATTCTCAGGCATTAAAACCAACTAGACTATTTCTAGTCTCCAGATATACAATAGAAAGAGTGTGAGCTCGAAAGACTCAACCAGATTCAAGACTAATGGTATGTTCAACCATCTATTCAGAAATACCTCAAAACAACTGCTAAATTCTATCATTTATTCAGATAAACTCATATATTTACTGCACAAGCACATAAATGCTTGAATACAAAGCTTTTACAATATAATAATCTCCAGAACAATTTCCACTCTCTATAACAATCGACAAAGATATGACATATAAGGAGGAAAGGAAGGCACCCTGACGTCCCTTGATTTTTATACTATAGATACATACACAAACCAATACCAATAATAACAAAGACTAAGAAAATTAAGAACACAAACCCCAATAACTTTCTTTCAAAATTGTGCTTCTTTCCAGGCAGATTTATAGAGGTTGTGAAGTTCTGCCCAGCTGCTTAGTGTTGTCGGGGGGAAGCTGAGCTGAAGTAGTTTCGGGCATCACAAAAGCAGAAGACACCATTGGTTGATAGTGAGATGGTCCCAAAGGCTGAGTATAGTAAATCTGAGAATGAACAGGATTGGAAAATTCATAACCATAATTGAAATTGAGCAGAAGGGGGGGCTCCAGAATGTGATTGATGATGAATATGGGAAACCCCCTGAGTATAACCCGTTCGTTGTTGTTGCTGATTCTGACTTGTCGGAACTTGAACCATAGTTGGGGCAACAGATGAGGATGGTCTGTAAACGCTAGAACCCATTTCTGTTTTCACAATTGGGGAAGTAACCATGGGATTGTAAGCAGCAGGAGATGCCATTGATGGATTGGCGTGTACTTGTGGGCGACTAGAAGATATACCTGAGGCTGCATCAGGAACATTAGATTGCTGTACAGATAAATTGCCATAACCTTGGGCCTGTCTTGCAGGCATGTAGTAAACCGGATATTGCTGCTCAAGTTGATGAGAATGGTGGAATTGTGGCTGAGAAGGAAAAACCTGGTAATAAGCAGAAATCGGCGAAGCACCAGGTGGTTGGTGATGAATGAAGTGGGTGCCTTGCTGAATGAATTGCTGCTGTGGTGGCTGTTGTTGATCAAATTGAGATTGTAACAAAAAGCCAGGCTCTTGAACTTGTTGGAAATGGATTCTGGTGTTCGGATCAGACAGAAGTTTTGGATCAACCAGGTTATTAGCAAGCCTAGCAGTACCAGAGGTAGGAAATTGAGCCACTTGATCTTGATATATGACAGGTTTTGAGCGAGACATTTGATTTGTAACACTACTATCGCTGTAAAATTTTATCATGATAAAAAGCTTCATTTCGGAATGACTTTCCAACACAAACAAATCAAAATTGACATGAAATTAAGTGGGAAGTACCTTGAGACCGAATCGGGGGAAGGTAGATCAGCAGCTAAACTAGACTTCTGTTGCGACGAGGGTGGCAGAGGCTGTGGGAGCGGAGGCGATGACAGAGATGCAATTGCACCTGCGACAAGAGTTGCAGGTGGCATAGGAGGCGGAGAAGACATAGCCATAAAACCCTCTTCTTGCTTCAGGCCAGCACTACCAATATTCATCTGAGCAATCTGATCCTCAATCAATACCTTCTGATCTGGAACTCTAACGCCGCCGCCGCCGGCGGGAGCAGCATCCTCTACATGAACCCGAATAGGCGGCAAGTTTACGAGCGAAGGCAAAGAAGAAGTGGAGCCGAAAGAGGACGTGGTCTCCAGCATCGGCGAATCTGGCACAGAGTGAACATCCTGGCCTCGTTTCACATTCTTACCATTTCCAAAGGAGCTCGTCTGAGAAGCATCGACTTCCCTACCACCCGAATGAAGATTACTGACAGCAACAGCAACAGCAACATCATCGTCCAGACCCAGTAAGCAATTCACAGAAGCCGAGTCAGAAAATCCCCTGTTAAGCAAACTAGCGCCGTTCAAAGCATCCAAAAACCAATCCTCAGTTTTATTGGAGCTATCAAGGATCGGGCCGAGAGATTGAGAAGAGTCGGGCATCAACGGAAAAAGGAATAGCCTCAGTCGGGATGGTTTAACAGAAGGGTTGGAGGAATTAGCAGCCGTCCGATCGTACTCATCGACCATATTTTCAAGGTCTTCATCAGTAGTGACAGAAATAAGGGAATCCAAATCCTCGTTAGGAATCTGATACTTGAGAGAAAAAGGGCGATTACCCAGAAGGGTTTTGGATAGACGAGCAGACAGATCGGAGAGAGAGGTATGGCGGTCGACGACGACCATGCGAGTCTCGCCGCCAACGTAGCAGAGAGACTTGTCGTGGGGACGGGGGACTATGTGACCGCCATAGCTACACATAAGACGAAGGGTGGAGTTGATAGAGTGAGCGGAAGAGGGGACGAAGGGATCGTCCCAGTTATCAGCGTTGCGGGAGCGAGGAGAAGAATCGAGGGAATCAGGGTAGTTGAGGGGAGAGGGAAGAGGAGGAGCAGCCGGAGGCGGAGGAGGAGGAGGTTCCGCCATAGGTGAGGAAGGAGAGAGAAGGCAATGAAGAAAGAAGGACGAGAGAGAGGGTGAGGTAGAAGTCCTCTCCTCTTCTGCTGCTCTCCTACTCCAAACCAAGCTCCGTCTCGCCCTTTTTCTTCTAATTTACAGCTATTTTTTTATTTTAAATATAATTACTACCATATCTGACGTGGACTTATTCGGTTCGTCCAAACCAAAACAAGCTAGGGTGAGCAGGACCGGACCGAGGACCGAGAACCAGACCGAACCACCAGTTTTGGTCCGGTTTCGGTCATAAAAATAGAATTTCTATAGAAAATGGTCTGATTCTCAGGTCCAGGATCAAAATTTCCCGAAATCTCAGACCGGACCGAAACTTTAATTCAATAGTCATTTAAGGCTCGGCTGAAGGGGGAAGAAGGTTCAGAGTTTCAGTTTTCTACAAATCTCAAACCTTCAATTTCTCTTCTCTCTGTAATTTATCATTTGTAGTCTTTTAATTCTTTGTAGGAAATAGTTTGATTGTATATAACCTGTCCTTAGAGGAAATTTTAATTTTTTTTTATTGCAATTTACTGTAAAAAAAATTTAGTGGGAGAAACCGGGACTGGACCGAAAATTTCGATCCAATTCTGGGATTAGAAAAAAAATCTCGAATCCTTTGGTCCGGTCCGATTCCGACTCGGAACCGGACCGCACCGGACCATGTTCACCCCTAAAACAAGCAGCACACCCACAATTTCAAAAATAAAACCAGAGCCAAACCGGGTGATACGAGGAACAGGGCCTAATCAACAAGTTAAATCCAGGTCTTGGTCCGGTTTTAACTAAATATTGACTTCAAAGTTATTTTGTTTTAGTGTGGGTGACGAATCTCTTCATTAGATTTCGGCAATGACCTTTTTCTTGAGAAAAAATTCCCCACCTAAGTAAGGCTTCTACATGCTTTGTTTACTTATAGAAGATGCGCTTAACATGTAGATTTTTAACAAATTAACCCACGTCGGACAACTGATCTCGAAGAATAGTCGCCCAATCTCGAAATTCTATGTGGTTTCGCACATTTTTTCTGGACCGGGCACCCGCTCTAGAAGTATGGGCGCCTGGTTAAAAAACTATATCAAAATGTATCGAATTACTCTGAAATTTTTACTACACAACTGAAATATTATGCAAACATAGTCTACAAATTTCGTGATTTTTCAAGATTTTTACGGTTTATTAAAATTATTTTTGTATACGATGTGTAAACAATTATAATAAACCGTAAAAATGTTGAAAAATCACGAAACTCTGCAGCATATGTTCTATTGTTATTTCAGTTTTGTGGTAAAATTTTCATTCTAATTTAATATCGTTTGTTATATTTTTGGGTTAGCCAATCATGTGCACGTCCGCTCTCGAAGGAAAAAACACTTGTCCAGAAAAACTATCTCAAAAAACATGTCAAATGCTATTAGATTAAGCTGAAGTTTTTACCACACAACATAGATATCATGATAACGTAGTCGGCAAAGTTTCGTGACTTGTCAACATTTTCAAGATTTATTATAGTTCTTTACTCAATTTATACGAAAATAATTACAGTAAATCTTACAAATATTGAAAAACCATGAAACTTTGCATACTATGTTTTCATTGTATGGTAGTTGTGTGGTAAACATTTCAGACTAATTCAATATTGTTTCATATGTTTTCTAGACCGAGCGCCCTTTCTTGGAAAGCGAGTGACCGTTCCCACGTCTCTTCTAAAGCGGGCGCCCATTCTTTCGAGAGTGGACACATGGTCCAAAAGAATTGTAGGGAACCATATAAAAATTCGAAACCAAGCGTTCTTCGAGACCAGTCGCCCATCAAGGATCATTTGTTAAAAATTCATATGTTAGGAACGACCTTGTTAACGAAAAAAATTTTAAGGTCTAATTTCTTAATACCAACATATTTTGAGGGTAAAAGTGATATTTACCCTAATATTTACTCTAAATTTAATAACGGGATAGATGAATAGTGTGTGAAAAGAGAGTGTAAGAAAGGAAAAGGAATCAGGAGTTGGAAATGGGTGGGGACAGGTGTCCCCACAGGTTTAACGCCCACTTGCTTCATGTTCAAAGCTGCTGCTGCTTATGATGACCGAGGCGGCGCAATCTAAGAAGGAGAGGCGGCGACACATCCTCCTCCCCACCGCCTTGCTTACGCACCAAATCTCAACCCACGCTCCTTCCCAGTGGTGGTTTCTTTCTGATGGTAGCAGCTACCCATTGGAAGAGTAGGTAGAGTGCGTCGACCTACAATTGCTGCTCTCAATAACCAGTCGTGGCTGGCCTTGGCCTCCTTCTCTCACGAACTTGTGGATAAAGCCTCAGTTTAAGGGTAATTCAGGACATGACCAGGTGTCTGAGGAACATTTGATGACAAATTTAGGGACACAAGGCTCGCTTTAAGAAACATACACTCTAATTAAGGGCACCTTGTCTTGATTGAAGAATCTCAAGGGGTGATGGTGGGTGGAGGTGGAGTAGAGCCCACCACCTTCCATTTTTTCCCCTCCTTTTCTTTTGTTCTAAGTTTCAAGAATTCAATGTGCAGTGCAAGAAAAAAGAACCAATGGATGTTTTAAAACAAATGGTAACTCTTCGTGATAGTTGTAATGTGTAGCGCAAAAAAAAAAAAAAAAAAAAAAAGCGAGCATGTGAATATTTTGAATGAAACGTAAACCCTTGGTGCAAAATACAGGTTACATGATTAGGGTGGGAAAAGTGGTCTATAAATTCAATTACGCAGATATAGCTTCATTTTTCATCTTTGTGTGATTAAATAGATTATTATGTCAATGAATAACACGGTACAAAATAAAGCTAGTAAATAACGAAAGACCTAATTTTAACGTGGTTCATAAATGTACTGATGTCCATTTACCAAAATCTGATAAGATCTTCAACGGGTATACGATAATTTTTTCAAAAATAAACTAGAAGAAACAATATTCCTTAGAAATTAGAAAAAAATAGAGGGATCTCACTAAATCGATTGATTTCATGATCCAATTGACTGAGGCTATTCAAAAATAAGAAGTGATAGAATTATAGGTCTCGTATCACACGAAAAATCCTCTTAATCTTGGCTGAAAAGAGAATAAAAAACATGAAGAAAAAAAATCAAAAAACCTGAAGAAAAATCCATTCTCTCTCTAGCAGATCTCACTCTCAATCAAATTTCTCAAGCTTATTTTTCTCTTTTCAAATCTTCTTTTGAAACAAAACTCTATCTCTCTCCTAATTTAATTATTACTATTTATTTAATTATATTATGGACCCACCTTAAAAAGAAGTGGAACCCATCGAATCTCGCCTACGTCTCGTGCGAATGGCTGCACCATGTCTCCTTTATGCTTGTAACTCTCAACTTCTCCTTAATCAATGGTTTCGTCATCATGTCAAACTTCTCCTCCTTGTGAATCGCCTCAATAAATAACTCTTGTACTTGAATTTTATCTTGATCTAATGGTATTGAGCATCAATGTATTTGATTTTGTGTGAAACATTGAATTCTTACGAAGGGAAATAGCACTCCGATTGTCTTAATAGTGAACATATTTTTCTTGTGAAATTCCCAACTCTTATAAGAACCTCTTCATCCACGAAACTTCCTTACAAACTTCAATGATAGCTAAATATTCTGCTTTTATAATCAATAGAGCAACACTTCTTTGCAATATGAACTATCAACATATAGCTCTCCCTGCAAAAGTAATCATATGCTAAGAAGTTGATTTTCTCTAATTGACGTCACCTGCCACGTCGGAAAAACCATTCATCATAGGCTCACCATTACCATAACATAAATATAATTTGGTTGTACCACTGAGATATCTAAGAATTTATTTAATTGTTGTCTAATGTTCTTTCCTTTGATTAGAGAAGAATCGTTTAACTATTCTGACAACATGAACAATATCTGGTCAAGTGCATACCATAACATATATTAAACTACACATTGCTGATGTATAAGGTACCTTATTCAAAACTTTTATCACTTGTAGAATTGTGTTTCAAAATCAACTTAAAGTGATTTGCAAGTGGAGAAGAATATTGCTTTTGTCTTTGCTTATATTCAATCTTTCAAGTACTCATTTTCAATGTATTTTTCTTGAGATAACTATAATCTTCCGTCTGTCACAAGTAATTTTCATGACCAAAATTTATTTTGTATGTCCCAAGTCTTTCATCATAAATGACTTATCGAGCTATGTCTTCAACATGTCAATCTTCTTGACATCTTAACCCATAATTAATATATCATCTATGTACAACAATGGAATGATGAAATCATAACTAGAATATCTTTTCATAAATACACCATAGTAAGAATTAGTCCTATTGACCTCTTAACTCGTCATGAAAGAGTCAAGTTTCTTGTACCACTGTCTCGATACTTGCTTCAAGTCGTATAAGTTTTTTTAGTATACAAACAATATGTATTTTGTCTCTGACTTTGAACCCCTTTGATTGTTCCATATAAATTTTCTTTTCTAGTTCTATTAAAGATTGCAGTCATCACATCAAGTTATTGAATCTCTAAATTCAAACAAGCAACTAAATTCAAAATTGTTATGAGAGATGTCATCCTCACAACTAGAGAGAAAAGTTCATTAAAATCAACAACTTTCTTACGATTGTATTCTTTCACAACCGATCTAACTTTATACCTCAGCTATGAACTATTGTTGTCAAACATCAAGTTATAGACCTATTTTTTTCAACGGTCGCTTGTCCTTAGGCAAGTCTACAAATATATATATGATTCTCATGTAAAAAATTTATTTCTTCTTGTTGACTTTTTGTCACTGTGTCATAGTGTCTGGTTCTCTCCCATATATAAACATTGTCTCATGAACAAAATGTCTCTTAGAAGACTCTCTCTCGTTGATCTTCTTTCTAACACCGATGAAAAAAATATTCTTTAATCTGATTAATCGATTAGAACCCATCATCTATAAAAACACCCTTATCAACACTACCTCCATAATCTTTCTCTATGACTCCCTTGTAGTTCTCAATCATTGCAGGTGTGTTAACCAGATCCAAACTAGTAAGAAATTCTAGAACTGAGTGAGATATTTATGTCTTAACAAATTCAAGTAACTAGTCCTAAAGTATTGGTCTTTTTTCATCTGGTTACACTTGGAAACTTTTGGCTGGGTTGCATTTACCTTCACCAAAAAAACTGACAAAACCAACATCTTTAGCTTACATCTAAATATCAAATTCAGTCGGATATTTGGAAAACATCTAATATTTTTCAATGTCAACTGACAACCTCAATTGGTTTCCATATTGACATCACCAAATTTTATTATCTTTGATGCACAATCATTTTTTATCTGTACCTAACCATAATCACCGCTAAGTATAAAATGTAAGTATTCAACATGTTATGTAACATAATATGAAGCACCAGAATCAATAATTTAAGTACACAGTTGGAGTGTCAAATTCAAACAACTTTCATCAAAGACAATAATCACATCATCATCAACAACAACTGAAGTATTCTATGTGTCATTGTCATGTTCCCTACCTTTCTCTTTTTATTTCCATATTTAGCAGTTCCTTTTTATGTCTCAGCTCTCTGCAATGAAAACATTTCATTATTTTTTGTTTCGACTTAGATCTCCCCCTAGATGAACCATTTTTCAGTTGATCTTTACTTTGTCTTTTTTGTACCTCACTAATTGATATGCCACAAGGACCAATCACGAGATCACAAGTTCGCGGACTCTCTAACCATTATGTGACTTATTAGTTTACATATAATTATTTTTAAAATAAGTTAAATAAAGGCTCTGACGCAATGGATAAGGAGAAACCCACACATGTGTTCTTGTGGAGGATAGAAGAAGAGGCGAAAAATGGACCAAGTGAGAGTCCATCGAAAATGCTAAGACTTGGTCAAAATTAACGTAATAAAAACAGTGCTTGCACGAAAGCAAAATCAATCCAAAAATTTCCATACAACAACTCTTATCTTTATCTTTAATTTGAAAAGATTTCTTTATTATTCGTTTTGGTTGGAAATTGGTCTAGACGAATTCTTTCTTTTTTCAAGCATTTTCTAGTTTTTCTTTTTCGAGTAGAACTATGTTTTAATTGATGTATTTAAGTACCACCAAGGCATCAATAAAAGTAAAGTTTTTTTTTTTGGTTAAAAAATCATTCTTTTGTCAAAGCAAAAATAGTGCACTTGTGCGCCCCACATCGCTTGCAATTTTCCACAAGCTGTTTTCTAGCAAATTTTATGGAGCCAATTAGACTTCAATAAAAATAGATTGAATCTTCGCACGATTGTTTAGACTGCAAAATAGTTTGGACGTAAATAAATAAATGACACATAAATAATACATTATGATGTAAAATTAAAATAAAAAAATAGAGTATATTGGGAGACAAGAGAAAGGTCTTGTAATTGCTTTTAGAAGTCTAAACATATTTATTTTATAATTTTCGCCGTAATCAATGGTTTGATAACAAAAATAACTCCACGCCAACTTTGTAAGCCAAAAAATAAAAGTTAAAATTTACTTTTCTAATAATATATTAAATAAATTTATTTTTTATTTTAATCTTTTAAACTCTTGGATAACTACATTTAATCACTAATTTTCTCTGTTTCTCTTGTATTTCTCTTTCCACTCTAATATAAGTTGATGTAATTAACAATTAAAAACGATAATTAAATTTGATTATTAGTTAAAACAATTGATACAAAAAGCTGAAGAAGACCGGACCAATTTTTTCAGTAAGATATTGTCCATTCTAGGGATTGGATCGTAGCCCAATATTCTACTATCACGAATTTGTTTGGCAAGTACTTCTTAGTCAGTCACCCAACATGATACTGTTCTTGCTAGAACACTTTTAATTTCAGAGTTCTTATGGAATCCGTTATCAATTGTGCTACAAAACGCATCTTAATATCTTGGGAGGATTTTCTTTCATATGTTTCATTTCCATATACCTCCCTAAGCGATGTGAGATTGTGAGGACCCTCTTTTTTATGACTCGAGATTTGCGTATACTCGAACTCGAGATTTGCCTACACTCAGCTTAGGTCGCGAAGTTTGCCCCGCAATTGTGTTTATACGTACACATTTAGGTCATCACAATAAACTGGGCTCGGGTCGGACCTAGCAAGTTCGAGCTGGGTCTGGGTCAGAGCCAGCTCGAATAGGGCTGGTCCTGACCCAGCCCAATTCCAACTCGGCCCAGTGTCCAAGTTGACACGACTGTCAACCGAGTGCCTCAAGGTCGAAAATCGCATTTTTCCGACCATTTTTCAGTCCAAAATTTATTTCCAACGCGCTTCTTACCTTCTTTCTGGTCGATTCGTGCTAAAAACACCAAACCATTGACCCCAAATCACATATCAACAAAAACCCAAAACTTCCAAACCAAAAATTGAGAGTTAAAAAGTTTACCTTTAAAAACTCTCTTCGACAACGTTGATCTACTATTTGAGGCCCAAGATCAGGTCGATTGGTGGTCTTTCCGGCGTGATCGGTGGTCATTCCGGCATCAGCAATTTTTTCCTCGCGTCGTCTCTCTCTGTTGTCTACCGACAAAAAGAAAACAATAAAGTTTTCTTTGAAAATCTTATTGTTTTAAAATTAAATTTTTAATTATTTATTTAATTGTATTATTTATTTTAATTTGTCACAAAACCATTTAATGGTTTTCGATAATTCAATTTCAATCCTCACCGAATAATCTCTTTCGATAAAATCTGACGTTTTTCTCAATTTAATTCACTTGAAGCACACGAACGTTAATTTAAAATTTTAATTAATTTCTTTAAATTTTTTGTACGGGCCACAACTTCAAAAATTCGTACGTTATCGCTTTCTGAAAATTAGCAAAACAAGGCTCAAATTTACACTTCAAAATTTATTTGAAAGTTTCTTTATTAAATTTTAGCAGATTTTACATTTTTTCACCCTTTTCATTCGCCTTAACTACATATCATAGAAAAGGTAGGGGTACCTCTAGCACCCAAGTAGCTTCTTTGCCTGTGGTTCCTCCACCGCATCAAAAAAGTATGAAACTTCCCGACGACGAAGCAGGCGAATCTCTTCCGGCTTCCATCGTACGTCGTGTCAACCTGGACGGGCATCTCATCCCACGAAACATTTTGAGACGGATCTAGAATTTACTTCCTTTGTTGAGATATATGAAAAACATTGTGCACATGCCCCAATTGAGGAGGTAAGTCCAGCCTGTAAGCTACCACTCCAATCATCTCAACAATTTGTAATGACCCAATATATCTCGGGGTTAACTTTCCCTCCATCCTAAATTTGTTGACACCACGAGTAGGACGAACCTTTACAAAGGCAAAGTCTCCAGCTTCGAACTCTACCTCGCGCCTATTCAGGTCGACATAACTCTTCCGTCGGCTCTGCACGATCTTCAGTCTTTTCCCGAATCTGGTGGATCTTCTCGGTGGTCTCTCGAAGGATATTAGGCCCAAGTGTAAGTCGTTCCTCTTTTTCGGCACAACACAAATGAGAACGACATGGCCGACCATATAGTGCCTTAAACGATGAAACTCTGATACTTGTCTGGAATCTGTTATTATACACAAACTCAACCAGTGGCAAGTGCTTGATCCAGCTGTTACCAAAATTCAGAACACAAAACCTCAACATATTCTCTAAGATCTAGATGATCCTCTCGGATTGCCTATCTATCTGGGGATGATGTACAATACTGAACTGAGTCTCTGTACTGAGCTTCCTCTGCAATCCTCTCTACAACTTCGAGGTGAAACGAGGATCACGGTCAGACACAATGCTCAAAGGTACCCTATGACGACGAATAATGTTTTGCATATATAACCGACTGAGCTTGGCAACGGAGAAAGTCATCTGAACGAGAATGAAATGTGCCGACTTCGTCAGCCGATCCACAATAACCCAGATAGAATCCAATCACTAAGGAGTCATAGGAAGATGGGTAACGAAGTCCATGGTGACCTCCTCCCACTTCCATTCTGGAATCGATAATGGCTGGAGCAACCCTGCTGGCCGTTGATGCTCGACTTTGACTTTCTGGCAGGTCATACATCTGGCATCAAATTCTGCTACTTCTCTCTTCATGCCAACCAATCAATACTGACGCTTCAGATCCCGATACATCTTTGTACTGCCCGGGTGAATGGCAAAACTGGATCTATGAGCTTCATCTAAAATGGCTTGCCTCAAATTGGCGATATTGGAAACTGCTACCTTACCCTGGTAGAACATATCACCATCAGCGTTCACTGACTAACCCTCAAGTTGTTTCCCATTCTGGAGCTGTCCCACCCTGACTACTAGCTCCTCATCGTGCCGCTGCAGCTGCTTCTTCACCCTTGTGAGCATCGAAGGTGTAGCCACTACATGGTAAATATAAGTTTGGCTCCTAGTATCATGATAATGCAATTGAAAATCTCCTATCATTATCATAGACTTCTACCACTCATCTAGAATCATGCAGGATATGGAAGCTCGAGGATACCGGCTCAATGCATCAGCAACTGCATTAGCATTCTCGGGATGATACTCCAAGTTAAAATCATAATCCTCTAAATACTTCATCCATCTATGTTGCCTCAAGTTGAGTTCTTTCTGAGTGAACAAGTACTTTAGACTCTTATGATCGGAGAAAACCTGGAAGCTAACTCCATATAAATAGCTCCTCTATATCTTTAAAGCAAAGACAATGGAAGCGAGCTCTAAGTATTGGGTAGGATAGTTCTGCTCGTGGGCTTCAATTGTCGGGACATACGCCACTACCTTACTCTGCTGCATCAAAACGCATCCCAGCTTAGGCGTCGGTATACACAGCATAAGGTAGGTTTCCGTCGGGAACTATCAGAATCGGAGCACTGGTCAATCTTCGTTTCAACTCATCAAATGCATTCTGACAGTCCTCACCTCAATTAAACCTCACATCCTTGCGAGTAAGTTTAGTAAGCGCGGCAATGGAAGAAAAATTATGTACAAAACGCCGATAATATCCTGCTAAGCCCAGGAAGCTGCGAACCTCGGAGACATTCCTGGGTAGTTGCCAGTCCACTACAACCTCTATTTTCGCAGGATCTATAGAAATACCATTCTGCGAAACCATATGGCCCAAGAACCTCATCATGGTAGTCCAGAAATTACATTTGCTCCGCTTTGTATATAACTAGTGCTCCCTCAATGTTTGCAGGACAATACGAAGATGCTCACAATGCTCACGGTGAGTCTTCGAATAAACCATGACGTCATTAATGAATACTACCACAAACCGATCCAGATATGGCCAGAAGATCCAGTTCATAAGATCCATAAACATCACTAGGGTATTAGTAAGCCCGGACGGTAGGACCAAAAACTCAAAATGCTCATATCTGGTCCAGAAAGCAATCTTGGGTATATGTTCCTCGCGAATCTTCACCTTATGATATCCTGTCCTCAAATCAATTTTCGAAAAATACCGTAAACCATCGAGTTGATTGAAGAGGTCGTCAGTACGTGGTAGCGGGTACTTGTTCTTAATATCTCAAATGGCAATCAACTATCGTCTGTTTCTTCATCAGCCAATCACAGCCCAGAATGACGTCAAATTGCCTCATAAGCAAGATGATAAGATCTGCTGAAAACTTACAGTCGTTGATAACCACACAAACTGCTCTGCATATGCATGCAACTCCACTTTTATCGCCCAACGGAATATTTAAAAAGAAAGGAGTCTTCATCTCCTAGATAGGTAACTCCAACACTTCAGCAAAATCAGCAGATATAAAAGAATACGATGCCCCAGTATCAAATAACACCCGAGCAGAAGTATGAAAAATTAGAATAGTATCCGTCCACAACTGCCGGCTGGTCAGGCACTGGATAATACTCGGTCCGGTCTACTGCATAAGACTAACCAACAAATCCCTTGCCTTTATCTTCAAGACCATGGCCGCCGCCATTAGAGGTAGATCCTTGAAATCCTCATGTTCTCTGCTGCTTTATAGGAGCGGAACCCATAGTAAAGGACTGCCCAATGGGTCGGTAAGAAGTATCACTGATGGGCCTATCCTCTGCTCGGCGCTGGGGAATCTGAAACTGAGTCTGCTGAAAAGGGGGTTGTGTCTGTCCCCGGTTCTGACCCGGTAGGGAGAACGACTCGATAACTAGGGTGGCGAGTAAGGGAGGTTGCTGTTGCTGTCCCTGAGGTTGGTTCAGCGGGCAGTTCCTTCTAAAATGACCCGACTGACCACAGGTGTGGCAGATGTAAGGAGAGTATCATTTGCTCCCATACGAGCCACCACTAGACCCGAAAGAACGACTTGCACTAAAGGCCGACTGCCTAACCCATGCTGGAAAGAGTTATCGCCTGAGGGGTAAATCCTTTCTATCCTCAAGGCGGCCTCATACACTCCAAGCAGGTTGTCATACTGATTCACAGTCACAGTCCGCTTAATATTAAAATTCAGACCCTGAACACACTTGACAACCTGTGCCTCCACGCTGACTCCTCTGAAGTAGGGCACCAGGTAGATAAACCTGTTGTAATATTTTGTCACAGTCATGGACCCCTGAACCAACTCGTTGTAAGTTCTGGTCATCATGCTATTGTACTCCCTGACCACGAAACAGAGAGGTAAACTCGCTCCACCCCATAGTGTCGACATCATACTGACTGCGGACGGCAGTCCACCAATGCCTAGCTGCCTCCCTAAAAACATATGCAGCTATCGAAACTCGGGACTCCGGTGGGGTTTGGATGGTCTCGAAGTTAAGCTCCATCACCTCAAGCCAGTTTTCTGCCTCCACCGTATCAATGCCGCTCACAAAGGTAGGAGGTTGAATTGGTTGAACTCCCGAAAATAATCTCCTCTGGAGGTAGTCAAAGTAGGGTTGGTAACAGGGGCAGGAGGTGGAGCATGGGCGCTGCTCACCAAGTTCCGCAAAGCCTCCAATAAAGAAGAAATTGAGCTAGGGTTTGGCCTGGAATTCTGAGGCAACAGATACTCCCCTTACACCTGCCACACTTGTGGCCAGCCGGGTCATTTCAGGAGGAAATACCCGCTGAACCAACCTCCCTTACTCGCACCACCAGTTACCGAGTCGTTCACCCTGCCGGGTCAAAACCGGGAACAAACCGACCCCCCAGCAGACTTAGTTTCAGACTCTCCAGCGTCGAGCAGAGGATAGGCCCATCAATGATACTCTTTATTGACCCATCGGGCAGCCCTTTGCTATGGGTTCCCCTCCTGTATAGCAGCAGAGAACAGGAGGATTTCGGGGATCTATCTCCAGGGGCGGCAGTCGTGGTCGTGATTATAAGGACAAGGGAGTTGCTGGTCAGTTTTATGCAGTAGACTGGATCGAGAATTATCCAATGTCTGACCAGCCGACAGTTGTCGACGGTACTATTCTCTGATCTTTCATACTTTTGCTCGGGTGTTATTTGATATTGGGGCGTCGCATTCTTTTATATCTGCTAATTTTGCTAAAGTGTTAGAGTTACTCATCAATGAGATGAATACTCCTTTCTTTTTGAATACTCCGCTGGGCGACAGAAGTGGAGTTGCATGCATATGCAGAGCAATTTGCTTGGTTATCGACGACTGCAAGTTTTCAGCCGATCTTATCATCCTGCCTATAAAGCAATTCGATGTCATTCTGAGCAGTGATTGGCTGATGAAGTATCGGGAGATAGTTGATTGCCATTTAAGACAGGTCACGGTTACCTCGAAGTCTGGCATGGTTGTTGCCTGCTACTGAGGTCCCTGTGTGGGGTTTGTGAACTCCCTATTTCGGATATGCCCTAGAGGCAGGAGCAGACTGAAACAGTATAGAGGACTTTGGTCAATGGACCTCAACATTGAGACCGCAATACAGGAAAGTGGGTATGATGACGTCTTTCAGTCGTTAGGGGGTATGATAACGTCTTTCCTGAAAAGTTAACGGGTTTACCTCCAGACTGGGAGATTGAGTTTTGTATCAATCTTGTTCCAGGGGCCACCCCATTTTCTATTCCCGCCTACACGATGGCGCCTGCAGAATTGGTTAAATTGCGTAAGCAATTGGATGATCTGCAGAGTAAAGGATTCAGCGAGAGAGTATGTCGCCATGAGGCTCTCCCTTCTTATTTGCCAAGAAGGCAGATGGATCGTTGAGGTTGTGTGTGGATTCTCGGAGGCTGAACCGAGTTACTATTAAGAACAAGTACATACTACCACGTATTGACGACCTCTTCGATCAACTCGGTGGTTCACGGTATTTTTCGAAGAGTGATTTAAGGACAGGATATCATCAGGTGAAGATTCGCAAGGAAGATATACCATAGACTGCTTTCCGGATCAGTTATGGATCTTATGAATCGGATCTTCCGGCCATATCTAGATCGGTTTGTGATAGTCTTCATTGATGACGTCCTGGTTTATTCAAAGACTCGTCGTGAGCATTATGAGTATCTCCGTATTGTCGGGCAAACCTTGAGGGAGCACCAGTTATATGCAAAGCGGAGCAAATGTAATTTCTGGACTACCGTGGTGAAGTTCTTGGGCCATATGGTTTTGCGGGATGGTATTTATGTAGAACCTGCGAAAATAGAGCCTGTAGTGGACTAGCAACCACCCAAGAATGTCTCCAAGGTTCGCAGCTTCCTGGGCTTAGCAGGATATTACCGGCGTTTTGTGCAGAATTTCTCCTCCATTGCCGCTCCGCGTACTAAACTTACCTACAAGGATGTGCGGTTTGATTGGGGTGAGGATTGTCAAAATGCATTTGATGAGTTGAAGCGATGATTGACCAGTGCACTGATTCTGACAGTTCCCGACGATAACCTACCCTATGCTGTGTATACCGATGCTTCAAGGATTGGTCAAGGATACGTTTTGATGCAGCAGAGTAAGATAGTGGCGTATGCCTCCCGACAGTTGAAGTTTCACGAGCAAAACTATCCTACCCACGACTTAGAGCTCGCCTCCATGGTCTTTGCTTTAAAGATATGGAGGAGTTATTTATATGGAGCTAGCTTCCAAGTTTTCTCCGATCATAAGAGTCTGAAGTACTTGTTCACTCAGAAAGAACTCAACTTGAGGCAACGCAGATGAATGGAGTATTTAGAGGATTATGATTTTAGCCTGGAGTACCATCCCAGCAAGGCTAATGCAATTGCTGATGCATTGAGCCGGTATCCTCGAGCTTCCATATCCTGCATGATTCTAGATTAGTGGTAGAAGTCTATGATGATAGGAGATTTTCAATTACATTATCATGATACTAGGAGCCAAACTTATATTTACCATGTAGTGGCTACACCTTCGATGCTCACAAGGGTGAAGAAGCAGCTGCAGCGGCACGATGAAGAGCTAGTAATCAGGGTGGGACAACTCCAGAATGGGAAACAACTTGAGGGTTGATCAGTGAACGCCGATGGTGATATGTTCTACCAGGGTAAGGTAGCATTTCCCAACATCGCCAATTTGAGGCAAGCCATTTTAGATGAAGCTCATAGATCCAGTTTTGCCATTCACCCGGGCAGTACAAAGATGTATCGGGATCTGAAGCGTCAGTATTGATGAGCTGGCATGAAGAGAGAAGTAGCAGAATTTGTTGCCAGATGTATGACCTGCCAGAGAGTCAAAGTCGAGCACACACGGCTAGCAGGAATGCTCCAGCCATTACCGATTCCAGAATGGAAGTGGGAGGAGGTCACCATGGACTTCGTTACCCATCTTCCTATGACTCCTTAGAGATTGGATTCTATCTGGGTTATTGTAGATCGACTGACGAAGTCGGCACATTTCATTCTCGTTCAGATGACTTTCTCCGTTGCCAAGCTCAGTCGGTTATATATGCAAAACATTATTCGTTGTCATAGGGTACCTTTGAGCATTGTGTCTGACCGTGATCCTCGTTTCACCTCGAAGTTGTAGAAAGGATTGCAGAGGAAGCTCAGTACAAAGACTTAGTTCAGTACTGCACATCATCCCCAGACAGATAGGCAATCCGAGAGGACCATCCAGATCTTAGAGGATATGTTGGGGTCTTGTGTTCTGGATTTTGGTAATAGCTGGATCAAGCATTTGCCACTGGTTGAGTTTGTGTATAATAACAGCTTCCAGACCAGCATCGGAGTTTCACCGTTTGAAGCACTGTATGGTCGGCCATGTCGTTCTCATTTGTGTTGGGCCGAAAAAAGAGGAACGACTTACAGTTGGGCCTGATATCTTTCAAGAGACCACCGAGACACTTGGGCCTAATATCCTTCAAGAGACCACCGAAATGATCCACCAGATTCGGGAAAAAATTGAAGGTCGTGCAGAGCCGACGAAAGAGTTATGTCGACCTGAATAGGCGCGAGGTAGAGTTCGAAGCTGGAGACTTTGCCTTTGTAAAGGTTCATCCTACTCGTGGTGTCAACAGATTTGGGGTGGAGGGAAAGTTAACCCCGAGATATATTAAGTCATTCTAAACTGTTGAGATGATTGGAGTGATAGCTTACAGGCTGGATTTACCTCTTCAGTTGGGGCATGTGCACAATGTTTTCCATATATCCCAACTGAGGAAGTAAATTCTAGATCCGTCTCAAAATGTTTTGTGGGATGAGGTGCCCGTCCAGGCTGACACGACGTACGATGAAGGGTCGAAAGAGGTTTTGAAACGCGAGCTTCGCCTGCTTTGTCATCGAGAAGTTTCGTACATTTTGGTACGATGGAGGAACCACACAGACAATGAAACTACTTGGGAGCTGGAGTCCTAGATGACAGAGAAGTACCCCTACCTTTTCTATGATATATATTTTAGGCGAATTTCGGGACAAAGCCCTTGCTCTGGTGTAAGAGCTATTCCTTTGAGTTTATGGCTCTACGACCATGAGTTTCTGTCATTTTCTCATTTGATTTCTCTTATTTTTGTTGTTTGGATTAGTAGAAATGCCGTTGAGATCCAACCATGAACAGGGAGGATAACCTTACAGAACCACCTGCTGTGACGAAGAGTCTATTTCATCCTGTCGTCCGGGAAACTACTACTTCTTCTTCCTCCTCTCCGCCATGATTCCTCCTTCAAGTGCAAGCCGCTAACATGACAAGAGATGAATTACATTATCTACTGTTATTGGCCAGAGATGCTATAATGAAAATTTTGCTTCTCATTGATCACATAGTCAATAATCATACAAGTATCTACTCTTTTGATACCTGGTATTATCTAACAGAGACCCGAGTTCGGAAGATACATAATGCCCATCGATGCTGAGATCTGAGCATTTTCTGATTCCAGCCACTAAAAGTTGCAAGGCTTCCTAAGTAGCCAGTGCTCAGTCCAATAACTAGATATTCCGAGACTCTTGATATATTAACAATGGCCAGATATTCCGAGACTCTTGCTATATTAACTTTGAAAACAACTCCAAACCATTACATTAAAAATGATCCAACCTGCATTAAAACATAGCTTAAAATTTTGCTCCAAGGCAATAAGAATTTCTAATTCAAATTTGAATTGTAAAATAAAAGAGCATGAGAGACTGATGTCGAACAAATTAGATACAGTACTATAGGTAAAGATAAATTTAATTATTTAAATTATTTTTTTATCATGTGAATCCAGATTCAACATGAATCCAAGATGAAAAGCATATTGAAAAAGAAAATGTTGTTCATGGCAAGTACTAATAAGAAGTATTAGTAAGCTTGATAACTTAGCATCTGAAAAGCATTCATTTTCGATTAGTAACGCTGCCAAAGTTCTACTCCTAATAGCACTTATACTTAGTCTGCTTTGCTCTCGTGTGTTTGTCCATGTGAAATTGCAAAGGAAAGAAAAATAAGAGAGAGAGAGAGAGAGAGAGAGAGAGACCATGTTGGAAGAAAGATCAAGATACAAAAGGCTTTGATCACTTGTCACACCAGCAACTTTCGGGCCAAACACTGTTTGGAGTAAATATCTCGTTAAAACCTGCAGCATATCGTCCGTCAATCATCATTTCCAATGAAGGGATTAGTCCACAAATTTACCAAATTAAACAAGGTAAGAACTCTTTAATCTAGAGAAAGAAAATCCTAAACAAATATAAAGTAATTAACAACTTATGCAACTATAGAAAATATTATCTTCTCATGTGCATACACAAGTAATAATTCACTGTTTTTTGAAGGTCGAGATGAATAACAAGATTCATGACAGTCATTAAGACATATTATAACCCATCATAGTGAAATTTATTGGTGAATCTTGTAAACTGATGAGTTATAGGAGAGAAAAAGGGATATTTCATACTGTCAAAATAGCTTTCTCTACGGAGGAAAAAATTGAAAAAGCATATTGCCCCAAGAATCCCAAATACAGCCAAATGAAGGAGGCATGAAATATACTCCACAAACTTCGAACAATCTCTTTTATTTTCCTGTCCAAAAACCACAGATGTTAGCAGAACAATCCAATAAAATCAAAGACAATTCACAATATATTACACGTCCAAGTTATTACTTCCTAGCAAAATAATAGACAGATGAAAGAAAAGCTCAGTGAAGAGGTTTCTCCGTTTAGAAGAATCAAAGACTCACGTGCTTGTTTTCCACAGAACAATTTGCTTGATTTCTTGAAAGAGAAGCTGTGATTTCAAGCAGGAGAAACTGCATCTTTGATTGCATTTGAACCATAAGATTGAAGAAAGTTATCTTCCACAGTAGGAACAACCACTCCATTTTCTCTCGTTGACCCATAATCACTTAGCCTGTTCATGCTAAGAGGCTTATCTCCAATATCTCCAGTTTCGGAAACACAATCACTTTCACCATCTTTGTTGATTTGGGAAAATGAAGCACCCAGTAGATTAAATGAACGGCTGCGATTCGACGAGCCTGCACTGCTTGTTTGAGAACATGATTCAACTCGCCGCAAAATAAAATCATGATTCACTTGATCCATGGCCATCTGACATGAACAAGTCTCAATATTATTTAAATTCAAATAACAGTAAAATCACTAACTTACGTACTTTCCACAGTTCTTCTCCTTCGCCCACCCCCCACTTTGTGCCCGTGCTCAATAATAACAAGATACTTAAATAATTCCTCTTGTTAAATTCTCTAACTCTATCAACTTTTGTCAAAAGAAAGGAGATGACCGGAATCTAAACACGTCGAGTAGGACAAATCCAATGTGCATATGTGACAGTTCGCCATGTGAAGGCAATGAGGATCTACTGTGAGGGTCTAACTCATACTAATGAGAGTGCACAATCTTACATCGTTTGGGAGAATAAAAAATGCATTGTTTATAAGTAAGGTTGAGCTAGCTAAACCAAGGGACTCTACAACATCTCTTCGTGAGAATTTGTTCCACTTTCATCGTACGGCTGCGGTCAGGTAAAGAATTTGTCAAAAGTTACCAGCTAGGAAGATGGTAGTTATTAACTAGACTAGAGCAAGGCTAGGTGATGGTTTCAGTAAGAAGTAAGCTTCCGGTGACCATGTGTCATAAAGTTATAACAAAACATCTATTGCACCATGTCTATGTATGTATGTATGTATATTCACAGTTTTAATGTGTTGAGCTAAATATGGAGCACCTCTAGTACAAGGCGCAGTCGCGACTTATGATCTTGTCTTCGAAGAAACTAGGCTGCAGGTTGGCTATTTGAGTCCTAACACCCAAACAGGCACGGAGTAGATTAAAATCCCCAAGCCGAAAAAAACACATATGGTTGCTGCCGCATATGCATACGCCCTCCATGGCTCATTACTTTCTCTCATCGCGTTAAACTCGGCAATGAACGTCGAGACCGTGCTCAAACACCCCAAAGTTCCGAACTCAATGCCCGAGACCACTATTTCGCACGTCTCTGTCTTCACCTACAAGAGTTTTAGTTTGATTTACAACCGTCACATATTCAAATGAAAACGTTAAAATTAACAAATATTAAAAATCTCACCACTTTCTTCAGTGGATAGAGCTGCCATGATACAAGCTGCACCCACATTAGCAATTAAGGTTCCGAATGAAAATGTTAAAATTAACAAATATTAAAAATCTCACCACTTTCTTCACAGTGGATAGAGCTGCCATGATACAAGCTGCACCCACATTAGCAATTAAGGTTCCGAATGGCACCCATCTTAGCACCATGTCTTTTCCTAATCCACGTCCGTTGAGTCGAGCCAAGAACCACCTGGTCCACACTCCAGGCGGTCCGACCAGGCAAGCCAGCCATAGCTGAGCTCCATTGCTATCCGTGTTGAACTCCCGCTGAACAAATACTCCACTTATGCTCCATAAGAAACCCAACATCGTTACCAGTACTACTATAGAGGCTAAGTGACGCTTATAAGTGTTTACTCTCCAGTTGATGCCAGAAATAATGCTTAAATTCTTTGTTTTACAAAGCCACTTGAAGCCCTTGGCTGTCTCGATTCCGAAAATTATTGAATATGCTGCAAGAAACAATCCTGCGAATATGATAAGATATGAACTACATTATCTACTTCTATAGGCCAGAGATGCTATAATGGAAATTTTGCTTCTGATTGATCACATAGTCAATAATCATACTCATATCTACTCTTTTGATATCTGGTATTACCAAACAGAAACCCGAGTATGGAAGATACACAATGCCCATAGACGCAGAGATCGAGCATTTTCTGATTCCAGCCACTAAAAGTTGTAAGGCTTCCTAAGCAGCCAGTGCTCAGTCCAATGGCCAGATATTCCGAGACTCTTGATATATTGGCTTTGAAAACAACTCCAAACCATCCCATTAAAAATGAGCCAACCTGCATTAAAACATAGCTTAAATTTTGCTCCAAGGCAATAAGAATTTCCAATTGGAATTTGAGTTGTAAAATACAGGAGCATGAGAGACTGATGTCGAACAAATTAGATACAGTACTATAGGTAAAGATAAATTTAATTATTCAAATTTTTTTTTATCAGGTGGATCCAGTTTCAACATGAATCACAGATGAGAAAGCATATTGAAAAAGAAAATATTGCTCATTGCAGATACTAATAAGAAGTAGAAAGCTTGATAACTTAGCATCTGAAATACATTCATTTTCGATTCGTAACCCTACGAAAGTTCTACTCCGAATTACTTAGTCTGCTTTGCTCTAGTGTTTGTCCATGTGAAATTGCAAAGGAAGAAAAATAAGAGAGAGAGAGAGAGACCATGATGGAAGGAAGATCAAGATACAAAAGGCTTTGATCACTTGTCACAGCAGCAACTTTCAGGCCAAACACTGTTTGGAGTAAATATCTCGTTAAAATCTGCAGCATATCTTCCGCCAATCATCATTTCCAATGAAGGGATTACTCCACAAATTTACCAAATTAAACAAGGTAAGAACTTTTTAATCTAGAGAAAGAAAAAAGAAAATCCTAAACATATATAAAGTAATTAACAGCTTATGCAATTATAGAATATATTCTCGGCTCATGTGCATACACAAGTAATAATTCACTGTTTTTTGAAGGTCGAGATGAATAACAAGATTCATGACAGTCATTAAAACATATTATAACCCATCATAGTGAAATTTATTGGTGAATCTTGTAAACTGATGAGTTATAGGAGAGAAAAAGGGAGATTTCATACTGTCAAAATAGCTTTCTCTACGGAGGAAAACAATTGAAAAAGCATGTTACCCCAAGAATCCCAAATACAGCCAAATGAAGGAGACATGAAATATACTCCACAAACTTCGAAAAATCTCTTTTATTTTCCTGTCCAAAAACCGCAAATGTTAGCAGAACAATCCAACAAAATCAAAGACAATTCACGATATATTACACGTCCAAGTTATTACTGCCTAGCAAAATAATAGACAGATGAAAGAAAAGCTCAGTGAAAAGGTTTCTCAGTTTAGAAGAATCAAAGACTCACGTCCTTGTTTTCCACAGAACAATTTGCTTGATTTCTTGAAAGAGAAGCTGTGATTCCCTCGTGTAGCCGGGAAGCAGGAGAAACTGCATCTTTGATTGCATTTGAACCATAAGATTGAAGAAAGTTACCTTCCACAGTAGGAACAGCCACTCCATTTTCTCTCGTTGACCCATAATCACTGAGCCTGTTCATGCTAAGAGTCTTATCTCCAACATCTCCAGCTTCGGAAACACAATCACTTTCACAATCGTTGTTGATTTGGGAAAATGAAGCACCCGGTAGATTAAACGAATGGCTGCGATTTGACAAGCCTATACTGCTTGTTTGAGAACATGATTCAACTCGCCGCAAAACAAAATCACGATTCACTTGATCCATGGCCATCTGACATGAACAAGTATCAATATTATTTAAACTCAAATAACAGTAATAGTGAAGTAGAATAAGGGGATTGAGGCTAGCATAGTGATGATTCGATGCAGTTGCGGAGATCATGCATATTCATGGATATTTTTAAGCTATTCTAACTACTAAATAAATTTTAACTATAAGAACAAGTTGGGTGACCAACTCCCTAATCGACCAAAACCAAAACAAAATCAGACATACTTGTGAAAATAATTGTCATATTTGAAGGTCAGGTGAGACTAAATTACGCGTAAGATGCAGCCGATAATGAAATCTAAAGTGACTTTATGAACCTTTTAACTGCCATATAACTTTAATCACAAACAACCTTAATTACAATTTAGAGGAACAATCCTAAGAACAACTAGTTTTCACATGAGAAATGCACCATTTAGGAAAAAGAAAATGTAAAAGCAACTGTCATATATTGAAATAGAATGATGAACTTTATGCTTATTTTGTTTTGAGTAAGGTCGTTTTGAATTAATTATTCATATTTGCAGAAACAAACTCTCAAACAGTCAAATATTACTTGTTTATAGCAAGTGGAGATTAAAAGGGGAAATTCAGTAGTATCAGAAGATTACTGAGTCATCCACTAACAGCAACAGAGCAAGGAAAAGGCCACGATGCAGAGAAGATCACCACACGTCCAGTTTATTGTATGCGAACCCCAAAAGATATTGCTTAAATCAAATAAAAAAATGAAATGGAGCGGAAATTGTCTAAAGGGAACTTTCTACAGAACCTAAATCTTAAATTATTACCAATTTGAAATTTTCGTACGAGTAAAAACACATACAGAGAATCAATAAAAGAAATACCATTGAAGCCCAGAAATGATGAAGAAATTGACTTTAACGAAAACAACTGGGCCACCACTAAAATAATGGAGCTCAAGCAAATCGAGAGAGACTGAGAGAGACAAATATGTTTGTGAGATGGAGATTGAGGTACCTTAAGATAAACGTATCAACCTTGTTCTGTTAAAAAAAAAAAAAAGATATTTGCAGAAAATGAGGAACCCGAAAGTCCAGAAAACTAAGAGATGGGTTTATCGGGGCAGAGAGGGAATTTTCTCGTCAGTTTTACCCCAAAAACAGATTACTCGATAATGGGTAAGGCTCCAACGAGGCAAACCTAAAATGGGTTTCTGTTTTCGTACGCAGCCACGATGGAGGAGAGTCAAATTCTAAGCCTTTATAATTTATGGTAAAACCAGTTTAGGCAACGGAAGGATGAGAAAGAGGAAGAAGATAGAGGGATATAAAAGAGGACAGTCCACGTGAGATTCATAAAGGAGGTGTAAAATAGGATGATCGTGATCTCGTTCGGTAAACTTTAAGAGAGTTTAAGTTTCAGTTTTCAATTTTTAGAACCAAAATCGATAAAAAAAATTTTAGAATCGGACCAGAAATCATGGTCCGATTCTAGTTTTTTCCATTATGAATTTTTTTTTTTTTTTTTTAAATCTAAATTGAAAGATGTTTGGCTTTCGGTTTATGTTTTCCTAAATTATGATACAAACATCTAAAGTGCGACTGAATTATGTATAATCTTATAATCATAGTTTCAATGAATATTCTCATACGATTAGTCCCAACAAGCGAAAAACGACATAAAAGAGAAATTCACTGTCAAGAAATCAAAGTAACAATATATAAATATATACTCGGCCTCTATACTTTTCAATATCATCACAAGCTTTTCTGGCCAGTTAAAACAAAGTTCAAAGTCATCCAAATCTAAGAACCATAATAATACCTTTGACTACAACTATTCTTGAAAATAAAAGAAGAAAAGCAGACCTCAAACGGGATGCAACCCAAGGCTTCTCGTAAGCCTTTCTGTATTTGTTCAGTATTTCATCCTCCAAGTACTTCACTCCATATTTTTCTCCTATTTTCCTGTATATCTGAATCGAAAATCGAAACACCGCCATTATTGACTGTGGGATTGAAGTGAACTAGCCCACCCAAATGTAAGTTTAATTTGGATAGAAAATTAGAGAACTTTACCCAAAACCAAGAACACGCAGAATCATCATCGAAGGAAACACGCAGAATCATCATCGAAGGAAACACGCAGAATCATCATCGAAGGAAACACGCAGAATCATCATCGAAGGAAACACGCAGAATCATCATCGAAGGAAACACGCAGAATCATCATCGAAGGAAACACGCAGAATCATCATCGAAGGAAACACGCAGAATCATCATCGAAGGAAACACGCAGAATCATCATCGAAGGAAACACGCAGAATCATCATCGAAGGAAACACGCAGAATCATCATCGAAGGAAACACGCAGAATCATCATCGAAGGAAACACGCAGAATCATCATCGAAGGAAACACGCAGAATCATCATCGAAGGAAACACGCAGAATCATCATCGAAGGAAACACGCAGAATCATCATCGAAGGAAACACGCAGAATCATCATCGAAGGAAACACGCAGAATCATCATCGAAGGAAACACGCAGAATCATCATCGAAGGAAACACGCAGAATCATCATCGAAGGAAACACGCAGAATCATCATCGAAGGAAACACGCAGAATCATCATCGAAGGAAACACGCAGAATCATCATCGAAGGAAACACGCAGAATCATCATCGAAGGAAACACGCAGAATCATCATCGAAGGAAACACGCAGAATCATCATCGAAGGAAACACGCAGAATCATCATCGAAGGAAACACGCAGAATCATCATCGAAGGAAACACGCAGAATCATCATCGAAGGAAACACGCAGAATCATCATCGAAGGAAACACGCAGAATCATCATCGAAGGAAACACGCAGAATCATCATCGAAGGAAACACGCAGAATCATCATCGAAGGAAACACGCAGAATCATCATCGAAGGAAACACGCAGAATCATCATCGAAGGAAACACGCAGAATCATCATCGAAGGAAACACGCAGAATCATCATCGAAGGAAACACGCAGAATCATCATCGAAGGAAACACGCAGAATCATCATCGAAGGAAACACGCAGAATCATCATCGAAGGAAACACGCAGAATCATCATCGAAGGAAACACGCAGAATCATCATCGAAGGAAACACGCAGAATCATCATCGAAGGAAACACGCAGAATCATCATCGAAGGAAACACGCAGAATCATCATCGAAGGAAACACGCAGAATCATCATCGAAGGAAACACGCAGAATCATCATCGAAGGAAACACGCAGAATCATCATCGAAGGAAACACGCAGAATCATCATCGAAGGAAACACGCAGAATCATCATCGAAGGAAACACGCAGAATCATCATCGAAGGAAACACGCAGAATCATCATCGAAGGAAACACGCAGAATCATCATCGAAGGAAACACGCAGAATCATCATCGAAGGAAACACGCAGAATCATCATCGAAGGAAACACGCAGAATCATCATCGAAGGAAACACGCAGAATCATCATCGAAGGAAACACGCAGAATCATCATCGAAGGAAACACGCAGAATCATCATCGAAGGAAACACGCAGAATCATCATCGAAGGAAACACGCAGAATCATCATCGAAGGAAACACGCAGAATCATCATCGAAGGAAACACGCAGAATTCCAAATCCAAAACAGAAAACACCCATAAATGTAGGCGGGGAGAGAGAGAGAGAGAGACCTGAGCGGTGGGCTGAGACGGAACAAATAGAGTGCCAACAACGCCTTTCTGTCGACCGCAGTGGTCGAAGAGAGAGTGCGACGGTAGTGTCTAGAAATAAAATAATCCATAGCCGAAACTCGTCTGTACTCTGTCGACCGTCGAGGGGCTCCAGCGGCAACGGGCGACGGCGAGAGAGAATTGAGAAGAGAAAGAACTATCGTCTGTCGATGGAGGAGCCAGGAGGGTTGGTAAATTAGGGTTATAAATTATAATGGTCCGATCCAGTTTTAATGGTCTTCTGTCATTAGACCTAAAAATGGAACCATGATTTAATGGTCTTCTGTCATTATAACCGAAATACTTTATTTTATGTTCAAAACCGACCAGAACCGGACCAAATATGTCGGTTTTGATCCGGTTCTTTGGTCCGGGTCTATTTTGCACACCCCTAGTGTAAATAAGGCTGAACTACAAAGAGGCCTTCATTGTACCGTTTGTATGTTTGGATTTGCAGAGAGTTAGTGGAGGCAGACAAGATGACGATATGCATTTAAATTTGCATCAAACATTTAGTTTCATGGCTTCATACAATTTCATGACATTCTTTTTCAATTCGCGTATGCTCATTGTTAGCCAAACTCCTAATTCAAAACTCCACCAACGAATTTTATTAGAGAATTCAAAAAATAAAAAAAAATTTAATGCTACAGTATCGTCTACAACATTACCTCGAGATTACAAGAAAAGTGATATTTCTCTCGAAATCTCTCTCACTTTTTTTTCTCTCTTATTTTCTCTCTAGCTTTTCGCACACCAGATCTGATTTACTCTATTGTTTATTTTTATCTTTTTGTCAACCCTCTAACTAATCTATTTGAAAATAAATGAGAAACTATCGATTTTAACTATGTACTATATCTGTAATTTCAGGTAGCCCCCTCTACTAAAAAAATTGACAAACCAAACCACGTATTATGATTCCGTTATTAATCTGGACCTTTTTATTTTTTCCATCAACACCCACGTTAAGTCACGTGGGAGCTTCAAATTTTCCAGAAGAGTAGCCCTAAAAGTCAATTTTGCTTCCTCCCCCTCATCCCCTTTTCTCTCGACAACTTAATTTCTCTGTAAGTCTCTCTCTCTCGTCTCTCTCTCTATCTGTATTGACACAGAGCAATCCTTTTGAATTAGGTATTGTTGCATAAACTTGTGGGTATTTAAAAAGCAGACAGATTCGTGAAAAATTTTAGAAAGACAGACTTTGGGACATAAAAGGTGTGTACATCTTCTCTCTTTTTCATACTCTTCACATGTTCGTTGTTGTTTACTTGAGTATAGGAACGAAGCAACTTGCAAAAGCCAAAATCAGTCAGAATTTTGCCTCTGTTTTAACATGTAAATGATTTTTGTGCCTCACTGGTAATTTTATTGTATTTGGAATCTAGCAGTAAATTATGATCTATCATGACAAAGTTAGATGTATTGGTGCTTTAATAATTCGTTCATTCATTCTTTGTTTTGGTAGGCTAGAGCTCGAGGTGTAGGTGTTGTTGAAATAATCTGATTGACAATGGCTTCGCATGCATCACAAATGAATGAAGGTGCTAACGGTATAGTCACGAATTATTCTTTAAATGTGGTGTTTGTAATTATACAGTATTCATTGTGTAATTTTGTAGATGATTCAGAGGTGTTGTCAAATGTTAAATGTTTTTGCAATGTAAGAGCTCGTCTTCGCACATCATGGATACCGAAAAATCCTGGTATAAGATTTTTTTGCTGTCAATACTATGCGGTAATATAACGTTAATCTATAATATCTTGTTTAAGTTATTATGTAATGTGACAATATTGCACTTGTATGAAGTTGAAATTGTGCGATTTGTTACAAATGAAATCAGGATGATGCAATTTTTTTTATGGTACGATGCAGTCATGGGGCTAGGGAAAAAGATATAATTAATGAGTTACAATAAAAAATAGAAAGCATGGAGTAGGTCCAGGAAGCTATGTTGAATAAGTGGAGGAAAAAAAGTACAATGTATTTACAATTATGGCTACTCACAATTGTATTGTTTGTAGTTTATGTTTATATCATTATATAATTTAGTGTCTGTTTATTGTGTAGAACATGATTTTATGACATAAAACTTGTGTTATGAGCATGGGGTGATTTTGCAACTTTTATCCACGAAGAAACATTGACAATGTAACAGAATTGGAGGTTGATTGTTTTCATAATACTTGGAAAAGAGTTATTTTTACAAATTAATCAATAAGCTGTTTCGAATGAGTGAACTCCTGCAAGATGAGATTATACATCTTTTACGTCGCACGAAAACATATTGAAATGTTCATGTGCGCTGATTATTTAAGCAGGATAATATGCTACATGGGTATTCTTCTGTTGCGTGGAAAGCAAATATGCAGATGTGGAACAATAATTGATAGTTGAACAGAAAATTTATGCTAATATTATGTGAGATGAACTTACATTTTCTGTCAACTACAAACAAACAACATAAATCACTATAATAACAATCAAGAAATTGACGATGAAAGACCTGCAAAACAGAATACTTGCAGTAGATGATAGGATTGATGTTTTAATGTATACAAGAATCATGTTGTAAAAATAGAATACCTCAAAACCAACACATTGGTACTACTTCCCCTTGGCCTCTTCCTCTTTCTCTTTAGGCCCCTTGGCCTCTTCCTCTACCACCCTCTCGGCCTCTTCCTCTTTCTACTTCCTTTTCTCTGCCTCTTTCTCTGCGACTTCCTCTATCTTTTTTTCTCTGCGACTTCCTCTATCTTCGCTAGTAGTCGGTCCAGATGTATTAGAATTAACTCATTCGCACCTCCTAACATTATGTCTCACACCACTGTCCATAGTGCATCTCATTACTCTATTCTTTCTAGATATTTTGGTACTATTTTCAGGCTCATCGACGTCTCTAATCCTCTTTTTCCTTGGTCTATCCGGCTGTTTTCTTGTTAATGGTGGGAGGATTGTAGGTGAAACAATCTCGAGCCACATACTCATCCCATTAACCGGAGCAATGTAATAAAAATACATATCTATGAAGGTTTGTCTGTGGTAATGGTCATGTACGTACTCCTCAACATCTTGTCTCAAATACCTTATGCAAGAGATTGAATGGATACAAGGCATTCCAGTCAGAGTCCACACAAAGCAACTGCAACTTAAAATATTCAAGTCCACGATATATTGCTCATTTCTGTCCGAGACCTTGAACCAATTCCCTCCTACAGCTATATAGGATCAGTTTCTTGAAGCATATTCCAACTTTGTAAGCTTTTTTTTTATGCGAGGACATAGTAATCCCATGCACGCCTACTTTTGTCTTTGCTTCTGTGGTAATATTGTCATTAGACATTTCCTTATCATCTCAAATAAGGTCAAAATAGACTTGTCTCGAGCAGGTAATATCAAAGCGTTAAAAGACTCACTTAGGTTGTTGAGCCTCATATCACATTTCAAAATTGAACTAAAGACATACTTCGACCAATACTTTGGATGTGTTTTACACCAAGCTGTGTAGACTACCTTGTCCATTACTTCTAATTTGTTCATTTTCCGCTTGAATGCATTTGAAGTGGTCGTCATTAAAGCTTTCTATAGGACTTCCTTATACATCTTCCCAGGAAACTTGTTCTTGAAATTGTTGTACAAGTGTCTCAAGCAAAATCAATGCTCATAATGGGGCACTATCTTCTCGAGAGCAGGAACCAACCCCTGCAAAATAAAAATGGAATAGTCATAAATAACAAATTTACATATTGTTGCAAATACAATACAAATGTAAAATGGAATATTTATAATACCTTTTGTTGATCATAAATGAAAGTCCATGTTAATTCGCTAAACCTTTGTATGTCATTCATCAATTGTTGTAGAAACCATTTCCATGAGTCTTCGCATTCACTCTCCACGACCACAAATGCTACTGGATATAGTCCATCATTCCCATCGATCGACACAGCTATAAGTAGTTGTCTTGTACACTGTCCTTTCAAATGACACTCATCCAAACATATCACCTGTCTTCCTGCAGTTACCAATCTGTCTCTACATGCATGTAAACACATGTAAACTCTCTGGAATCTACGTGATGTTAACAGAGGCACCTCCTGTAATTCAATAACGAATGTGCTGCTAGGATTAGACCTGCGAATCTTAGCTACATAACGTCATAAAAGTTTGTATTGCTCAGCTGCATCACCATCATTCATCAGTCGTGCTTTGTGTCGGGCTCTGTAAGCCAAGATCGGTGTAGTGGTTACGTTTAATTCCCTATGCACAGTTTCAATAATGGAAGGAATCTCCCAATCTGGTTAGCTCTTAAACCTCATTAAGTGCTCCTGAGCAACCCACTTTGATGTAGCCAGCCTATTTTGCACGATCTGTGGACATGTGTACATTATTGAGCGTTCTTATTTGGAAACTTTGTTCGCTGCTTAATTTGGATGGGTACAGCACCCACTTACAACCATCCGTACATACTGCTCTTATTTTCATTTTCTCACTTTTCACAAATCGAATCTCATAACCATGCTTCACAGCGTATTCATTCACAATATCTTTGATCTTTGTCAATAAACTAAAAGTCATCCTCCTCCTCATCATTTTCCTCCTCCTTTTCGAACTCATCGTCCTCAAAATCTTCAGCATCCTCCTCATTTTCCACATCTTTGTACAACACTTTTTCCTCCTCATTGCACCCATTATAAGCATCCCCATCAGCAACAACCAAAGCCAAATTACTAGGAATTTCATCCTCCACAGTTTTAGAAGAAGTCTGAGGCCCATCTCCACAGACACTACTATTACTACTCTTTTCACCAACTTGGTCCCTGATGTCGATATACTCCACAAACACTTTCACATATCTCATATCATTTATTTTTTTTTTACCATTGCAACTACATCTTTGAAGGTTTTCAGATTCCTCAACCCCTTTGTCAGCCCATATCGTGATACACAATAATGCAACTCCTTCCATTCATGGACTCCTATCTCTTTCAGCATATCGTGGATCTCAAATATGGACAATAAGTCCCCATCACAATTTTCAACAACTTCCTTTTTGCCTCCCACATACTGTCTGCCCTTGTTTACCATAAATTTACCACAATTGATTTTCTATTGAAAATTCATCCATTGGAATTTCCTGTTAGACAAAATAACAAGTTAAAAAATTAAGAAAATTCAACTACTAAACTTCAAAAAATGGATAATGAAAAAAATGGAATGTGATAAGGCAACCAGAGGTGTAACTGCATCTTCTTTCACCCTAATCTACTGATTTTGGCTTTACACTTTTGTCATGATAGATCATAATCTACTGCTAGATTCCAAATGCAACAAAATAACCAGTGAAGCACAAAAATCATTTACATGTTAAAACAGAGGCAAAACTCTGACTGATTTTGGCTTTTGCAAGTTGCTTCGTTCCTATACTCAAGTAAACAACAACGAACATACGAAGAGTATGAAAAAGAGATAAGATGCACACACCTTTAGGTCTCAAAGTCTGTCTTTCACCCTAAAATTTCTCACGAATCTGTCTGCTTTTCAAATACCCACAAGTTTATGCAGCAATACCTAATTCAAAAGGACTGCTCTGTGTCAATACAGATAGAGAGAGAGACTTACAGAGAAGAGACGAGAGAGAGACTTCCAGAGAAGTTAAGTTGTCGAGAGAAAATTAGAGAATGTGAGGAGAGGGAGGAAGCAAAATTGACGATTTAGGGCTACTCATTTGAAAAATTTGAAGCTCTCACGTGACTTAACCTGGGTGTTGATGAAAAAAATAAAAAAGTCCCGACCGATAACAGAATCATATTACGAAGTTCAGTTTGACGATTTTTTTAGTAAAGGGAGCTACCTGAAATTACAGGCATAGTACATGATTAAAATCGATAATTTTTCAAAATAAATTAACATAAATTTTCAACAATGATAAAATAACTGTAAATCTAATTGCAAATCTAATTCAAAACAATTTGAACTAAACCAGATAAAAACGTTGAACAAAAAATTAACACATTTAAACAAGCACCATAATGTATGATCAATACATATAATTCACCATAGTACTTATCCAAATTTTTATCATTTTGATTTAATTTGAGTAGCATGAAAATTGCTCTAGCGTTGCAGTGTTTTACGTTCCATGATGAAAACTCATTATTCTTTCATTCTTCTTTTCTTCTCTTGGCTGGAGCTTCAACCATGAAAATTGAGCCTTTTCCACCAACTTGGCTCTAAATCATCGCATCATATACAATGACGACCATCCAAAGTCTGTCTGAATGAAGCCATCTCGTGCTAGCGAATTACTAGATTCCTTAAGTGAGGCTAGCTCCAATAAAAACGTTACTTGAGCATGATTTTAAAGGTACAGAATCATTTGTCCTATACGATCAACTACATTTTGACTTACAATTACATTAAATAGATAGACGATATCGTATAAATAAAAAAGACAAACTAGTTACAAAATACGACAAGAGTTATGCAAAATAAAATCCCAACTACATGATAAAGTCGTGCATAGAGGACATCATAATTAACTTATTGAGTCTGAGTTTAGTCGTTGTTGCGTCGAACTTCCAACACGGCAACATCTAAAACAGATAGTATATACTTTTAGCTAACACTCAGTGTTGGGACACTAATCACATGAAATTGCTTGGTCAAACGTATAACACTTGTGGGTTTCAAGAGCTAAACACAATATATGTGTTCACATGAGTTACTAAGGAACAACGGGAAATTAGATCTCATAGAATTCAATTCCCGTTCCTCCGCCATCCATCGGGCTGACTAGTTTGGCTCATCAAGTGATCTATCCTCAACTTGTATATGAAAAGTAAATACTTGGTCGGTCAATGCGAGACTCTTTCTGAGTTCAGAGTAGCCCGCCCAACTCCACTGACTCTCATAACCTCGGTTCCTTTTTCTGAAGGGGTGCTCTTGGCCCAGTCAATATTGCTTATTCCGATGTTTATCAATGATGGTATACAATCGGTTTATGTACTAATGGGGATCTTTATACTGGAGTTTTTCTTTTTTTGATTCAGGACCGCGAGAGTTGAAAAAGGTTATTTTTCTTTCCTATACTTATAGTTATTATCGTTAATTGAATGATAAATCATAGATCGAACTGCCGAATAGGAAAAATGCAGTGCTATCAGGCTTACTCTCCTAGTGGCTCGGCTTGGTCTCGCTCCCTTCCCGCACTATTCCTCCCCACTCAAAAGAGCGATTGAGAATCTCGAGAAGCTTTCTGAACGCCCTAAATCGCGAGAACCATAGATCTTGGGAAGACCAGTACTTTCCTATGGAAGAATGCTCCCAAGCTGAAATACAAGAAAACTCGACTGCAAACTCTTACCTCGCCTGGGAAAACTTTTGTTTCACATTTCCGGAAAGACCACCTATTTGTTCGTTAACCAGCTTCGGCACGAAAGAATAAAAAAGCTCTACCAAGGATTGGCCTAATTCACGAATTGATAGGAAGATACTGAACTTTTGTATTTTAAAATGTCAGGAGTCCATTGATGAGAAGGGGTTGGGGAAAGCTTGAACCCAATTCCTACAGTGATGAATATAAGTGCGATTGAAATTCCAAGAGAGTTGTACATTTGTGTATTGAGAAGACCATTTACTAAGACTTAATGCCATTGATTCAATTCAATTAGTACCAAAAACGCAAGCCATTCGTATTTATAAATCCACAAAAATAAAATAATCAAGTTGCACACACCATTTAAGGGATAGAGAATAAGAGAGTTACTAATTCATGATCTGGCATGTACAGAATGAAAACTTCATTCTCGATTCTACGAGAATTTTTATGAAAGCCTTTCATTCGCTTCTCTTCGATGGAAGTTTTATTTTCCCAGAATGTATCCTAATTTTTGGCCAATTGATACAGTTAGAGGTTGATTCCTCAATTAGTAGGACTTCTAGTAGATTTTAGATTACATGTAGATGAAAATCTACCTATTGTAACAGAGGCGCGAGTAATGTATTGATATACACACGGAGATATCGAATGAAACTGAATTTATTGATCATTAGATATAATTCAATTAAGATATTGTATGAAAGTAGAATTTCTTTTATATCTATTTTGATTTGATGAAAACGTGAATTCCCAACCATTTATGCGTTGGAGATACCGTTTCTTATTTTGTGCGGCCCTTTGGTTTGGGCACGCCTCCTACGCTTACCACTCACCTACGCTCTTGCACATGCCCCCTTCGGGCAATACGGCATAATACGCGAAGCAGCTGAGCGTCTTCAATCGCTATATTCTTGCGATAGCGAAAATTTTTTGTTTTGTTGTCCTCATCACTGGAATCATTTCTATGGTAAGAACCAATCAAATAATTTTATTATATCCCCGTCTGGAGGATTTGCGAATCCCTACTGCTTATGTGAAAACTTTTCAAGGCCCTCCTCATGGTATCCAGGTTGAGAAGCTCTTGGTGAGGAGACCTTAAGATAAGTTGCTAAAACAAACGGGAGGGGAGGCTCGATTCGTTCAGTCAAATTCCGAAGAAAGCCATGGTGTTCATATTTGGCAGCAGGTGGATCCATTTCTTTGGCCCCTTCAAAATGCGGGCAGGGTGAAGCTAGGCTGAGCCCTGTGTCAATGAAATTTCAACAGATCCAAAGTGACATCCCCATCCTTTAATTGCTCACTGCCGAATTAACAGCAACATCATCTGTCCATCTTAATAATTCTGGTGGATACCGACTATAAACAGCCTTAAACGTGGTCACTTTTCATGCCAATCCAAAACAATTCAGGTTGAAGTCCTCTATACGTTTTCCAAATTCCTGAGTGGTCTCACACTGGACTGGAATGAAATAATTCCAGAATCTTCGGAATCCACAAGAATTGTTGAGATCAAACTCTTCTAGACTTAAAAAACAGCTGATTATTGAATAAGGAATACCCTGACTTTGTGAGATGACCCTGCTGCAATTCTTTTTTAATATTACTCAACACCGCATCTTGATCAATCTGTTTTTCAAGCTCCTCCTTTTGTATCACGCCGGCAAGAGACAAACTCATCAATTCCATTGTTTCACAACCTCCATCTGCAACCCTCAACCGTGCATAGTCGCAGGAAAAAACCTTGCCCTTCATGCTATATCGTTAACATTGCTTTGAGAGAGATTTAGAGTTCCACCCAATGTTGGATCTCCTTCAATACGAACATGTTTTCCACCTATATTGCACTTCATGGTCAACATTTTCCAATTGACATGCATATCTCCAGTAGACTCTAGCCAATGCATACCCAAGATTACCTCCGAATTTCAGAGTTCAATGGGTAAAAATTCCTTCCTTTCTTTCATTAGGGGTTTTCTTTTTTACCTTCCTTAAGGGCGGCAGCCCCCTCTCTCGTTGTCCCTTCCTGCTCAACCATGTTCTCTGTCATTTTTTCTTTTCCCTCTTCCATTTAGACTTCTATAACCTCTGTTGGCAAAGTCCCTCCTTGCGCAATCTTCACTACTTTCTCTAACTCCACGAAGGTCTCTTCTTCTATTGTTGAATCTCCATGCTCGACCATCATCTTTACGACGACCTTGTCCTCCTTCGTATCTCCTTGCCTGAGTACAGTCTGCACCTCGACTTCCTCGCCTGCAACCAATCTTTCTTTTTCGGACATCATCCCTTCGATTCGACATTTCACCTGCAACGAAAATTTGAGAAACCGAAAAAAAAAACAACGAGAAAATAATCCTAACATCATTTTTTCATTTTCTTTTTCGGTTTCTCAATTTTGCGTTACTGGGATCTAATCCTAACATCATTGGCATCACGACTCTCCAACTGGACACATCCTTCCGGTGATCCGAGTTTCTAATTTTACACTATCCTTGCCTCGGCGCCGCCTATGCTCAACATAAATTACAACCTTTTAGTAGTCGAGGTTGGACGCAGCAGCATTTCCCACAGTGCAACATCTAACTCAATATGCAACTTATTGAGTCTGAGTTTAGTCGTTGTTGCGTTGAACTTCCAACACTGCAACATCTAAAACAGATAGTAGATACTTTTAGCTAACACTCAGTGTTGGGACACTAATCACATGACATTGCTTGGTCAAATGTATAACACTTGTGGGTTTCAAGAGCTAAACACGATATATGTGTTCAGATGAGTGAATGCTTGATCTTTAAAAAAAATACTGATCATCTAAAAATAACCATGTGCCGTTGAACCTTTTTACGTATTTGATCTTTATAATTCATTGTGTATTGTGGAATGTATGATTTGAGTCTTATGATAGATCCTCCTGTGTGAACACCGCAAGTTCAAGAGTTCATTCATTGAATTGCCGTGCTATTGCAAAGATCTAAATGGGTACTCGCTCTCATTCGGCTTCAGAAATCCAAACGTCGAGACTCAAGGCTTCGATAACCAAGCGCTGATAGAATGTAGCACTATGAACTATGCAGGGAAACTTAGACAATGTTACAGACCGTGTGCCGTGACCCATGACACTAATGACATAGTGTGAACTATGAAAAAAGAAAAACAAATCTTTTACATATCAGTTGGCTTGCGACCTCGTAAACCAACACTGCAATGCTGGTTATTCTGCAATGCTGGCTTGCGACCTCCTTCAGACCAAGTTCAAAGTAATACAACATATTCGTGTGTGCCTGTGTCTAAAACTGGAGCAACAAATTGCCAACCCTTGCATCAAAGATGTAATAGAACTTCTAAAAGTGATGCCAGACAAGGCTGTTTAAAGAGAGTATTCACATTCCACAAACAAATTTTTTCACAGCGACAAACATCCTCTACTTCTCTAAGAGTATTAAAGAACTGACCATGAATCTTACAACTCAACCCAATCTAAACCACTATATATTTCATGGGTTTTTGTATTTGATTTTACGTATAGACCTGGCAAGGCTTAAAAAAGCAAAAGAAATTTCATCCATTGATTATAACAATTTTCTTCTATTTCACCCTCCGAAAAGCGCAGCCAATCCTCATACATACACATCATGCACAAAACCATATAAAAGCCATTTCCACCGGCTAAAAATTACAAAAAACCAGGAAAAAAAAAAATTCAAAGGGTTACCTACAGAAGGCCTGTGCTTCCAAATGGATTATTTGAGTGCGGATGAAGAGGCGGATTCACAGGAAATGCTCCGAACCCTGCATCACCAAAAGGGTTTGATGGGTTCATCATCAAATGCTGCGGATGCTGTGGCTGTGGCTGTGGCTGAGCCGAAAATGTAGGCTGGTAGGAACCAAAAGGGTTTGTCGGAGGTTGTCCCATCCCTGCCATTTGCACAGATGGTGGGGGAGCAATGCCGTTGGACAAAGCAAACGGATCTTGGACCTCAAATGGATTTGGTGCAGGTACTCCATATACTGGCTGTTGAGAAGCTCTGTAAGCTCCCTCATCGTACAAACTGTTGAGAGTAAGTGTGTCCAATCCACCACCCTGAGATTGATTCAGAAAAATAATATAACAATAAATAACCAGACACCAAAATATTCTTTGCATTAGTCAGTAAAATTAGGACTCCAGGGGGAATTTATATCCCACTTTAAAGACAGTTAAGGAGAGGGTAAGTGGGGATACGAGGGCAGGGATAGTCAGAAAAGAAACGTTCCAAGAGTTTTCAAAGATTTTAAAATAAGCAACACTGTGAAGGAAAACGACATTTTTTAAGAAGCTTTCAATCCCTTGAATCATTAGAATATTTAGATTTAAAAAAAAAATAAAACCAGAGAGACCGTAGACTAGCTCATTCAGTATGCAACAGCTAGAAGAAGAATATATAAAATGCAGGAAACCAAATTTGGTTTTGGTTAGTTTTTCTCAGGAAAACAAGAACGGTCTGGGTAAATTAACAACCCTTTAGAGAGCCCTAATTATTGGTGCAGTCCAATATCTGTTGTGGTTCAACAACCATCACAGTACTGAATTTGGAAATCCTTCGAGTTCAATAGACAACCAAAAAAATTTCATCAAAATTTGTGGACTTTCTGATAAACCTACCCATGCTATTTCCGTCTCTAGTAGGAAAAGGAAATCTAAAAGAAAGCTACTAAGCAACGGTAGTCTGAGCAACATCCAGCTGGAGCAAGTTTCTTAGCAACTGCCGAGACTAAAGATAAGTAATTCTAACCATAGACTAAAGATAAGTTTCTGGAGCTAGTTTCTTAGCTAATTGTTGTGTACTTCAAATCAGCTAGTTAACAATCCAAAGAAACAAGGAAGTAGAAAGGTGGACACTCCAAACTCTCGAAAATCTGGACGTTAGGCTGTAACTCTTTCATTTGTCAATGAGAAAGAGGTGTGATCTTATTTCCAAGATTACCAAAAACAGTGATAGAAATTCCGTTTCTTATAACCCACGAACCATTTGTTCCATGGCTACTGGTAGACAACGGACATTTAAAATAGACAACAAAAAAAAAAAAATTAAATAGGAAAAGATCCTACCAATTGCCTTTCATTTACTGCTGAGATGTTGCTGCTTGGAGTGGAGACGAGGGCCAGCTCCCATCCAGTTGGATCAAAATCCTTCTCTTGAAATGCGTTAGAATTAAATGTGGGGGCACTATCTGAGAACAAGGAAGTCGAATCACAGTTAACATATTGCAATAAATAATATCTAAAACAAATTAACTTAAGACAGAAAAGTAGGGAAAAATACTTGACTCAGTGGGGACTATGGCTAAGCCAAAGCATTACTTCTTCATAGCAGATACATCAGCCGTTGAAAAATTCAATCCCTGAACACGCCAGTGACAGTCATAAGAAGATGAAATGTGAAAGAAACGAAATAACAGGAAAACAAGAACGGTCTGGGTAAATTAACAACCCTTTAGAGAGCCCTAATTATTGGTGCAGTCCAATATCTGTTGTGGTTCAACAACCATCACAGTACTGAATTTGGAAATCCTTCGAGTTCAATAGACAACCAAAAAAATTTCATCAAAATTTGTGGACTTTCTGATAAACCTACCCATGCTATTTCCGTCTCTAGTAGGAAAAGGAAATCTAAAAGAAATCTACTAAGCAACGGTAGTCTGAGCAACATCCAGCTGGAGCAAGTTTCTTAGCAACTGCCGAGACTAAAGATAAGTAATTCTAACCATAGACTAAAGATAAGTTTCTGGAGCTAGTTTTCTTAGCTAATTGTTGTGTACTTCAAATCAGCTAGTTAACAATCCAAAGAACAGGAAGTAGAAAGTGTGGACACTCCAAACTCTCGAAAATCTGGACGTTAGGCTGTAACTCTTTCATTTGTCAATGAGAAAGAGGTGTGATCTTATTTCCAAGATTACCAAAAACAGTGATAGAAATTCCGTTTCTTATAACCCACGAACCATTTGTTCCATGGCTACTGGTAGACAACGGACATTTAAAATAGACAACAAAAAAAAAAAAATTAAATAGGAAAAGATCCTACCAATTGCCTTTCATTTACTGCTGAGATGTTGCTGCTTGGAGTGGAGACGAGGGCCAGCTCCCATCCAGTTGGATCAAAATCCTTCTCTTGAAATGCGTTAGAATTAAATGTGGGGGCACTATCTGAGAACAAGGAAGTCGAATCACAGTTAACATATTGCAATAAATAATATCTAAAACAAATTAACTTAAGACAGAAAAGTAGGGAAAAATACTTGACTCAGTGGGGACTATGGCTAAAGCCAAAGCATTTACTTCTTCAATAGCAGATACATCAGCCGTTGAAAAATTCAATCCCTGAACACGCCAGTGAAAGTCATAAGAAGATGAAATGTGAAAGAAACTGAAATAAAGAAAACAAGAAATGGTGTCTTACTAATAAATCGCCAGTATCTTGAATGTTTTTGGTAGGTTGTGGATCAGGAAACACGGCAGCCTCCACATGAGGGATGGGATCATTATCTTGGGGAGGAGCCTGTTCTTCACTAATTAAATTGCCGTCTTCGGATGTAGATTCCTCTGGTTTATACGTCAGTTGCAGCTGTCCACAATGACAAGAAGAGGGTTAGTTGAAAGTGAATCAACAAAAGCACCAAGCAAATGAAAAAATTTCAACCGTACATAATATCTTCATTTAAGCATCTGCTTCTCAACAGTAAAAAAATGTATACGTACTGTGTTCATTAAAAGTATTTCAAGATAAATATACAGACCAGTGGCTCTGTAGGGACTGTGACTACTCTTGGCGCTTCTCTAATATATTCCTCCATTGTGTTAAGGAACGATTGCGGTGGCTATAAATGTCAACATAGTATATCAAAGACTAATTTGAAATGTCATAAAGCCAAAATAACTCAAGAAAAGTAACACATTGAACTACTGGAGTATATTGAATACCTCTCTTAAAACAGGAAACTGGAAGTTTCTCGCAAGTTCTAACCCTTTGCAAAAATCATAGAAATCGGAGAGACTACCAGCCTGTGGGAAAAGTTGACTTCAGCATACAAGTTTACGAAGTAAGAACGGGCACCCTTACTGAAAAAACAAGCAACTATTTCTGAAAGCATTTTTGGATAGATATTATAGATTTGGATATCCTTAAAAAGTATTTTGTCATTGAGCTGTAGGCTATACTGAGGGACTTGCGGAAAAATGATGAGGTTGGAGTTTATTTGACCTCCCCTCCCGGTTCAGCATTTTCATTAATAAACTGTGATTATTCAGAAAAAAATACTATGTCTAAACCTGTTGACCAGCTCGTTTATAGATATCAAGGGCCGTCATAGCTTCATGTCTTGGCATCTCAAAAAACTGCAGAAAACAATATTATACTTAGAAAATCACACACTAAAAAAACAGTATCAATGTATTTGCATACATTCAAAAATGCTTTTATAATTTACCTTGTCAACAAGATTGATAATTCCATCGTTAACTGCACAATAAATTTTAAAGCTCTCTTTCAATACCTGAAAATTGCCGAGACATACAATCAGTAAATTCAGCTATTAATCCTATTACATACAATATTTGAAGCCAGTCAAAGAGACGCATAGTGCTGTGTTAGGACTAATTCCAGAATCAATAATGAAATTATTGAGAAACTCTGGAAATCAACTTCCAGAGGAATTTTATTGAATTTTACAAAAAATCCCCAGGATTTCAAGAGCCTGGTCTCTCCACAATTTTCACCCACTAACTTCCTAACCCCTTTACACATCATATCCCTTCTTTACACATTTCCCCAGCTCAATAGCAGCTCCTTGATATGATAACTGTCAGTTGACAGTTAAAACTGACATCCCTTCAACTAACTGCTTCCCTCCAACTCTTCCGATGGCTTCTTCCTTGTTGTATAGGTAAATTTCAAGGATGGCCTCTTATCATTACTCCCGGGCCAAGCACCTTGTCCACTAGTTGGAAAGCAGGAAATTGGAGACGAATTTGCTCAATTCCTTCCCAAGTCGCTTCAAAGGCTGGAACATCTTTCCATTTTGATCAACACCAATCTTTTATGTTCATCATTCTTATCCTGACAAACATTTAAAAGGACTCTGGCTCCACTTTTTCATTCTAAATCTTCTGCCAAAAATGGTGACAGAGGAATAGAATCTTTAATCTCCCAACCACTGGCTTAAGTTCTGAAACATGAAATACAGGATGTATTCTTGACGAATCTTAAAGCAATAACTTGTAAGAACCCTTTCCCACCTGCAAAACTTGAGAAGGACCAAAAAAACTTTGGAGACGATTTTTCATTAGCTTTTTTAGCCAATTACTTCTGACAAAATGGTTGCAATTTAAGCCAAACAAAATCGCCCTCCTGGAAATTCAATTCCCTCCTCTTCTTATTAGCTGGAATGGACATTTTCTGTTGAGCCCTGTGTCAATGAAATTTCAACAGATCCAAAGTGACATCCCCATCCTTTATTTTTTCACTGCCGAATTAACAGCAACATCGTCTGTCCATCTTAATAATTGTGGTGGATACCGACTATAAACAGCCTTACACTTATATTGACACATGATAAGATGTGTTGTACCAGTGCAACCAACGATTCCAAGTTCTAGGTTTATCCCCTGTGAAGCATCTCAAATAAGTTTCGAGGTACAACATTCGTTTGGAGGTGGTAAGCTGAAATGAACTTCAACATGGTGCCTTTAGCCCTGAATAACTCTTGCCAAAAATTACTTAAAAACTTTTTGTCCTCATCTGAAACTATCTGACTTTCGGAAGCCATAAAACCAGAAAACAGACTTCAAAATACCTGGACTACAGACAGTGCTGCATTCGGGTGATGTAACGCATGAAAGTGAGAAAACTAACCAAGTCAGTCTACCACAATGAACAAAGTATGAAATCCCTCAGATTTCAGTAATTTTTCAATGAAATCCATAGAAATATCTTCCCAAATGTTATTGGGTATGGAGAAGGCTGAATCAAACCCCCAGGAGATAACCCTTAATTTTTTTTCTCTGACAGACCGTCCATTGTTTGACAAAATCCTTGATATCACTTTTCATGCCAATCCAAAACAATTCAGGTTGAAGTCCTCTATACGTTTTCCAAACTCCTGAGTGGCCTCACACTGGACTGGAATGAAATAATTCCAGAATCTTAAGAATCCACAGGATTGTTGTGATCAAACTCTTCTAGACTTAAAAAACAGCTGATTATTGAGTAAGGAATACCCTGGCTTTGTGAGATGACCCTGCCGCAATTCTTTTTTAATATTACTCAACACCGCATCTTGATCAATCTGTTTTTCAAGCTCCTCCTTTTGTATCACGCTGGCAAGAGACAAAATCATCAATTCCATTGTTTCACTACCTCCATCTGCAACCCTCAACAGTGCATCGGCAACTCTTTTATCACTGTCAGGTTTATATTGAACCTCAAAGTCATACCCCAAACTTTTTCTTATCCATTTTTTATGCTAGACTGCCAACATCCTCTGTTGCAGCAAGAAGATAGGTTTTTTTTTATTTGTCCTTGATGACTCTTATTTTAGAGTCATTTTATGCTAACTTTAGATAAGAAAACTTATATGAATTGAGTGATTGCAATAATAAATTGGTATGAATTATTACAATTGCCATGTAATGCTGCAGCATTAATGTTTTTTATTCAATTTGATGTATTTAATGCAGATTCTGTATTAAAAACATATTTTTCTCCTTAAATCAAATTTTATATTTTCACAATTGAATGTTATTCTTATAGTGGGAAATTCGAATTCAAATGCTGAGATTTATGGAGAGAGTGTGAAGGCAAGAATCAAGGAAGAGAAATTTGGAAAGAAGAAAAGAGAAGAAGATACATGGCATGCAAAAGAGGACAAAAAGGAAGGAAATCCAATTAGAAGAAGAAGAATTTGAAGGATGAAACACGTGGAAAGAAAAGCCAATTGGAGAGAGAGAAAAAAAAGCAACATTCTGGAAAGCTAAATAAAAAGGAAAACAATTAAAGATAATGGAGATTGGAGAGAGAAAGAGAAGATTGCATGGAGAATTAAAGGAGATATTTTTTTAAAAGGAATTCTGGTACAACTCCTTACGTGGAGAGAAGAGTAGATCCAGGGGGCATATTTTTAATATATTTTTTCTTGGAGATATGAGGTATTCTGGTGGAAGGCAATTCCAGGGAGAAGAGGATTTTGGCAAGCGGCAGAGAAGCTCTGGAACCAGAAACGAAGAACGCCGCTTTGCTGGATTTTTCTAAACTCTATTCTTTTTATGTTCTTGCAAATTCTATTTTTATTTAGTTTTATTTTAATTATGTTTAGTAGCTAATTTCTATTTCTTGGTTAGGAGAGAAAGTACTCATTACATGTTTTATGCCTGATCTATGAATGCTACGTATTTTTCATTGAATGATTTCTCATGATTTTAATTGCTTAATTCAATTTATGTCGATAGACAATTTTGATTTCACATATTCCTATTGTATCGATAGGTAAATAGGAATTAAAGATGCATGAGAAATTGAATAGATTAAAAGTGTTGCAAAATAGCTAACATTAATCTATTTGGCATTTAAGAATAAGTTCACAAGAAAATTCAGTTTAAGTTTTTGTCTTTTCAAAATCGAAAAGAAAATTCCAAAACGAATTTATCTAGGCAATTCGACGGAACCCTAGAAATATAAGAATTCTTGCTGTTCTGTGATTAATACTGTAGCATTGCTTATGCATTTTTGTTTGGAACATTCTTTCGTGATATTCCTTGTTTAATTCAATTCATATCGACAGATAGTTTGATGTTTCATGTTTATATTTTATCGACAGGTAAATATAAATGTTAAGATGCACGATTGATTAATTGGATTAATATGTTACAAGGTAGTTAACGTTAATTCGATTGGCGATAAGAATAGAGCATATAGAAAATTCAATATTAGTTACATCCATTCAAAGTCGAAGGAAATTCTAATTTGAATTTATCTAGGCAATTCGAAAGAATCCTAGAATTATTTAATTCTTGCTGTTCTTGGACAATGCTGCAGAGCATTACCATAGCATCAGTGTAAAATCATTGTAATGAAGAAATCGATCCTAGCCAAGGCTTTTATTTATCGTTTTTACCTCGTTTACTCTGATTTATTTTGTTTCATCGCAATTCTGATTTTATTTCTATTTATTTTTATTTATCATCTCAATATTTTTATAAGATTTTTATAGCAATTTAAATACAATTAACATTATCCTCGTGGGATCGATACTTTACTTACTCTATTACTTCGTTAGCGACACGTGCACTTGCGTGTAAGTGTGTAAAAACACTAACAAGTTTTTGGCGCCGTTGCCGGGGATATTGCTTAGTTGTGATTATTTTGCTATAATTATCTTATTTTATTTTACGTTATTTTATTTAATTTTGTTTATCTATTTTCAGGTATTCTTGATTTATACCAGACGATTGAAGAATTTATATTGATAACGAGAAAGAAAAAAGAATCATGCTGAATCGAATAATTGATGACCGAGATCGACCTATTCAAGACTTTGCCATTCCCACGCTCGACGATCTGAATCATGGTATTGTGAGACCGGAATTATATGCCCCACTCGATTCGAGCTTAAACCGGTCATGTTTCAGATGCTCCAAACCATTGGACAATTTAGTGGAATAGTCACAGACAATCCCCATCGTCATCTTAAAGCATTTGGAGAAGTGAGCGACTCGTTTCATTTTCCTGGAGTTTCAGTTGAGGCATTAAGGCTTAAGCTTTTCCCGTATTCTTTAGGAGACCGAGCACGAGATTGGTTGGATAGCATCCCATCAAATACTATCACTACATGGGGAGAGTTAGCCAAGAAGTTTATCATGAAATACCATCCGCCAGTGAGGAATGCAAGGATGAGAAATGAAATCATCAGTTTTCAGCAGCGAGATGGCGAGTCACTTTATGAGGCTTGGGAGAGATTCAAGGAATTATTAAGACAATGCCCTAGCCATGGAATACCACACTGGAGGCATTTTACAATGGATTATATGGGCAAACACGATCTATCGTTGATGCTGCAGCAAATGGAAACCTATTATCAAAATCCTTCAATGAAGCGTATGATTTGCTTGAGAGGATGGCAGTGAATAGTTATCAATGGTCTTCAGAAAGATTTAACCCTACGAGGCGAGCACTTGGAATCTATGATCTGGATGAGGTGTCGGCCTTGAATGCAAGAATCGCTACGCTGGAAAATGCTATCAATTTGATGAGCACACCATCCAGGCCAACAACCAGAGAAGTTTCTTGCATCTTTTATGGAGAAAACCACGATGAAAATTCATATCCTACTCATCCGGAATCTGAAAATTATGTTGGATACAATATGAACAACAATCCATACTCGCAGACATACAATCCTGGTTGGAAACCGCATCTAGATTTTCAATGGAATTCGCAGCAGCAAAATGTTACAGCATCAACCAAACTAACTGAAAATTACACTCAAGGTTTCTCACAGCCAACTCATACTTCAATGCATCAAGAACAATCAGACAGCTTCGCCAAAGAATATGCTGCTGAGACAGATGTGATCTTGCAGAACTTGGCTGTATCAATGAAGAATATTGAGACACATGTGGGGCAATTGGCTCAATCTTTAAGCACGAGAACTGCAGGACAATTACCAAGAAATACAGAAGTGCTACAAGGATCAGAAAAAGAATATTGCGAGGCCATTGTATTGAGGAATGAAAGGGAACCTGAGATTCCAGAACAACAACAAAAAACAGAAATGTTAAAGAAACAAGAAGTGTTGGTGGAACAAGAAAATGTGGACGAAACAGGAAAGGATAATCCAGAAATTGGCATTGTAGAAATTGATACTGCAGCAATGCCACCACAGCAACGAAGTGAATTGAAAACTCAGAGTCCACCACCACCATTCCCTGGGAGAGAGGAGGAGATTCTTGGCTGTGGCGAAGACGTGAATGAGCAGCAGAGTATTTTTAATGTATCAAAAGCTATGAAGTGCCCGTACGATAACGAAGATTGCTTCAACATATCTGAAAAAATGACAATGGCAGAAACGAAGCAGTTTTCAAGGAGCCACAGGAAACATTTTGAGGTATTATTTCGAAGGAAGAATAAACCAGAAGCTTTCAAGCCATCTGTTGAAAACACACCTACTCTAGAGCTTAAGCACCTGCCATCTCACCTTAAACATCAAGTGACCATAGCATATCATTCACAAATCAAAGAAAAATGACGTATGGAGAAGTCTGGCTGAAGACTTGAAAAACTTAGCGCTACTTGGGAGGCAACCCAATTTTTCATATCCTTTTGTGTTGGTTTTTGTTTATTTTATTTTATTTTTAGTTTTTGCTTTTACTAATGTTGATGCTGCAATGCTTACTGTAGCATTAAAAAAAAAAAAAAAAAAAAAAAAAAAAAAATTTCAGGTCTGCACAATAAGGGGAAGAAGAAGAACCACACCACCATCCAAATGCTGCAAGCATAGCTGCAGCATCAGCTGAGAACACATTATCATCCAGGGAAGTCCTACTCCCTAGTTTTATTTTTGTTCTATTTTTTTTTTATGTTGATTATGTGACCTTCATTTTGTTTGGCAGTGGGGACACTGCCAACGTTTAAGTGTGGGGGTGCTAATTTGGATTGCTGTTTAGTATTGTTTGTTTAATGTGAATGTTTATCTAATTTGGATGATTAATATTTACTGTTTCTTTGGATGTTACTGTTTTAATTTTCTCTGGATGTTAATTATTTTAGGAAAATTAGTATCTGTTGATGGGTGTTTTGGTGTTGGTTGTTCTCTTTTGGTTTGTCACCTCGTTACATATATATATATATATAAAAAAATGATGATGAAATGAAGAAAAGTGCAATATAATTTCCTAATATCCTCTAATTTGGTGAGTTATTGGATTATGTTAGTGTCACTTATTATTAGAAATCAATTAAGATTTTTTTTTCCCATTAACTTAGTCGTTTCTAACACACAAACTCCTTTTGGTGCTTAGGAATCTTATCCTTTCTAGACATTACAATTATATCTAGGTGTCAATAATTTAGTGTTTGATTGACGAAATTAGCAATAAAAGACTTCTTCGAAAAAATATAGTAAATAATAAGTTTGGGGGTTATAAAAAATAAAGAATAAAAAAAAAAATAATAAAAAAAAAGGTGCAATTTCCTAATCTACTTTCAATTTCGAGTGAGCCTTTTGGATACTCGATGGGTAGAAATAAATTAGAGGAACGTTGGGAGGAACTCCGTTGCATGTTTATTGACTATACTCCTCTATTTTATATATGAGTATATTTATCTTGAGGTGACACTATTGAGTAACCGGAGGACTTCATCACCAATGTTGTCAATCGCGTAAAAAGGTAGTGTGACTTATAGATAAAGTCAATGTAAAAAAAAAAAAAAAAAATTAATCCCCTTACTTATTTAAAAAAATAATAAAATAAAAAGAAAAGAAGAAGAATCTTTGAATGCTAATGGATTTATGAAGGATATTAGAGAGTTGACATCTTATGATATGTATTGTGATTTCTAGTTTTAATTATTGAACTTAGCTATTCAAATGGAGTTTGAGCACACACACATTTTGACTAGTTTATTGGGAATTGAATCTAGATTGATCGCTTTTAATTGTGATAGTGAAATTTTTCAATAAATTACAAGTTAGTAGATATTTTGAAATTATATCGATTTTGTCAATGTTACCTTGGAAATTCATTTTTGTTTTGCATCACTCGAGGACGAGTAATGATTTAAGTTTGGGGATATTTGATGACTCTTATTTTAGAGTCATTTTATGCTAACTTTAGATAAGAAAACTTATATGAATTGAGTGATTGCAATAATAAATTGGTATGAATTATTACAATTGCCATGTAATGCTGCAGCATTAATGTTTTTTATTCAATTTGATGTATTTAATGCAGATTCTGTATTAAAAACATATTTTTCTCCTTAAATCAAATTTTATATTTTCACAATTGAATGTTATTCTTATAGTGGGACATTCGAATTCAAATGCTGAGATTTATGGAGAGAGTGTGAAGGCAAAAATCAAGGAAGAGAAATTTGGAAAGAAGAAAAGAGAAGAAGATACATGGCATGCAAAAGAGGACAAAAAGGAAGGAAATCCAATTAGAAGAAGAAGAATTTGAAGGATGAAACACGTGGAAAGAAAAGCCAATTGGAGAGAGAGAAAAAAAAGCAACATTCTGGAAAGCTAAATAAAAAGGAAAACAATTAAAGATAATGGAGATTGGAGAGAGAAAGAGAAGATTGCATGGAGAATTAAAGGAGATATTTTTTTAAAAAGGAATTCTGGTACAACTCCTTACGTGGAGAGAAGAGTAGATCCAGGGGGCATATTTTTAATATATTTTTTCTTGGAGATATGAGGTATTCTGGTGGAAGGCAATTCCAGGGAGAAGAGGATTTTGGCAAGCGGCAGAAAAGCTCTGGAACCAGAAACGAAGAACGCCGCTTTGCTGGATTTTTCTAAACTCTATTTTTTTATGTTCTTGCAAATTCTATTTTTATTTAGTTTTATTTTAATTATGTTTAGTAGCTAATTTCTATTTCTTGGTTAGGAGAGAAAGTACTCATTACATGTTTTATGCCTGATCTATGAATGCTACGTATTTTTCATTGAATGATTTCTCATGATTTTAATTGCTTAATTCAATTTATGTCGATAGACAATTTTGATTTCACATATTCCTATTGTATCGATAGGTAAATAGAAATTAAAGATGCATGAGAAATTGAATAGATTAAAAGTGTTGCAAAATAGCTAACATTAATCTATTTGGCATTTAAGAATAAGTTCACAAGAAAATTCAGTTTAAGTTTTTGTCTTTTCAAAATCGAAAAGAAAATTCCAAAACGAATTTATCTAGGCAATTCGACGGAACCCTAGAAATATAAGAATTCTTGCTGTTCTGTGATTAATACTGTAGCATTGCTTATGCATTTTTGTTTGGAACATTCTTTCGTGATATTCCTTGTTTAATTCAATTCATATCGACAGATAGTTTGATGTTTCATGTTTATATTTTATCGACAGGTAAATATAAATGTTAAGATGCACGATTGATTAATTGGATTAATATGTTACAAGGTAGTTAACGTTAATTCGATTGGCGATAAGAATAGAGCATATAGAAAATTCAATATTAGTTACATCCATTCAAAGTCGAAGGAAATTCTAATTTGAATTTATCTAGGCAATTCGAAAGAATCCTAGAATTATTTAATTCTTGCTGTTCTTGGACAATGCTGTAGAGCATTACCATAGCATCAGTGTAAAATCATTGTAATGAAGAAATCGATCCTAGCCAAGGCTTTTATTTATCGTTTTTACCTCGTTTACTCTGATTTATTTTGTTTCATCGCAATTCTGATTTTATTTCTATTTATTTTTATTTATCATCTCAATATTTTTATAAGATTTTTATAGCAATTTAAATACAATTAACATTATCCTCGTGGGATCGATACTTTACTTACTCTATTACTTCGTTAGCGACACGTGCACTTGCGTGTAAGTGTGTAAAAACACTAACAGTCCTCACTATAAAATGGTTGCCCACTAAATAAGATCTCCATTTTTGAAGGGCTAAGACTATAGTCTATATGGACGGACATTAATTGGTGATACCCCTTCCTTTAGCACTATTAGATGTTTCTCTCTCTCTCTCTCTCTCTCTCGTGGAAGACCTCGCCGCATATGCATATCATCTTTGAAATCCTCTAATAACAAGCCAACCTCTCCTGGTACCCCTTCTTCAGTCTCTGTTGGATCATTTTCAACTGTGCATAGTCGCAGGAAAAAACTTTGCCCTTCATGCTGAATCGTTAACATTGCTTTGAGAGAGATTTGAGTTCTACCCAATGTTGGATCTCCTTCAATACGAACAGTTTTTCCACCTATATTGCACTTCATGGTCAACATTTTCCAATTGACATGCATATCTCCAGCAGACAATAGCCATTGCATACCCAAGATTACATCCGAATTTCAGAGTTCAATGGGTAAAAATTCCTGTAAGACCTCTACTCTGGCAATATTAACAAAACATTCCTACATACTCCCCTACCAGAAATAGATCCTCCATTATGAATTTGAAATCATAAAATTCCATCTCGAGTGAATCACCATCAAGACTTTAGGAGGTTGTGAGCTAAAGTTGATCAGTTTAAGCCCAATTATTTCTTTCTTTTATGGACGGGCCCTTAATCTCATTTACCCATTTAGGCCTACTTTAGGATTCATTCTTTTTCTTCTTTCCTTTGGATCTCTTCATTATCTGGATATTACCTTAATGTTTTTGGCCTGATAAGCCCATCTCTGCTTTTTGTTCTGCTTAGGGTTTCTCCTTCCTTTTCTTTCATTAGGTGTTTTCTTTTTTCCCTTCCTTAAGGGCGGCAGCCCCCTCTCCCGTTGTCCCTTCCTGCTCAACCATATTATCTGTCATTTTTTCTTTTCCCTCTTCCATTCAGACTTCTATAACCTCTGTTGGCAAAGTCCCTCCTTGCGCAATCTTCACTACTTTCTCTAACTCGACGAAGGTCTCTTCTTCTATAGTTGAATCTCCATGCTCGACCATCATCTCCACAACCTTTTCCTCCTTCTTATCTCCTTGCCTGAGTACAGTCTGCACCTCGACTTCCTCTCCTGCAACCAATCTTTCTTTTTTAAGACATCATCCCTTCGTCATATCTAGCTCACTCCATCACATTTATTAATCAAACCCAAAGAAGGTACTTCAATTCTCTCGAAGAATGACACAATTGTGCATCCTACTCCTCTCGGTACCAAGCTACGACAACGCAGTCAACTGTTGCCTCTTATTTTTCCATCGCTATGACTTGGTTCACATGGAAATAATAGTGAAAAATTCAGACTTTCAGGATCAATTCCTACCAATTGGTAGGAATCAAACATTTCATCTCTTTACCAAAGAATCACAATAGTAACTACAATTGACTTCTAAAATTTCGAGACGTAGAGTCTCTCATCTTTATCTCTTTTCCTCCAAAAGTCTATATATCTCTCCCCTTTTATTATTATATTTATATATCAATATGCCACTATTTGTTTTCAAACTACTCTACTAATTTCTACTAACATCGATTAACTACTTATCTACTGTGGTAGCTAGTCTAGGTACGAGGTCCATTAGAGTCATACCAAGTAATGTAGGAAAAATATGCTAGCAAGTGATCCAGATCCACCGTTAACAATCAATTGCAAAATAATGTCCAAGTGATGTTTTTTTTTATGCCGGGGAGACTTTGTACACTAAGAACCAACCAATATTTTCCAAAGCTCCAGGTGCAGACCATGTTCGCCAAAATGCAGCATTGACAATATAGGAAACCCAAAAACAGGTTTAGAACAGAGGATGTGGAGCGCACACATCTAAAACTCACCCTCAATGATAATCCACACCATGATGGATGCGAAGAAGATATATATTTGACAACTGAATTGAAAGGATCATTTTTTATAGGCGTGTATCTGGTCTGTGTCACACCAGATTCAATGAACTCTACTGAATTATTTCTAAAATAGCAGACTGTTTCTTTTTGAAATTTTTTTTATCCTAATCATTGGTCTTCCAACATTATAAAGACTAAAAAGAACTTAATCCTAACATATGAAATAAGTAGCAAAAAAAATCATACTACAGCGGTTACTACATAAAGGAATGCCCAACTTACCAGAGCAAGAGCATACTGTATGACATAATTACCCTTCGCTGCTCCTTCTGGCTGTACAATCCACACAAATTTTTGTGAGATATGCAAATACAACCAATAAGAAATTTGCTATATGTGCACAACATACATAAAATCCATAATCCATATTTTTTTTATTAAAGTACACCTTGCAGCCAATAAGACGATACAGAAGCTGCTGCAAAGCAGGCAACTGTTCCAACAATTCTTCGCTTTCCAATTCTCTGGTTCTGCTATAACCCTGATAGTGAAAGAAAATGAAATAGAACTATCAAGTATTTCGATAAAAAACAATGTATACAACTATATTTCAGCAAGAACTAGTTGTCACATCACAACAAACAAGAAACAATAATGTTACCTAACAAGGGAAAAGAAACTTAAGCCTTTGCAAGGAAAGAAAGCCAAAGAATGAGAATAAATCTAAACGAGTGCAAATAGAAATAATATTTCATCCTGGCCAGATTTTTATCAATAAAAAGATAGTAGTAATCATGTTCTGTTAAATACCTTCTCTTGCCCTTGGGCAGCTCTAGGTAGGCGCTCAGCCTCAATGTCATATTTCAAAATTTTAAAACATTCAAGTCGCTCCTCCAAAAACAATGCATATGTACGTACCCAAGCAGAGCAATCCCAAGCTGCAAAAAATCAATTAGGTTCGCCGACAAGAAAATGAAAAGTTCAAATGAACCCTCTTACCGCTAGTAAATGAAAGCCAAAAAGAAATTGGAAAGAAATAGAGCATCAAATTTTACCAATAGGGCCTGAATCATCTTTGAAATTGGACAGTTGTAGAATGCGTGTTCTTTGTGAAAAATTTAGAAGTTCCTCTCTAAATGTCGGATCACCCTCTCTCAATGTTCTATGAATAACAATCAGTGTTTTTAGAGCCACCTGGAAGAAACAAGGGCATGGGAAAAATCATCAAAAGAAAAGAACAAGAATTTTTTTAGAAGTGTGAGGAATAGTAAGGCTTGCCAGCACTCTTTCATGTAAAACATCACTATTTTCACGTACAATGGAACTAGAATTTTTTGAATAATACATCTGTCAATTTTTGAGGAATTCATAAACACTGATCCTACATGCACTAAATATCATGACCTTAGAGTATATCAACCCAAAGTACCTCGTTTGGTAGTTTGGACAAATGGGATAAGTCTCAGATCAAAGTCCAATTTGAGCCACCCATAGACTTCGGGTTCATGATAAATTAGATTAAGTAGTTTTTGCTAATGTAATTTGAAATCAGTTACTGGGAGAAGAAAATTGTCTTAATACTCCTCCGTAGAAGTAGTTAACCACTACTACTAAATTTAGCATTAAATGCAAAATGCAGAGCTCAAGGAGAAGTCTTCACAATCCGCAAGCAAAGGAAAAGCATCAACGAATACTTTTACTACCACTTTAACATTTTCTCAACCGGTAAAAAAACTCAAAATGAGAAAAAAAAGTGGATAAATGAGTTTCATCCCAGTGATATGCAATTAGCATGACAGAAACAATACTACTCTACAAAACACCAATTTTTGATAAATCAAGACCAAAACTGGGAACATAATACGAAAACAAAAAGCAGAGGAATTGCACAAGGAAATGAAATCCTTGACCAATGTTTCCTTTACCGTCCAATTATGCGTCTTGGCCAACCGCCTCCAAAGGGTATGGATGCAGTATGCAACATCCGCACGAGGTCGAATTGCTGATGTAGCAATCAAAATTTCTGTAGCAAATATAAAAAATAAACTACATCAATTCCTTTCTTGGAAACTGAAAAAGAAACCCTAAGAAACGAAATGGATCTGAAAGTAAAATCACTGACTCCTGAGATGTCTTTCTTTGGGCGGGCACTCAACGTGGTTAGTAGCTTTGACGACAGCAACATCCAAATCCTAAGTTTCAGGCCAAATCCATTTAATCAAATTGAAAGAAAAAAACCCAATCAGAGATTCGAAACAAATAATTCGAAATCTTTATAAACAATCCAAGAATACCGCATAATCGCTATTGACATGGGCGAGACCGACTTTTGTGCTATCTTTCAGGGCGCCATACGCTTTTCTCCATGTCTGAAGCGTACTCATTTGTAATCACACCTTCACCCACGCAGATCTCTCTCTCTCTCAAGAAATGGCTGATCTAACGTGGTATACAGCCCACGTTTCTCTACGATTTTCTCTCAGGTCCGGGATCGGGGGAGAGAAAGAAGGATAGAAAAAGAAGAGTTCTCCGACGCCAATTTTGAATTATATATTTTTTTTTTTAATTCAACTTAAGGGATCTTTTAAATTTACATTTCCAAGTTTACCCTCCTCGAAAGTTTAAATATATATAATTAAATTGAAACATTATTGTTTATTTAATAAAAGGTAAAAAACAGAACCCCAAATTATGATGATATTAACAAACCCACCCTTAAATTATGGTAGTTAATAAAATCACTCTTAAACTATAATTTTATTAACAAAACAACTATGAGCAAGCTCTTACTCTCAAGATTGTTCTCTAGAGCAAGAGAGAGTGGAAGCATACTCTCAACGAAGAGGATTCTGCTCTTGCTCTTGCTCCAAAATTATTCTCTAGAGCGAGAGATTTTTCAGAAAACATATCAAATGATAATAAATTTTTTTGAAACTTTTACTACATGTCTACCATATTATGTTAAGACAATCTAGAAAGTTTGGTCTTTTTTTAACACTTTTAAGATTTATAATAATGTTACGTCTGTTTTACAAAATAATTTATTAAAATAATGTTCTTGTCTAAAACGATTGAAACTTTCACAATAGACTATTTTTATACTGGTCATTAGAGTTTCAAAATAACTAGTAAAAAGAAGCTACCATGCATTTATCCCGGTATTTTGTTAAAGAAGAATCTATTGTGAAAGTTAAGAACGGAATAAATGCATAGTCGCTTTTGTTTGCTAACCATTTTGGAACTCTAATTGATAGTATAAGAAGAGTTTATTGTGAAAGTTTCGTAATTTTTAGATAACATACGTAATTTTAATAAATTATTTTATAAAAAATACAAAAATTATAACAAATCGTAAAAGTGTTAAAAAAACGAAACTTTCTAGATTGTCTTCCTATAATATGATAGACATGTGGTAAAACTTTAAAGAAAATTAAATATCGTTTGGTATATTTTTTGAGATGACCAACAAGCTCGGGCTCGAGAACAATTTTGAGGCGAGATTTTGCTCCTAAACAACGGGATCCTGCTCCAAAGAATAAGTCTAAGAGCATGAGCTCACTTTCGACAAACGGACTTTCACTGATGGTTGTTTTGTTAACAAAAACATAGTTTAAGAACAATTTTATTAATCACCGTACTTTAAAGGCAATTTTGTTAGTGACATCATAATTTAGGGATTATTATGTTAATTACCTTTTAATAAAAAAAGTCCTTGTTTCAGGCTCCGTCGAGTATAACTCTCATTAATTCTTCTAATTGTATCGACAAAGATTAAGCATTTTTCTTATAATTAAATTTTCAATTTGAGTTTGTACAAGGGAGATTGAAGCAAAACATAATAGTCATTAAACCATGTGGTTGGTTTACTAGAGACAAGTAGGACTTTAATTCAATATAAATGTACAAATGAATCAATAAGATTTTCTTTTGTTTTACTTTTGATCTATACAGCATAGATAATTCATTGACTTACAATAACTTCCCGTTTTATCAATATATCGTCGCAGTGAAATGAAAACATTAACATTGCTATGTTTAACTATGTTGGGCTATATTGCACGGATATTATATAATAAATAGAATTTTTATAATTGTTAGCATTAATGATAATCTAATATTATGTTTTAATGATTATTTGCGTAATTCTATTTTTTCGTATGAAATGTGTATCATATTTTAAATTTAAGGGTCATTAATAAAAAAAATCTTAACTACGAGGTCATTAATAAACGTGCTCTTAAACTATGTTCGTTAACAAAACCGCTCTTGAATTATGATTTTTTAACAAACCAACCATTGTCGTCCATTTTCTATTAGAAAATTCTTCATGTGAGAGCCCGATCTCCTTTCGTAGGAGCCCCCACTTAAGAACTTGCACTGCATTTTATCACAGGCTCTCGTTAGAGTCTGTGGGTTTACGCATGCAGGAGCCCACAGTTAAGGCACAGGAACCTGCACTAGAGCATATTTTCTACCAGATAATGCCTCATATAGAGTCATATCAATCGTGGACTAATAGCTATTATTGTAGGCAAATTCAACCAATGACAAATATTTACTCCATGTAGCTTGGAATTCCAACACACAAGCTTTTGACATATCTTCCAATATCCTTAGTTTGCCCATCGATTTAAGCATGAAATGTGGTGCTGAAACTTAGTTTAGTATCCATTGCCTTGTAGAATCTTCTAAAATTCGAAGTAAATATGGGATCCCAATCTAACACAATAGATGTAGGAATTCCATGCAATTTGATAATCTCTTTAATTATAGCTTTGAATATTGGTTTATGGAGAATGTCATCTTTAATGATAAAAAGTGAGATGACTTCATTATTTTATCTACAATAACCCAAATAGCATCATTCCCTTTTGTTGTTCTTGGTAATCCGACAACAAAATTCATTTATATATGCTCCCACTTCAATTTTGGAATTGATAGGAATTATAGAGTTTATGTTGGCCTTTGATGCTCAACTTTAACTTGTTAGCATACTAGACAAGTTTTCACATAGTTTGCAACATCTTCCTTCATATTAGGTAACCAAAAATGTTCTTTTAAATCTCTATACATCTTAGTACTTCTCGGGTGTACTAAGAAAGTAGAAGAGTGCACTTCAGATAATATATCCCTTTGTAATTTCTTATTCTTTGGAATATACCATCTTATTTTAAATTTCAATATATCATCATCATCATTATTACGACCCAGAGGCAGGCCTACCAGAATGTCGAGTCGGGCAACTCGATCACCCAGGTCAAGGCTTGGTTGCCAACAGAAGACTTGAACAAAATTCAAAGCCAAAAATCCACACAGTGATTAGCCGACGAGCAAGTTCAGCACGACACTACCCATAAACCAATCTACAAACATACTTTAATCAGGTTTAGGGATTCGAAACCCAAGGAGCACGTCATCATTGCCCTATTATTCATTTTCGTAACCGTGCAAACAAAATAACCTTCATCCAGCAGAAGGTGTGCTGGATATCCTCTTTAGACTTTGATACTGAAACCGTCCAAAGTACCACGAGCATTAATCCTCCCAAACATGTATATATATCAACAATATAAAACCATGTATTAGTGGTAAACGTGTAAATCAAACGTACATACACGTAAAAACAGACGTGCTGGTGACCTGGCTCCGTCAGGTTTTGTACAGATGACGACTCACCAAAATAGGTTTTATAAAATGATGATGAAAATGCAATGCAAATAATATAAAACCGTTAGCTTGACGATTATCGCTCTTCTTGCGCACTGGACCAACAACCTCAGCAATCGGCTCGAACTCAACGAACTCATCTGAGCCTAAAAACGAAATCAACATTATGATTATCCCCCTTAACACTAAGGGAAAACACAAGGATTGGTCCTAAATTGGGATTAGGAACCCAATCCAGAACACTATAAATGGCCGCAAACTTCACTAAGGTGACAAAAGCTTTTCCAAAAATTAACACTATGCGGTTGACACTTTAAGCCATGGATCGACACTTCTTTCCTCTCGGGTTAACCCGCAGTCGACACCTCTTCCAAAAGGTTGACACTTCATACTTCTCGGGTTTCTGCCCAAATACACTAGTGGTTGACACGTCCTTCAAAAGTGTCAACACCTTTTGAAAATAAAAATATACACGGTCAACACTTCCCTCTAGCGGTCGACACTTGTGTGTCTCTGTTTCCAACAGGGTTTGAAGTGTCGACCGACATCCATAGTGGTCGACACTTGGACAATTTTCAACAACGAGAAGTTGCAAAAATTGCATTCCCTCATCGATTCTTACCTTTAATCGACTACACAACTTTAGTAAACCTTAAACCTACTCATATAGACTAAACATAACTCTCAGATTCAAGTTTTCAAGCTCGAATCCGAATAAAACTCTAACTTACAAGCTTAAAATGGAGGAGAAAACTAATTTACTTACGAAATGAATTTCACAAATGTTGGTGCCCTAGGTCTCTAGAACACGTTTTAGGCCTCAAATTGAAATATAAGAATTTCATCTTATGATGGAAGTATTGGACTCTTTCAAATATTCAAGAGTTATCTTGTTCTATTTGAAATTTTAAGGACCTTCCGTTAGTAGATTTCTACTCAATGATGAATGATACATGTATCCTTGGTTTGAGAAAGTATTGATGAGCGTTCTAAACTAATCTTGTTTTGGTGTGTTTCGGTTCCAGGGTAGATTTCTCCATAAGTGGTTAAAGTTATTTGAATCGAGGACTAAAGTCATCAGGTGGAGAGGGATTGCAACAAATATCTCCTTGATCGAAACTTATTTCTAAAGCTCTTAGAAGGAGATTGTAAAGAATTTAAAAGCCATTGTTATGGTTGCGAAGCACGTTACTGAGTTTGCTATAATGTATTTTGAGGTTTAATAGGGAAATTATATAAATTACGTAATGGTTGAGAATGCGAGATCCAGGGGATTTGAAGCGAATTCAGGTGTAATGCGAGAGAAGTATAAATCACAAATTGAGTTAAGAGAACCTTCATTTTTGGAAGAATAATGCCAAGTTATGAAATTGGCTCATGGAGATGTTTGGTTGCGATAAATAAATGATAAGTTGAAAAAGCATTGGAGTGGTAAAATTTGTTTAAAATTAACGAGGATATAGTCTAGTTCTATTTTTGAAAGGATAGAACGTTGTTCAAAGTGTAAAAATTTGACTTTGGATATTGTTTGAATAAGTATAAGAAGAGACGTGATTCAGAATAGTATATTAAGAGAAATGATGAGTATTAAGAGCCATAAAAGATGGTATTCTGACATGCTTATATAGTTAAAGGTTTAAGTTTTATGAATGGTATGGTTAAGGCATTATAGTTGGCACAATGATGTATTCCAAGGAGCAACCAAGAGCCAAGGTCCATTGCAAATTAAAGAGAACCCATGACAAGATCAAGGAAAAAGAAGATGTACAAAAATATACAAGGTTTGATCAAAGAAATCTAAGATAAAGAACCATCACACCACGAGCAAAGACCCATAATGATGCTAAGTGTTGATGAGGAAGCAATGGAGGATCAATGAAGTAAGGAGTGCAAGTATTTGTTGTTAAATTAGACAAAGAAGCTTCAACGCGCAAGGACAACCCACAACGCGCGCGCACCAGCTGCCAGTGCACAACAGTCGCGTGCGTCTCTGTTTGCCTCGGGCACCATCACCCACAATCGTGCACTCTGCGCACACTAGCGTCGTGTGCCTACCATGCGCCCAACAATGCCACTTGCTCACCCCGCGACGCTTTTGACCCAACGACATCCGGCCCACCCAGCGACAACTGTGCGCCAGCCCATCTCGCGCGCGCCACGACCCTTTTTCAACCCGATTGTGTTTTCTTTTAGTTTTTAGGTTATTTTGAGTTGTTTCAGCCTGTAACCTAGTTTTTCCTATTTAAACAAAGTTGTAAGACATTATTTAGAACAATTGAATTTTTATGAAAATTGAGATTATATTTTTTAGTGAGATTCTTTGAATTCTCTTCTTAAGTTATTATTGAGGAACTTGATTTTCTTCAAGTACTTGCTTGAAAAGATTGAACTTGATAGCTTTTGATTCAACCAACAAGTTTGGTTCGGGTAAAAATTCTTTTATCTTGAATCATAAAGGCGTTTATGTGATTATTCCGCGTTGTTGTTGGGTCTCGGTTTCTCTAAAATCCTAGGTTTGCATCATTTGGCATCAGAGCGAAGGCACCTACGATTCAAGGTGCTATCTTTACAGCTTTTCTGTCTATCTTTTATATTCTTCTTCAAATTCAAAAAAAAAAAAAAAATCTTCTTATTGAAGTTCTTAAATTGCCAGATTTCTTTCAAGTAAAAAAAAAGGTTATTGGAAACTCTAGAATTTGAATATCTAATCGGTTTTCTATTTCTACAAGTTTTAGAATTCGCAGGGAAATTTTTTGGTCCATTAAATCTTGAGTATCTTTAGTTGATTTTCGTATATTTTGGTTTTTCACACCTCTCAGAAATCATATTGTGCCGAAAATTCACTTATTGACCTATTTATGCAAGTTTAGAATCTGCCGGGAAACTTTTCGGTCCCATAAATCTTGAGATTGTTCTAGTATTTTAAGTTGATTATCACATATATTGGTTTCTCATACCTCTTGGAAATCATATTGTGCTAAATATTTACTTATCTATTTTTGCAAGTTTCTGCATCTTATCGTGAAAACTTTTAATCTTGTGAATACCTTAGTTGTTTCAAGGTATTATTGTCAGTGATCGCTTTGGATACTCATTGAGCATCATATTCTTGAAAACGTTATAGCCAAAAATTGATTCTAGTGGATGCCTTAGTTGGCTTGATTCTAATCATTTTTTAACGTTGAATTTAAAGTTTGAAATTTTCTAATTTCATTTGTTGAATTGTCTCTAATTGAGTTCTTACTTTAAAAACTAAAAGAGGAGATTGAGTGGTAAGAGACAAGAGGGCAAATTTATTTTATAAAAGCCAAATTTCAAGAGAAACACGAGTGAAGTGATTATTGAAAGTGTGTAAACACGTGAGGGAGAGGAAATGTTTGTTATATCACTTGTCATTTATTGTTTTAATGTTTGTTTGATTTTTATTGTTGGTTCGATAATCATGAGTGGGGAAGAAAGTGAAGTGGATTTGAAAATATTCATGAGGACCATGCAAAATCAATATAAGGCTCTTCCTAGGAGAATGGAACGGTTGGAAATATCATCATCTAGTTATCCTCGTAGAAGAAGAGAATTCGATGGAAACGAGTTTGAGAACAAGGATAGACCGTACCAAAAGGAAAAAGATGATAAGTTAAACCGAGAGGACGGTAACCTTCGCCACATCAAGGTAAACATTCATTCGTTCCAAGGGAAAAGTGATCTCAGAACTTTCTTGGAGTGGGAACGAAAAGTGGATTTGTTGTTCGAATGTCAAAAATATATGGAAGAAAAAAATATTAAGTTAGTTACAATGGAATTCACAGACTATGCTAGTATTTGGTGGGACAAATTGATAAATAATCGGAGCCGTAATGCAGAGCCCCCAATTCACACAAGGAAAGTGTGAATACATTTATGAGAAAAAAGTTTGTTCTGACACACTACTATAGAAATTTGTGCCGAAAACTCCAAAGCTTAACTCAAAGATTTAAGAGTGTGAAAGAGTATTACAAGGAAATGAAAATTTCCATGATAAAGGCTAATATAGAGGAGGATGAAGAAGCCACAATGGTGAGAATTTTGGGAGGATTAAATTGAGAAGTTGCGGATATAGTGGATTTGCAACACTATATGGATATGAAAGAGTTGCTACATAAGGCAATAAAAATAGAACGACAACTAAAAGCGAAAAGAAGCTCAAAGATAAGGACGACTTCAAATAATTTTTGGAAATCAAGTTGGACAAGTGAAAAGCCAAACCCAAGAGAAGATCCCAAGGGTAAACTGGCGGCCACCAATGTTACTCCGCAAAAAGGTAAGATCGAAATTCCTACACTCACCCGAACTAGAGAAATCAAGTGTTTTCGGTACCAAGGTTTTGGACAACTTTGAATTGTCCGAACAAACGAGCATTGGTTTTGATGGACAATGGAGATGCAGAGAGTGTGATTTTAAGTGATAACGAGATGCCACCACTAGAGAATTGAGTGACGTCGATGTGGAAGAACCAGTTAAGGGTGAGTTAGTAGTCACGAGAAGAGCACTAAATATACCAGTTAAGGGTGAGTTAGCCTTCTTGAACTAAACTGTCAAACAACATATTTGTTATTTGTGGAAACAGCAAATGATGCCACCCTTGAAGAATTGGAAAGGTTCGATTGACAATAGTAATATTAAACAATGTTCGCATAGACTAACTTTTGATATTTTGAGTGATCTTTTAGTTTGAATCTAAAATATAAACTTTTAACTAATGTTGCATAGACTCAACAAATATATTAGTAAATCCAAATATCTAGAGGTGCATAAGGTTATTTAACTTTTTTCGTGTGAGTTAGAATTCCTTTATTTTGCTATCTTAAACTATATTTTTTTTCTCCTGATTAGACAAGCTATTTATAATATGCAAGCTATTTGTTCCAATAACTCTTCCAACTACAAGTGATTGAGCTTCTGGGTGTTAATCAAATTGTTCAATACCTAGAGCAAAAGTACAATAAAATACCTGCAAAAGCCCATCGCTTCATTGATGTTTCTAATAGATATATCGTGATTGTTCAGATGAATAGTAAGGGTGACCAAAACTCAAGAATTTAGAAGGTGTCTATAAATGTGATGTGAACCATGGATGTAGGAAATTTGGAACCAGTCAACAATGCAAAATAAACGATAGGATTGCTTTGTGGTTCAAGAAAAATAGGAACTTGACCCCGATCAAACTTTGTCGATGAAATCGAAGTTATCAAAAGAGGAATTTGACCCAAACCAAACTCATAGGTAAGAACCAAAGCTATCAAAGATGATCCATCAACTTGATAAAGATCAAGTTCTTCACAAAGAACTTAAGAGAAGAATTCTCACAAATCTCTTAAGAAGCAAAAAGTTAATTTTCATTAATAATCAAAAACTCCTAAAAATAAAGTCTAACTCATATGTTTAAATAGAAAAAATAAGGAAAATACAAAAATAAAATTAAAAAAAACTAAAGAAACCCTAAAAACCAAATGTTAGACGCGGCTAGGTGCGCGACAGGGCCTATGGGGCACGCAGGTGGGTCCGGAAGGGGTGCTGGGCTGCGCTGAAAATGGGTCGCTCAAGCGTGGGGGCTTGGATGGGCAGTAGAGCGTGCAGGTGGGGCGCACAAGGCATGTTGGGCTCGGGGCTTACGAATGTGGGCGCCCAAGGGGTGCTGGACCGCACTGGGTGCAGGGCGCTTGGGCAGGGGCACGAGGATTGGCCCGTGGAGCGCACTGGGCCGCACTAGGTGTGCATATTGGACTGTGTTAGGCGCATTGTCACACAAATCTCATATGCGGGGTGTGCGAGGTATGTTGTGGGGTGCGCGTGATGCGTACGCGGGGACTGAGCGCAGTGCTTGCTCGGGTGGACGCCGTGGTCAGGTGCGCGCATTTCGCACACGATGGGTCTTGTTGTAGGCCCGCGTTGGCGGGATGAATGTTGCGTCATCTTGTCTTCTCATGCATTGTTTTGCCATTTTTGCTTCATTCCCCACACTTAGCATAATTATTGGTCTTTGCTCATGGTGTAACGAGCCATGATCCTTGGACTTGGACTTGGACTTGGTGACACATTGGTTCATACAAAATGTAAGCTCACTCTAATTTGTAAACCAAAGACTGAAATTTATGCTAAAGTGGCCCTTGTGAATATTTGAGGATTCATTCTTGAGCCAAAAACCTAATCTTTTGAGTTCCATAGTTGAGATTATACATATTGTAAGAATTAAGCTTCTTGAACTAAAATTTCAAACAACGTATTTGTTGACTGTAGAAAAAGAAAAGGTTGCTGCCCTTGAAAAATCAGAATGGTTCGATTTACGCTCATAAGATCAATGAAGAAGGAGGGTGACGACATGTAACTGTTGTAAAAGTTTGATTGACACATGAAAATTCAATCACTTGTTACCACGTCAAAAAAAGAGGAGGGCAAAAAAAGAGTGCAGCAAGTAGAGAAAGCAGCGAAGAGAAAAAAATTAAATAAGAAAATTGTATAACATAATTAAAATTATAATGAAATAATTAGGTGGAAAAGATTAATTTTGCTAAGCAGTTGCCACGTCAGCAAACAATTTTTTTAGAGACTAATTCTAGTATTGCTCTTTGAAAATTGATGGAGTTAATTAATGATTCTCCCGAATATTCGAAAACATCTTAAATTTTTTATTTTTAAATACGTTTTAACCCGATCTTTTCTGACGTCTTTTGTTCGTATTTTATGAACGTTTTTCACACGTTTTCAAGTGTTTAAAAAACTCGAAAATCGAGTCATAATTTTATCGAAAAGTTGTTTTAACCATAGTTTAATGTTCGTAATGCCGAGCAAAGTAGCGACCCGAGTTAGGGGGAAAACCCGGGGCGTTACAGGGCAAGTACTGGAGAATATTAATTTCTTTATGTACGTTGCAGTTGTCATAGATCCGAGATGTAAGATACAGGTTTTGCAACATTGTCTTACAATATTGGTTGACAATAATAAAGCAACAAATTTGGTGAGTCAAGTACAAATAGTGATTAACAGATTATATCTTCAATACAAAATAGATTTGAAGTTTGAAATGTCATAGGATTATTGTAGAACAAGTTTTATGACATTTTTGTTCACAAGACGAAGTACTAGTTTTGCCCACAATAAGGTATATGAGATGTTTTGTAACCGTCATAGCGAGCGAGATGCTTCAAATCAAGAGGACGGAAGTTGATCAATATTTATCTAAAGAATTAGAAAAGTTTTCAGACAATTAAGATAATTTGGCATGATAGAAAATGAATTCATTGAAATATCCAATATTAAGTAAAATTGCAAAAGATGTATTAGTTATTTTTATTTTCACAGTTCTTTCAGAGTCAGCTTTCAGTAGTAAAGGACTTGTATTTGATTCTTTTCATAGTTCTTTATCACCAAAGATTGTCAAGGCGTTTATTTGCACTCAAAGTTAGATTTGTGAGCAAAGACATCATTTAGAAAACTTTAATGATGTGGTAGATAAGTTTGACAAATGTGTGTTAAATTTTTCTCATATTCTTTTTAGTAATTACTATGTATTATATATACTTACTTTATAACTTATATTTTGCAGATTTTGCATCAACAAATAGATATATCAAACCAATTAAAATTAGTGAATAGTGAGAACATCTAATTTCCTTAGTGTATGTTTGATTGTTTTCTACTTCAATTTTTATTTAATTAAATTTTTATTAGTACTATTTTTTTTGCAACTTTTAGTGATGACGTGTAAATGTTTTTCATTTTTTCAGGTTTGTATTTGTAAAACAATGGAGGTTTGACGAAATCAGGATTGCATCTCCTTTCTTTTTGTGGATAGACTAATGTACAATGATTTATTTCTGAAAATTTCAGGATGAATTAACTTTTAACTTTTTTTTTTTAATTTGGATTTTTTATTAAAAAAAAAATTGCCTTTGGAGGACCAGAGCCGAGACCACATTGCTGGTCCGGTTCTGGTCCTAGAAAAAATTTTAAACTTATTGCTTCTAAAATTTGAAAACCAAAATATATTGATCTAGTCCTAGTCTCTCAAAAAACCAGACCGAACCGGACCATGCTCATCCTTACTTTCTTCTCCTTTTTCCTTTTCATGTTCGGTGCCTTGATTCTTCCCTCTTTGTTATTTTTTTTTCGCTACTCTTACTCCATGTTACACCATCTCTCTTTGATGTTTTCGCTTCTTGCCCACCATCGGTGAGTTTTCTGTTCACTGCGCTCTCTACTCGCTGCACTCTTTTTTTACCCTGCTCTTTGTTGCCCTGATCCTTCTTTTTGTTGTTCGCTGCTCTATCCTTTGTTTATGTCACTATGTTACCAACGTTTTCTCTACAATGATTTCCTCGCATGTTGCAAACTACTATCTTGATAGAATCCACTTGGCTTTAGCCGAAGAGAAAGACTTTCTTAAGGAATGCCTAGTTTCTAGAAGTATCAAGGAAAATTGCAAAGAGCAATGGAAAAAAAAAACATTCACCAACTATTTTTCAAAAGTTGATGGAAGTTGCTAAAAATTTTAGTGTCAAGTCTGTTGCACCAGAAGTTGTGGGATCTACTATTGTTGTTGTTATCATTTATTTTTCTCACATTATTATAGCATATTGTGGAGACTTGAGAGCAGTTTTGTGTCGTGATAAGAACGTTTGTCCTTTTAGTAGATCATAAAGTAATAGATTTGTGATGGTTGACAACTGCATATTTGTAAAGTTTGTGATAATTTAAACTAATTTGTTATCTGCCTCTTTTATCTCAGCCAAACATGAATGACGAGGATGCTAAAATTGAGGCAAGGCCATCCAATGGACATCATGTCTTTTGCGGTAATGCTAGTGTTGTGTTGCTCTCACTCCTTGCTGCACCGCTTCTCCTCGCTGCTTGCCCATTATCGGTGAGTTTTCTCTTTACTGCTTTCTCTACTCGCTGCACTCTTTTTTAGCCCTACTCTTCGCTGTCCTAATTCTTCTCTTTGTTGTTTGCTGCTCTCTGTCCTTGTTAGACTGCCTCTACTTGCTTTTATTCTTCTCCATTCTTATATTGTTTATTTTTAAAGTTCATGCAGAAACTCAGGAGGTAAGATTACTCATTTTTTCAGTTTAGAATGTCTATTTCTTTGATATTTTCAATTTAAATACCAATTTCTTTGACAATTTTGAACTTTAATAAGGGAGCCTATGTGTGATGTGGTTAAAGTTAATCACTCATATTTTCGTAACTATTCATTTCTTTGGTGTTTATGATGGTCATGGTAGTTCTCAGGTATGATTATATTTTCTTCCATTCTTTGTTTTATGTCACCATATTACTAATGTTTTCTTCGTGAGTTGCAAACTACTCTCGTTATAGAATCCACTTGGCTTTAGTTGAAGAGATAGACTTTGTTAAGGAATGTCTAGTTTCTGGAAGTGTCAAGAAAAATTGCTAAGAGCAATGGAAAAAATCATTCACCAACTGTTTTTTAAAAGTTGACGCTGAAATTGCTGGAAAATCTAGTGTCAAGCCTGTTGCACCAGAAACTGTTAGATCTACTACGGTCGTTGCTATCATTTGTTTTTCTCACATTATTGAAGCTATTTGTGGGGACTTGAGAGCAGTTCTGTGGTGTGGTAAGAACTCTTGTCCTTGTTAGTGGATCGTAAAGTAATAGATTTGTGATTGTCGACAACTGCGTATTTGTAATGTTTGTGATACTTTAAGTTAATTTGCTGTCTGTCTTTTATTCTTTTATCTAAATTAGACATGAATAACGAGTATGCTAGAATTGAGGCAACTGGAGGAAAGGTCATTCAATGGAATGGACATCATGTCTTTTGCGGTAATGCAAGTGTTGGGGTGGTTTTCTTGCTTAATATAGGTCATGAGATTTTGACAATGCAAGAACACCAACGACACGATGTCCATTACCGCGAAAGACATGATGTCCATTCCATTGAATGACCTAGCCTCCAATTGCCTCAATTCTAGCATACTCGTCATCCATGTCTAACTTAGATAAAAGAATAAGAGGCAGACAACAAATTAGCTTAAAGTATCACAAACATTACAAATACGCAGTTGTCGACAATCACAAATCTATTACTTTACGATCTACTAACAAGGATAAAGGTTCTTACCACACCACAGAACTGCTCTTAAGTGCCCACAAATAGCTACAATAATGTGAGAAAAACAAATGATAGCAATGACCGTAGTAGATCTGACAGTTTCTAGTGCAACAGACTTGACACTAGATTTTCCAGCAATTTCAGCGTCAACTTTTAAAAAACAGTTGGTGAATGATTTTTTCCATTGCTCTTAGCAATTTTTCTTGACACTTCCAGAAACTAAACATTCCTTAACAAAGTCTATCTCTTCAACTAAAGCCAAGTGGATTCTATAACGAGAGTAGTTTGCAACTCACGAAGAAAACACTATAGAGAAAACATTAGTAATATGGTGACATAAAACAAAGAATGGAAGAAAATATAATCATACCGGAGAACTACCATGACCATCATAAACACCAAAGAAATGAATAGTTACGAAAATAGGAGTGACTAACTTTAACCACATCACACATAGGCTCCCTTATTAAAGTTCAAAATTGTCAAAAGAAATTGGTATTTAAATTGAAAATATGAAAGAAATAGACATTCTAAACTGAAAAAATGAGTAATCTTACCTCCTGAGTTTCTGCATAAACTTTAAAAATCAACAATATAAAAATGGAGAAGAATAAAAGCGATTAGAGGTAGTGCGACAAGGAGAGAGAGCAACGAACAAAAGGAGAGAGAGCAACGAACAAAAAAATAACAAAGAGAAGAATCAAGGCAGCAAAGAGGAGGGCAAAAAAAGAGCGCAGCAAGTAGAGAAAGCAGCGAAGAGAAAACTCACCGATAATGGGCAAGAAGCGAAAGCAGCGAGGAGAGGTGGTGCAGTATGGAGTGAGAGCAACGAACAACAAAATAACAGAGGGGGAAGAATCAAGGCAACGAACATGAAAACGAGAAAGGAGAAGAAAAAAGAAATAGGGAAACAACGATGAGCAAGGCAAAACGAGAGTGAAATAGTTAAGGGTAGAATTGGAAGAAAAGATAAAAACTAAATAAGAAAATTGTATAACATAATTAAATATAAAGTCAAACTACAGAGAGACTGAAAAATAAAGTAAACATTGAGAACATGAGCCAAACTGTTGAACCTTTTTCAACCTTCTTTTGAGCAAGAATCTGCAGTTTCCATGACTAAATAAAGTCAATCTTGAAATTGTCAAACCTTGTACTGAAGCTCATGGGTCAGTGGGTAGAAATTTTCAGGTTGAGGGATTTGTGGAACCATGATTTCCAACTGCTGTTCACTTTCTTCATGGCTTCCATGGATTTTCCATCTTCGTTCACTCTCACTTCTCGTGGCTTCTTGTACAGCATGAAATTACGAATTCCTTGAGACCCAATTCTATCCCATGGATTCAAAGCTGCAGAAAATTGAAAATTGATCAACAACTGTAAAGATGTTTCAGAAATCAGTTCGAAATTGATGATTTAGAAGATAAAATTAGAGCAACAGATTTAAGATGTAAAATGGTTTGAGCAGCAATACCATCCGATTCACCATTTGAGCAATAGAGAAGAAAGTCATCCAGATTTGAGCCGAGAATCGGAAGCCGCCCTTCTCGTGCATAGGATTTGAGCGCGGTATCAATTACAGCGGCCACAAGATCTTCCTCATTGACAATAAATCGAATTGGACCCGAACTCCCAATCACTCTGATGCTGATCAAGAGCCTGTTACCCTTTGCATTCTGATTTTTCTTCTTCTTTGACAGCATCGTCGCAACCATTGTCAAAACAGAGAAATTCTCCCCTCTTCAACGTCTGAAACTGGATTCAGGGATCAAGGCCGAGGCAGCGATAGTACCAGACTTCTTTGCGGAATCCAAAAGCGAAAGATGAAGATACGGAAAAAGAGATCACAGCGCCCACCTTGAAACACAAAAGCGAGCTCATGAAACAACTAGATTCGGAGATTTCTTCAACCATTAACAACGCCGGACAACTTCTTCGGAGAGAAAGGTGACTGCCAAAGGAAGCGAGCGACACAGCAGAGATTGGATTTTGGAAGAGAGAGGGAGAAATATTTAAAGAAGAGAAGAAGAAGGAAAGTAGAAGGAAAGTAGAAGATGAAGGCTTCCTCTGATTTTCCCTCCCACAAAATCTGGACGTTTGAATTCCTCGTCGCTTTTCTTATCTCATTAAATCTTTTCGAATGCATCACGTCTTGAGTTGTTACAAATTTATACACGAAATTTTACGTTTTACAGAATTCCTAATGTGTTTAAATTTGTATTCGGTTAGACTGATTACGAAATGTCATCTTTCAAATAACTAACTATTCGGATTAGTTGATAGTATTAATTACGAATTTTTAAAATGATACTGTCATCGATTTACCCGTCAGTTATTTTATCAGGTGGCTTAACTTGATTTCAAATTCTATCGATCTAATCTCGGTCGATTTCAAATTCTATAAAAAATCAATAGATTTTAAAATTGGGTCCAAATCGCCACAATTTAAAATTAAAATTAAATTGTATTTTACCCTAACTAGTATATGCCCAAGAGGCACCTGTTAGAATTATAAGAATTTATAATTCTATTTGTATTTACATTGTTAGACTATATATTATACATTATGTTATCATCGGATTTAAGTATATTTTAAAGTGATTTAATATGATTTCAACGGACTTTAAAGTATATTGAATATAATATGGTTATATTATAATGTGTAGAAATATTAGAGGTAATTTACCAATTTGTGATGGGCAATATGGTAAATTACCCGATTAGGTTTACTAAAGGATTATGGTCCCCAATTTACAATTAGACCTTTTGTCTCTTTGGAACCGTCATCACTCTAGAGAGCATATGAGAAATCGATTGTCAAATTCAGAAGATCCATGTACCCGGTTTTCAGTATTTTACATTCATGCAATGGATTCGAGTATGTTTTTGTCGCTTTTATAATTTCCTTGTAGAATTTCTAATGTATAGATCTTGGGAGTTAGGTTTTCGTTTTTATTAAGATTCATTTTTAATCTAACAATTGGTATCAGGGCCGATCATGTTAGACTATAAATAATCAATTTTGGCTTCAAATCGAATTAAGCATCAATTTTTTAATTTTCAGAATTTTTTTATGCATCTAATTCCGCTAAATTGCATGTTTCAAGAGCTTAAAAAATTGATTTTTGTAATGCACGTTAAGGATTATTGCCCGATCTATCATTATTTTTGATAAATCAAACAATTTTGGGGTGAAAATCCGCAAGAATTAGTTAGATTCTGACAATTTTTGTTGCTCGTTCGCAGCCACTTTCTAGCGGTTCGGACCGATTGGGTCCGATTGGGTTAGGTTTGGTCCAAATCAGACAAAACCATTTGGGTTCAGTTCCACCCAAACCAAACCAACTCGGTTCGGTTATGGCTCGGATCGATTATTTGGTTGGTTCGACCCGGGCTGGTTCGGTTTGGTCTGAACCAGTTTGGTTCAGTTTGGTCAACCTGAACCGCTTCAACTAGACTAGACCGGTCTGGTCCGGTTTAGTTGAATCGTCCCATTTTTTTGGGCTAGTCCATTTGGTCAAATGGGTCTTAGTTCACTTTGGTTCGACTAATTTGGATCTTTTTTTTAATGATTGTTTCTAGATAATTCAGGGCTCGGTTCACCCCGATTCACCTTGTTTTGGCCGTTTTAGCTGATTTGAATCTTCTATTCTAAGTTGGTTGATCATTTGGTTTGCTGATTGACTACTATAGTTGCCTAGCTATTGAATATGTATATACATGATTTTTCTTAACTTATTTTTAGTGTAATTTTATGAAATCTTACATTGTAAAATAGGATGGTTTGACAACGTGCTATAAAATTAACCACTCTTGTTTTAATTATTTTGTTTTTATATGTTGGGTATAAAACATGACATTGTATGAATATCGACCAGCCCAAAGGAAGATTGACGTTTGTACACTATCATGAGTTGTTAGCAGTATTAAAAACATATGACAATTATTAAGATGCCATGTGAATATTGAACTTATCTAAAGATAAAAGTTCATTGTTTGACAGGTCTTATTGTCAATGTTTTTATACTGAACCAAGTTACCAAGTACAAATTAACACTTTTAGTCAAAAGACTAAGTGTTAATGTTGTACCAATTTCTTGTTGATGGATGCACTATATTTTGAGTTATATTGTTGTCATATATATGCATATTATTTTATGAGTTAATGTTGTTTCATTTTCTCTATTGTTATAGTTAACATCTCAAGTATAATGGGTAACGCTAATACAGTTCTTATTCTTATCGGGACCAACTATAAAGTATGAAAAGAGAACTTTATGATTGTTCTCTGGTACATGGATCTAGACATTGCATTTAGAGTCGCACACTTCCCACCTTTTTCAGCATCAAGTACCATCAAGTACCATTATGAGCTAATGTTGTTTCATTTTCTCTATTGTTACAGTTAACATCTCAAGTATAATGGGTAACGTTAATGCAGTTCTTATTCTTATCGGGACCAACTATAAAGTATGAAAAGAGAACTTTATGATTGTTCTCTGGTACATGGATCTAGACATTGCATTTAGAGTCGCACACTTCCCACCTTTTTCAGCATCAAGTACCATTGATGATAAAAAGGAGCTGGAAAAGTGGAAGCGTTTGAATCTTGTAAGTCTGATGATCATGAAGCGCGCCATTCCAGAAGCATTTCAGGGCAATATGTCGGAAGACACTGATGCCAAAACATTTCTCGAAGAACTTGAGAAACGTTTTGAGAAAAACGAGAAGGTTGAGACAAACACGTTTTTAACTAAGTTTGTCTCACTTAAGTATAATGGAAAAAGAGAATATCATGGAGTACATAATCGAAATGTCTCATCTTGCTTCAAGACTTAAGGAACTTAAGTTAGAGCTGTCTGAAGACATGCTTGTTCACTTAATCTTGATTTCTCTTCCTTCTCAATTTGGGCAGTTTAAGATCAGTTATAACTGCCAGAAGGATAAATGGACGCTTAATGAACTGATTTTTCATTGTGTCCAAGAGGAAGAAAGGATAAAGCATGATCGGACAGAAAATGTTCATTTAACATCATCTTCCAAGGATAGAGGATAGAAAAGAAAGAAGGAGGTTGTTGGTGTTCATTCTAAGTCGAAACAAAAAAAATCTAAAAGCTTCAGTTGTTTCTTCTGTAATCAAGAAGAGCACCAAAAGAAAGATTGTGTCAAGCATCATGCATGGCGCATGAAGAAAGGTACACTTCTCAACCTTGTTTGTTTTGAGGTTAATTTGGTTTATGTATCTAGACATATGTGGTGGTTAGATTCAGGTGCTGCTTATAACATCCAAAAATTTATCGTACAATTTAATTTTCAGAACTCAATAAATTAGACTATTTTAATGGATTTAAAGAGATAAATTAAAGGAAAGAAGAGAAAAATTAATTTTTCTCTTCTTTCCTTTAGTTGTTACTTTTTAAATTTTACCCATCATTTTTGTATCATTGCAAAAATACTGAGGTTAATTAAAATTAGACGTAATTAATTATTTTAATTAAGCAAGTGTCACATCTTAACGTTCTATTAATGAAATTTTTCATCATCTTTAAGCCTTAAAAATTAAAACTTTATAGGATATTCTTAACAAAGCCAGTACGTTTAACTATGACCAAAAAAAAAAGAGAAAAAAAAATGAAACTAAATTTTCCCAAAAACCAATCCACAATATAAAATCTCCACAAGATAAAGTACACGATTTAAATTGGACGACCCTCTCTCCATTTTTTATTCTTGCCTATGAAAAATGAAGAGTTTCATTCAATTTCTTATATTTATTAAGTTTTTAAATGTAAATTTACAATTTTTCCCATTGTCTTGGCAAAATAATCATTTTAACCTTTGATTTTCTTATAGTTACAATAATATTGCAATTAATTGAAATAAAGATAATTAATTAAACTAATGAAGCAGGGTTACATGTCAACGTCCAAATAGCTAATAATTAGTCATCACAATGGCTTAATCACGCCGCCACGAGTTCTTTTGTCCCGCTCCCGGCTGCGCAATTCTTGCTCTGAAACTCATTTTTGACCTTTAAAGTAAAAAAATCAACTTTAATGATTTTAATTTATGGTATTAACTTTAAATTAGATAACTTTTTATTCTTGCATTCAATGATAATGTCATGTTTATCATCATGACATGACAAACGTTAATTATTATAGAGCTCTGACTCGACCCAAGTAGAATTCAGGTCACACCAAATTCTAACAATCTTTACTACGAGATCCAATGCAAATTACTCGGTCCAACCCAAAGTAAATCTTGGTGCAAGAAAAGGAATATGTAAAACTCCAACGAAAACAATAATAACCTCATCTTCCACAAAGGCCCTTGTCGAGAAAGATCAACAACTGATACCGATTAAGTTTAAGCACTACTTAAATTTGAGAGACATGCTCGAGAAAAGATCGCATCTCCTCCTCCATGGTATCACTAAATTATCAAAGTTGTCACAACAAACTGCATCTGAATATGTTGAAGATTCCCCACTATAATTGTTACTCTCAAACCCATTCAACGCATAACCCACTGAACTAGTTTCACCATATAGCCCTCGAGTTTTAACATTTCACTTGGTTCTCTTTTGCGATACCACTTTAATGTGAAACTAAAACTGGTGACTGAACATTTATAATAGGCTAACTCACCAGCTTTGGTGTACACTTAGATCCCAAATCAGAACTTCACCTAAACACCTTACTTCTAAGTCTTCCCAAACATTTCCTTATAACGTAAATTCACAAACTTAACAACCTTATTACCCATCACAATAGAATCCTGTAACACATGCAAATTTGCAAATCTCTTGTATCTCTTTAACATGACAAGAGCACCCCTACAAATATTCACAATTCCAACTATAATGTTGTATGTGTGCCCTTTCACATCCAGATTACTCAACCAAATATTTGGGAGACGACTAATAGTAAAGGAAGTCAAAGGCCAGGTAAAGAAGCAGAGGTATCAAACATCGAGAGCGGGTTATGGGTACCTATTAGCAATGCCGAGTGGAGGTAGAAGGCCTATGGGTCGTGAACTTCTTTTCCCGAGAAGAAGCAATGATGGTATTTTGGGATTACCCTTCCATTATGTATTCGTAAATAATGTAACTTATTGCTATAGATAATAATGTACATAAAGTCTAAGATAGACACTTTATCAGGTTGCATTAAGTATAATAAAACGATAACATTGGATCGTATTAAGTTTGTAATCTCGCTTTAAGATACCGGTTTTAATGCAACTCAATGATATTGTGTAGTAAAAATATCATGAATATGGTAACATTCTTCTCATTTTGAGAATCCACTGAGTCAGGATTTTGCCAGGGTGGTGGGGATTGGCCGTGACAGCATATATGCAACGAAGGATCAGTAAATGAACGTGGTTTTCCTTGTATTTTAACCAAATATTTCCTTGAAAAACTCTGGCAAAACAATTTACAAACCTCTGTCAGCAGTTTAACCATAGCATTTTCTTATCTTGATCTAATACATTTTTAACAAGCACTCAAAAAAACCAGAAGTGATACCCTGTCCAAGCATTACAGTTGTTCATTGTCCAAATAAACACTCTTTTGGTCTCAAATTCCCCGATTAGGTCTAGATCCGGGGCCGACGATCAATTCAATTTGAATCACAACTTCTCCACACTCCACATTCTTCAACCTGAGCGGCATTTCTTGAACAATTTTTCCGTCGTCCCAAACAAACGTGCTCTCGTCGGAGAGCCAGTTCGTCTGGTCTGGCTGAATTCTTTTAACGACACAACCCTTGGGCAGATCCTTCAACCCCATTGAAAGACACTCTATGTAGGGTTTAATGTCAATCTCTGCATTGCCCATTTTGTCATCTCCTGTGAACCTGTCTTTGTCAAATACTGTCTGAAAAGAAAAGATAGATTAGAATCAATAATTTAAAGCTAAGAATATTTAATTAACAAATATCAAGTAAAAATGACATAATTGAGTAGTGAAGTACTAGGGTTATTGGAGTGTTGAGATTTGAAATGGAAAGAGTGAAATCGTCATTCCAAACCGGATTGCAGTTTTTCTTCACCACACGGGTCTTCATTCTCTGCATTAGTAGAACACATAGACAACATATTATCTTGTAAGATTCACAATAAATTACAAATTAGAATCCACAGCCGAACAAGTTAGATTCTAAGTTCAGTTTTTCTAAAGTTGAAATCGAACTGAACCAAACTGACGATCTCACTTCTAGTCAGTGTAAATGAGGGTTGAAAATAAGATCTTTCAAAATTCATATGAAATTTCCACAAAATTTACATGTCTAAATTCGTAATTCAAATAAATTTTCAAAGCTGTTCAATCTTTCTTCCTCTTCATCGAGATTGGATGAGGGGATCTAAAGTCAACCACGACACTCTCTGAGAATCAATCTAATAACCTGATCTAAACTCATAAACCAAGTTGAAACTTCACAAATTTTCAAAAACAGTCAACAGAATATCTTGGGATCAAATCATGTCTTTCAAGAATCATAACATTGGAAATTAAAACAACCCAACAATATAATGCAACTGAAGCTCAAACAGAAATCAATAATCAAGACTACTGAAAATAAAAACAAATGAAGGCGGAGGAACAAGCCTGTTGACCCATTGAAACAACGACGTATGGATCACTGCTGCGGGTTCTGATATCACGAACGGCGAGATTGATTCCTTTCTTGACCCTAATTTTAAGAAGACCCTGAAAATTTTCCATCGGAGAGGGGAAGTTTTCTGTTTGGAAGCCAAGAAAAATTCTCTCACAGAGAGATTCCGTGAGGCCTGGAATGTTCGTGTAGTAGGGAAGGACGGCCGGCGGACATTTTCTCGGGAATTCTAGTGAACTCAGGGGTCAGCATTGTTGGGCTCAGTCGCGTAGATTATTGAGAATGGTTCTTTTATTTATTATTTTTGGATATTATTTAAGAAGGGGCCATGTATTTTGATTTAGCCAACTTAATAATTAAAACTATATTTTTTAAATTTAAATTCAAGAATTAGAATACTTTGAATTTGTCTTCTAATTTGTAATCCCGAATCATACGTGACTTAGTCTATGAGTTTCTTAAAAGATTCATTTTAGTTGTTTATTTTTTATTTTTTGTTTGACTGGAAAAAATCGACAAAAAATTAACTAAAAATAAAAAAACACTGAGGCATCAGTATCCACAAACTGAATATTGAACTACGATGACGTAAAATGTTTTGTGTCTCAGTTTGATTTGAGCAATTTTTCGATTTGATCATAGATTTAAAGTCCATCAAAATTGTTTTAAGAAACCAAACCGATCATCGTACTTTCTAAAGCTCACGAGGAACATCTCAAAGTCAATATATTGATGGCAATGAATAATAACTTGTAAAATGCAAATAACTTAAAATATTATACTTAAATTTCTTTTTTATAAATAAAAAAAAGTCTTATCCAATAAATGTATATCATATTTTTCATTTAATTAAGTATTTTAACATGATTTCTAAATCCTCTAGCAATTGTTTAACCGTTGATATCTAGATAGAGTTAGAAATTGCGAAACAGAAGATCAATTTAGTTTGAAATAGGGCTAGATTTTCCTTTTTATAATAACTTTTAGTTGTAAAAGTTTTATTATTTACAAGTAACAATCAAATAATTTTACATTTAATCAGCTTTGACTTTTATAGTATGTTTTGGGGGGCAATCAATTTTTATTTTGTCAATAATTTTATTTAATTAATATATTTTTTTGATAGAATACGAGATGTAGAACTCATTCCAAAAACTAGCTCAATGATTGAAGGAATCCCCTCAATATTTATACATGACCTTTCACTTTCAATTTTTCAATGTGAGACAATACCTGCCCACACGTCTAGCGTGATAAGTTTTTTTTCCTCCACGTCTAGCATGTCTTTGCTAGGTTGGTCTTCACATTGTATAGACATTTAGCTCTGATACCATGATAGAAAGTGAGATGGTAGAACTCATTCCAAAAGCTAGGTTAAGGATTGAGAAAATTCTTTCAATATTTATACAGGAACTCTAATGTGAGACAACATTTTTGCGTGTGAAAATGTCACTAGGTCTTTTGATAGCGTTGAAATGGATGGACATCATTTGGCAAAGCTTAGAAGAAAGGCAATGAAGAATCCAATGCTAATAGAATTAAACAAATAGAATCTAATCAGTGACTCTCCTTTGAGCATCCTCTTCTCCTTTTTCCAAATTATTCCCACTTTTTTTAAACTCTCTCTTACGCTAGGCCGGATGTTTTGCCATTTTGATGATATCTACCTTATCAATTACAACTTCATTATTGTTATCGGTGGTGCCTCTCGGGCATATATTAGTCAAGTTAAGACACCTGATAAAATGACTAACGGGTAAATCGATGACAGTATCTATATTGAATTTGTCCAACATTATTTCGTAATTAATACTATAAACTAATCGGAATAGTGATTTATTTAGTAATGAAAGATGACATTTCATAATCAGTCTAACCCAATACAAATTTAAACAAATTACGAATTATGAAAAGTAAAATTTTGTGTATAAATTTTAAACAACTCAAGATATGATGCATTCGAAAAGATTTAATGAGATAAGAAAAGCGACGAGAAATTCAAACGTCCAGATTTTGTGGGAGGGAAAATCAGAGGAAGCTCTAGCAAGTTTCTACTTTCCTTCTTCTTCTTCTCTTCTTTAAATACCTCTCCCTCTCTCTTCCAAAATCCAATCTCTGCTGCGTCGCTCGCTTCCTTTGGCAGTCATCTTTCTCTCCGAGGAAGTTGTCCGGCGTTGTTAATGGTTGAAGAAATCTCCGAATCTAGTTGTTTCATGAGCTCGCTTTTGTGTTTCAAGGTGGGCGCTGTGATCTCTTTTTCAGTATCTTCATCTTTCGCTTTTGGATTCCGCAAAGAAGTCTGGTACTATCGCTGCCTCGGCATTGATCCCTGAATCCAGTTTCAGACGTTGAAGAGGGGAGAATTTCTCTGTTTTGACGATGGTTGCGACGATGGCGTCAAAGAACAAGAAGAATCAGAGTGCAAAGGGTAACAGGCTCTTGATCAGCATCAGTGTGATTGGGAGTTCGGGTCCAATTCGATTTATTGTCAATGAGGAAGATCTTGTGTCCGCTGTAATTGATACCGCGCTCAAATCCTATGCACGAGAAGGGCGGCTTCCGATTCTCGGCTCAAATCCGGATGACTTTCTTCTCTATTGCTCAAATGGTGAATCGGATGGTATTACTGCTCGAACCATTTTAGATCATCAATTTCGGACTGATTTCTGAAACATCTTTACAGTTGTTGATAAATTTTCAATTTTCTGCAGCTTTGAATCCATGGGATAGAATTGGGTCTCAAGGAATTCGTAAGTTCATGCTGTACAAGAAGCCACGAGAAGAGAAAGTGAACGAAGATGGAAAATCCATGGAAGCCATGAAGACAGTGAAGGGCAGATGGAAATCATGGTTCCACAAAACCCTCAACCTGAAAATTTCTACCCACTGACCCATGAACTTCAGTACAAGGTTTGACAATTTTAAGATTTGACTTTATTTAGTCATGGAAACTGTAGATTCTTGCTCAAAAGAAGGGGCAAAAAGGTTAAACAGTTTGGCTCATGTTCTTGATGTTAACTTTATTTTTCAGTCTCTCTGTGTAGTTTGACTTTATATTTAATTATGTTATACAATTTTCTTATTTAGTTTTTATCTTTTCTTCCAATTCTACCCTTAATTATTTCCCTGTCTTTTTGCCTTGCTCAATGCTCGTCGTTGTTTCCCTATTTCTCCTTTCTCGTTTTCATGTTCGTTGCCTTGATTCTTCCCCCTCTGTTATTTTGTTGTTCGTTGCTCTCACTCCATACTGCACCACCTCTCCTCGCTGCTTTCGCTTCTTGCCCATTATCGGTGAGTTTTCTCTTCGCTGCTTTCTCTACTTGCTGCACTCTTTTTTTGCCCTCCTCTTTGCTGCCCTGATTCTTCTCTTTGTTATTTTTTTGTTCGTTGCTCTCTCTCCTTGTCGCACTACCTCTAATCGCTTTTATTCTTCTCCATTCTTATATTGTTTATTTTTAAAGTTTATGCAGAAACTCAGGAGGTAGGATTACTCCTTTCTTTCCGTTTAGGATGTCTATTTCTTTGATATTTTAAATTTAAATATCCATTTCTTTGACAATTTTAAACTTTAATAAGGGAGCCTATGTGTAATGTGGCTAAAGTTAGTTACTCCTATTTTCGTAACTATTCATTTCTTTGGTGTTTATGATCGTCATGGTGGTTCTCAGGTATAATTATATTTTCTTCTATCCTTTGTTTTATGTCACCATATTACTAATGTTTTCTCTATTGTGTTTTCCTCGTAAGTTGCAAACTACTGTCGTGATAGAATCCACTTGGCTTTAGTTGAATAGATAGACTTTGTTAAGGAATGTTTAGTTTCTAAAAGTATAAGAAAAATTGCTAAGAGCAATGGAAAAAAGAATTCACCAACTGTTTTTTAAAAGTTGACGTTGAAATTGCTGAAAAATCTAGTGTCAAGCCTGTTGCACCAGAAATTGTTAGATCTACTATGGTCGTTGCTATCATTTGTTTTTCTCACATTATTGTAGCTATTTGTGGGGACTTGAGAGCAGTTCTGTGGTGTGGTAATAACTTTTGTCCTTGTTAGTGGATCGTAAAGTAATAGATTTGTGATTGTCGACAACTGCGTATTTGTAATGTTTGTGATACTTTAAGCTAATTTGTTGTCTGCCACTTATTCTTTTATCTAAGTTAGACATGGATGACGAGTATGCAAGAATTGAGGCAACTGGAGGCAAGGTCATTCAATGGAATGGACATCATGTCTTTCGCGGTAATGGACATCGTGTCGTTGGCGTTCTTGCATTGTCAAAATCTCATGACCTATATTAAGCAAGAAAACCACCACAACACTTGCATTACCGCAAAAGACATGATGTCCATTCCATTGAATGACCTTTCCTCCAGCTGCCTCAATTCTAGCATACTCGTTATCCATGTCTAACTTAGATAAAAGAATAAGAGACAGACAATAAATTAACTTAAAGTATCACAAACATTACAAATACGCAGTTGTCGACAATCACAAATCTATTACTTTATGATCCACTGACAAGGACAAAGGTTCTTACCACACCACAGAACTGCTCTCAAGTCCCCATAAATAGCTACAATAATATAGAAAAACAAATGATAGCAACGACCGTAGTAGATCTAACAGTTTCTGGTGCAACAGGCTTGACACTGGATTTTCCAGCAATTTCAACGTGAACTTTTAAAAAACAGTTGGTGAATTCTTTTTTCCATTGCTCTTAGCAATCTTCCTTATACTTTCAGAAACTAGACATTCCTTAACAAAGTCTATATCTCTTCAACTAAAGCCAAGTGGATTCTATCACGACAGTAGTTTGCAACTTACGAGGAAAACACAATAGAGAAAACATTAGTAATATGGTGACATAAAACAAAGGATAGAAAAAAAATATAATTATACCTGAGAACCACCATGACGATCATAAACACCAAAGAAATGAATAGTTACGAAAATAGGAGTAACTAATTTTAGCCACATTACACATAGGCTCCCTTATTAAAGTTCAAAATTGTCAAAGAAATGGATATTTAAATTTAAAATATCAAAGAAATAGACATCCTAAACGGAAAGAAAGGAGTAATTCTACCTATTGAGTTTCTGCATAAATTTTAAAAATTAGACAATATAATAATGGAGAATAATAACAGCAAGTAGAGGCAGTGTAACAAGGAGAGAGAGCAGCAAACAACAAAGAGAAGAATTAGGACAGCGAAGAGCAGGGCAAAAAAAGAGTGTGGCGAGTAGAGAAAGCAGCAAAGAGAAAACTCACCGATAATGGACAAGAAGCGAAAGCAGCGAGGAGAAGCGGTGCAGCAAGGAGTGAGAGCAACACAATACTAGCATTACCGCAAAAGACATGATGTCCATTGGATGTGTCACGACCTCCGTAGGTCGCGGCATATTCTCAACATAACTTAGTCATTTAAATCTAAGAACAACTACTTGTAATTTTTTTTAAAAATAAAACTCGTGGACGTTTTACTCAGACAAACAACTGAATGTCTCGAGGAGGTTAATATCTCAAACTCCCAGAACTTAAATCCTTCATACATCGGACCTCGTATTTCTTCTCAGAGTTGGATGACATAAATCGGGTAACAATCTTGTCCACAAGATCGATCAACTTAATTGTCCACGGACTACTTTAACTTTTTCGTCCACTGAATGTTAAACATTGTCGCTCTCTGTTCAAGTGACTCCATCGTCCACAGACTAACGTCCATAGACTTATTTACGTTTATCGTCCACGGACCATGTGATTTTATCATCCACAACCCACGTGACTTTGTCACTCACGGGTTACACAAACTTATCGTCCACAGACCAATGTCCATGGACTTACTTAAATTTGTCGTCTACAGACCAAGTGATTTCGTCGTCCACAGTCACGTGACTACTTACTTTGGACGACGTATTCGTCCATGTAATTCTGGACAACGATTTACTTACAACTCTGGACGACTGTTTTTACTTACAACTCTAGACGACTGTTTTTACTTACAAAACAGAACACATAGACAATCGTTCAATCGCCTCCCCTGGCGAACGTTCGGCTAGCTCTCTGGAGCTGACTATATAAGTAATCTCACATCTCAATTCACAGAAATCATTCTTATTCATAAAATTTAAACATGCGTAGCGGAAGACTTAAAGAAAAATAGATGAATCTTTAGTCTTAAAATCCTCTTTAAACATGAAATTGTACCAGACAACCCCAGCATTCATTATTATAAGAAAACCTTATCTTACTTATACTTCAGTGTCATAGATCTTACTAAAATATGCTAAGAGCAACACTCCACGGGTCAAATCGCCGCCCAGCCACAAATCCACGCCATGAGCACCATCCAGCAACCAGACTTAAACATCCTCATTCGGTTTGAGATCTTTACCTTCCAAACTCGTCACCTACATCATAAGGTTTAAACTATAAGCCTAATGATTAATAAGGAGTGCAACATATACATAAATGCTCATGAATGCATACTTAATAAAATCATATTCACATTCTTTATTCAGATCAGGGGAGTCATGTTCATGTTCGTATTCTTGATCATATCGTGGGAATCATGTTCTTGTTCATCATTTACATAACATGGATCAATGAGGGTTTGTGTCGAAGGGGGCAGGCAGAGTGCGTGTACATGGCCCCCTTACGAGCAGAAATCTTGGTCCATTTCTGGACAGTGACATGGCCAAACCGCCCCAACCCCCACTTAATTATGGTTGCATACATTTCATATTCATAGAGTGCATGTACATGGCCCCCTTACGGGCAGAAATCTTGGTCCCTTTCTAGACAGTGACATGGCCAAACCGCCCCAACCCTCACTTAATCATGGTTGCATACATTTCATATTCATATCTCATTCATAAAAGGAGCATGTACATAAAACATTTTCATATGCTCTCGAGAGAAATCATAATACATGGACATGTATGCTCACAGGAACATCATACTAAGGAAAACGAGCCATCATCATGCACATATCATAAAATCTGCTCCTCTCGGCATAACATAACTCTCAGTCATCCATAAATCATCAAACAACATCAATACCAATTTCCTAGTACCCTTGTGATGTAGGGCCCTAATGGCCGAGCACCTACACACCCACTTACCTGTGGTCCTTAGCAAAGTTGTGCCTTCACTTGAAGCCTTTTCCACCTAGGACATTTCTTATTTCAATGTTAAATATATCCTGAATAATCTAAACTCAAAGCTGGTAAAATCTTAGCTAAAGAAATCATCCTAGAATCTAGCTTAAACCTCTAAGGCATTTCGCTGAACACCTAGTGTGCAGAGCTTAACATTCATTAACATTAATGGCATTAGCGTCTATACTACCAGATCCATACCAACATCAAATTTCTCAAAGTCCAAACATCGACAGCATCAGAATCCTATCCTTAATGCCACTAAATAAGGGAACCCGAAGATATAGCTGTGAATCTGGCATCGACCGATTCTTAATCTTCAAACATCAACCAATAACCATTCCTAAATCGAAGACTCAATGAATGAATCATCTAAACCTTACCTGAGCTTTGAATCGTCGAAGAAGGAGGAGGAAGAAATCGGTTGCTGAAGGAGGAAAATCGCCGGGAGAGGAAAGTCGGCTACAGGAGTGGTCTAAATGAGGTTTTAGACCTTCATTTTTTTATTTATATCGATCCAGCTCACTTTAATTACAATTCTTGTCATTAAACCTACTTTTCTTTTATAAACTCCTTATTCCATAAACCACACCATAAATATTCACAGAAAAGATTCCCGTCCAAGGTGCTGGTTGTTACAGGATGACCTTGCCTCTAATAGCCTCAATTCTAGCATCCTCGTCATTCATGTTTGGCTGAGATAAAAGAGTAAGAGGCAGATAACAAATTAGCTTAAATTATCACAAACTTTACAAATATGCAGTTGCCAATAATCACAAATCTATTACTTTATGATCTACTAACAAGGACAAACGTTCTTACCACGACACAAAACTGCTCTGAAGTCTCCACAATATGCTATAATAATGTGAGAAAAATAAATGATAACAACAACAATAGTAGATCCCACAACTTCTGGTGCAACAGACTTGACACTAAAATTTTTAGCAACTTCAGCATCAATTTTTGAAAAATAGTTGGTGAATGTTTTTTTCCATTGCTCTTCGCAATTTTCCTTGATACTTCTAGAAACTAGGCATTCTTTAAGAAAGTCTATCTCTTCGGCTAAAGCCAAGTGGACTCTATCAAAATAGTAGTTTGCAACGTACGAGGAAATCATCGCTGAGAAAACGTTGGTAACATAATGACATAAACAAAGGATAGAAGAAAAAATAATCATACCTAAGAACTATAAGGACCATCATAAACACCAAAAAAATGAATAGTTTCTAAAATAGGAGCAACTAACTTTAGCCACGTTACACATAGGCTGCCTTATTAAAAGCACAAAATTGTCAAAGAAATAGACATCTGAACTTAAAATATCAAGGAAATAGACATCCTAAACTGAAAAAAATGAGTATTCTTACCTTCTGAGTTTTTGTATAAATTTTAAAAATTAGACAATATAAGAATGAAGAAGAATAATAGCGTGTAGAGGCAGCGCGACAAAGAGAGAGCAGCGAACAACAAAAAGAAGGATCAGGGCAACAAAGAGCAGGGTAAAAAAAGAGTGCAGCGAGTAGAGAGCGCAGTGAACAGAAAACTCACTGATAGACAATCACAAATCTATTACTTTATGATCCACTGACAAGGACAAAGGTTCTTACCACACCACAGAACTGCTCTCAAGTCCCCATAAATAGCTACAATAATATGAGAAAAACAAATGATAGCAACGACCGTAGTAGATCTAACAGTTTCTGGTGCGCAACAGGCTTGACTCTGGATTTTCCAGCAATTTCAACGTCAACTTTTAAAAAACTATTGGTGAATTCTTTTTTCCATTGCTCTTAGCAATTTTCCTTATACTTTTAGAAACTAGACATTCCTTAACAAAGTCTATCTCTTCAACTAAAGCCAAGTGAATTCTATCACGACAGTAGTTTACAACTTACGAGGAAAACATTATAGAGAAAACATTTGTAATATGGTGACATAAAACAAATGATAGAAGAAAATATAATTATACCTGAGAAACACCATGACGATCATAAACACCAAAGAAATGAATAGTTACGAAAATAAGAGCGACTAACTTTAGCCACATCACACATAGGCTCCCTTATTAAAGTTCAAAATTGTCAAAGAAATTGATATTTAAATTGAAAATATCAAAGAAATAGATGTTCTAAACTGAAAAAATGAGTAATCTTACCTCCTGAGTTTCTGCATAATTTTTAAAAATAAACAATATAAGAATGGAGAAGAATAAAAGCGATTAGAGGTAGTGCAACAAAGAGAGAGAGCAACGAACAAAAAAATAAGAATCGCTCAGACAGCGCGCGCTAGGGGCGATTGATTGGCGCTTCGCGCCGATTGATCGGCAACGCCCTTGTTGCCCTGATCGCGCCATGCCCGAACCAACACGCCACCTCCTGCGCCTGTGCACCTCCACCCCGGCACCAGCGCGCCTCCTTCGACCATTTTTACACCTTTTCCAATTTTCTTCACTTCTCACCCTTACATTTCACCTAAAACCTACCCCAAACCATCTTCGAATATTTTCCACCTCTCGACGCGTTAAAACCCTGAAAACACGACTCTAAAACGTAAACGGAAGCATAAAAATTGATGAAAACAAACATCATTTTTTTCATAAAAATCCGAGCAGCATAACGTTTGATTGTTAAAAACCCAAAACCTGAAAACAACAATTTTATATAACAAAACCAAAGCACACACTCAAAAGAGTTCAATACATATTCCAAAACCCTCAAAATTCAAGTATCTAAGCACTTTTCTATCAAAACACCCACATTACACTACACACATACTGAGCTCGGTCGGAATCGCCCTAACAAGTTGTCAGCACCAGCTCACACAAGTGCATCCCCAAGTGCTATCCTCATCCAGCCTACGCTCATAAAGCTCGCCTGAAAGCCTGTCGTCACTTACACCTTTGAACATAAAACGTAAGCCTAATGCTTAGCAAGTAGGGAATAGTGAATTTAAAAACAATGTATACTCAACCCCTAGCACATGCGGTTTCTATACTCTCTGTTGTTCTCGTTTCATTTTTGTTTCATTAATCTTTTACTTAGCCGTGTGGATCAAGTAGGCACCCATCATATAACCATCTAAGATGACCACACATCGACCCAACAGAGCAAGATAGTAGGCACACATCTGGGACCTGCCCATTGGACAGCCATACACGATCTCCTCTCACATCGATCATAGAACCCTCTAGTGCTTTCTCTCTCACGTTAACGACGAGACGTTTATACTCACGACAGCTTACGTATTTTCAGCGGTGCATCTCTCGTAGAGACCCTCTCGAGTGCTACCCATCAGCACCATTGTGACGACCCTTAGTCCTAAACCTTAAATTCCCGTGAAAATTTTTTATTTTAAAACATTTCGTAATTTCGACTTCGAAGGTTTTAAATCGAATCTAATTTATTGGAATTATCATGAAAATCATTTAAAGAAAATACATTGAAAGAGATGAACAATCGGCCAAACGAATCGAGGGCAAAAAGGGCAAACCGTACCCAAAATGCATGGCCGATCGATCGGCTGTGGCGATTTCATGCCAGGTGATCAATCGCCTGATCGATCACCCCTTTCGTTCTCCCCATAACCGATCGATCGCCCTCATGAGCGATCGATCGGCTACCTCTCTGGAATTAATCAGATAGGCGCCATACATATTGCCGATCGATCGCCTCCCTTGGCGATCGATCGGCAACCTCTCTGGAATTTGTTCCAGAGAGTTACCTCAATTTTTCCTTCTTCTTTCCCTTGTACACTTCACCTATCCTTCTTCATTACCTTCTCCTCATAACATTACTCCTAACATCATATTAATCATAACAAATAAACTTCAACATAAAATCACTCGACACCTGCACAACCTTCATAATCTCACTCAAAACCGACTCGAGACGTATTAAAACGAAGTAAGATTTCGTGAAAACGAACTGCGTGGATCAATTTGAAAACCAAACAAAATCCCTACGAAAATTTAACAACCAAGCAGTTCTAGTATAATCTCAATGAAAAACTTCACAAAAGAACATCACAAACGAGTTTTCAAAACATCAAAATGCGTGAATTTCCTAACCAATCACACATCAGCCCAACCCTTCTATACAATTCTCGATCATTTCTATGTATTAAAATCCCAAAAATACCTACATGACATCCTCACGGGTCAAAATAAGCACCGACTGCCCAGTGCACTCCCACGGGCCATCCTCCATCAACATGCTCATGCATCGGATGGAGGAATATCATCCTCACCTGTTTCGAAGTCACCTACACCATAGAAATAAACTATGAGCTAAAGGCTCAGTAAATCTACGTAAATGAAAATGCATGCTATGCGTGCGAGATTCATAAAATCATGCATTCTTATTTCATTGTTTAGTTACATAACGGGAGGTGTCACCGGGGATTAACTCTCACCAGATGGAGAGGGCACATCTCGCGGTTAGATAGCCCTTTCCGTCTACCGGGGGAAAAACATACTCCTCCTCTCAGGACAGTCACGTCTGAACCCCACCCCGACGTGACCGGGATTACGTGCATTCATATCTTTCATTAGTCATTTCTTTTTGTGAAAACACATGCGGAAATTCATTTTGCGTTCTAGTTTACGAAACATGATGCATGAACATGGATTGTGCATTAAAGTAAGAAAACATAAAACAATACATAAAAACCTAGGAAAGCGTTCTAACTTAACAATTTTCCTAAACTACCCATCCAACCTACACACTAACAACACATCACCAAAGATCCTCAAACAATAACTCTCTTATGGTGTAGGCCGGATCAGCCAAACGAGTCACGAAGACTTACCTCGCGTCCGTAGCACACTGAGCTCCGTCCACGAGTGTTGTTCACCTAAAACATTTCACAACACACAACATTAAACCGAGCCTAAATCATCGAACTTTGAAAACTAACGGAACTCTTAGTTAAAGGAAATTTCCTAAAACTCTAATTTAACTCGTTGAGGTATTTTATCGAGCAATTCGTGCTCGTGAATCCTTAACCTCTATTAATGGAGTTTTCAAAACTTCCAACCACTCAAAATTCGCATTGATGACCATTAACTCGCCCAACTATTTCCAATGCTCACTAATTCGTCCACCAAAGTCATAAATAGGGCAACCTTAGCCGTTTCTAACATAACCAGACTATTTCGCAAAAATCCTAAACGAAACCCTAACCATTTAACTTCGCGAAAACAGAAATCTAATGTCCGAAAACTATAGAAGCTTACCTAGGGTCGTGATTGGCAAAGAAAATGTGAAGAATTGCCATTGATCGGAGGAGAATCGGCCGAAACGCGAGAACCGTCAGAGGAAGAGAAAAATCGCCGGATTTGGAAGAGGAGAAGAAATCGCGTGAGTGTGGGGAGAAAAGAGGGGTTTTTGTGTTTTATTATAATTTGACTTGTCAAATTACCTTATTACCCTTCCATTTGATTTTCTATTAGTTTCCTCACTTATTTCGTTATTTAGTCATTGATTCGTTTTCTTCAAAATTTCTTTATTTTACCAGAAATTTCAATTTATTGTTAGGGCTCTATTAAAACTTTCTATTCGCAAAACGGACTTAATTTGACATATTTACCAAAATGCCATTATATATTAGAATAATAAATTCCCGTAAAACGGAAACCGGGTGTTACAACCATAACGCGACAAGGCGATTCCACTCAAGACCACATTACGTTTCTTCTTATCTTTTTACGTTTCATGTTCACATTTCAAAATCGTGCTCACATTTCAAAATCATGCTCAAAACTCATTTTTCGTGATTCGAAAACTATGATGCATGTCAATACGTATGCTCAACCACAAAACAAAACAATGACGAAACAATCAAACAATCCCTACCGTTCAATAGTGTAGGCCCGAAGGCAAAATCACACACAACCATTACTTACCTGGATCTCTGCAACGTACTTACTCTCTTTGGCCACGTCAATTGCTCATTCGTTAACCTAACATATTAAGGGGAAAAATCACTTAATAAGCATCAAAGAACTTAGACCATCTCCAACCCAAAATGCCAAAATGCTATTTTTTTATACCAAAATAGCATTTTGCATCACTAAACAGTAATTTCATCTCCAACCCAACTCTATTGTTTATACCAAAAAGAATATTCTTTACATATTCTTTCACACTATAATTTATATATCAACCCCTATAATTTTAATATTGTACCAATTGCTCATACTCAAATTTAACATTTATTCACATAAACCGATAATATATAAATTATATATATATATATATATATATATATATATATAAATTATTTCTTTTTAACACATGTTAATTTAATCCAGAAATTTATAACCAACAAAGATATATATATTAGCATTACCACTCATAATAAACAAAAAAAAAACAACTCAAACTTAATTAAAAAGAAAAAGAAAAAGAAAAAGAAAATTACAAGTGCATAAAAAAAATACAACTAAAATATAAAAAAAACTACAAGTGCATAAAAAAAAAATCCAACTTAAACATAAAAAAAACTGTATATTCAATCATCTGAGTTTGAATATTTCTCCCGCAGATGATTTACAAGTGCATTACGAAGTGCAAAATGTGCATCTCTATCTCTGATTTGTCTATATCGACCGATGAAGCGTTGAAATCGTGTATCTTCGTCTACCAACATTTCAACTTCAGACGGTGGTATTTCTATCAGTTGCTCAATTGGTGCATTTAGATCACGTTCATCCTCAATTATCATGTTATGCATAATAATGCATGTTGCCTTATGTCATGCAATACTTCTTTGTGCCAAAAACGCACGGGTTCTGCAGTGATAGCGAACCGCGATTGGAGAACTCCGAAAGCACGTTCAACATCTTTTCGACATGCCTTTTGTCGCGTAGCAAAATGTTTTTTCTTTGCACCTTGTGGCTGTTGAATAGTTTGTACAGTAGTAGACCATTTTGGATATATGCTATCAGCTAAATAATAACCCATGTTGTATTCAATTCTTTGAATAGCATAATTAGCTTGAGGAGCAATACCTTGAGTAAGATTAGAAAAAATACGAGATGACTCTAACACATTAATATCATTATTACTACCTGGCATTCCAAAATATGCATGCCATATCCATAAATAATAGTCGGCAACCGCTTCAAGAATAATAGTTGGTGCACCACTACGACCAGAGTACTGACCAGCCCATGCTGTTGGAATATTTTTTCAACGCCAATGCATACAATTTAGACTACCCAACATTCTTGGAAAGCCACGCTTTTCGCCAATATAGAGTAATCTTGCAATGTTATTGGAAGTAGGTTCCCGTAAATATTTGTCTGCAAAAATTTCAACCATAGCACGACTAAATTTTTTTACACATTCAATTGCTGTTGATTCACCTATTTTAACATATTCATCAGTAGCATCAGCCGGTACACCATATGCCAATATTCGAAACACAGCTGTAATTTTTTGAAGCGTAGACAGTCCAAGTCTACCAATTCCATCACGTTGTTGGATGAAGTAGTTATCGTGTGCTTTCACTGCATCAACAATATGAAGAAATAAATTACGAGACATTCGAAATCGTGTACGAAACATACCGTCGTTGTATCGTGGGTTTTCAGCAATCTGCGAACAAATTGCGATCTGCAGCTTCACGATCACGATTGATGACTATGTGACCAGGAATTGACCCACGACGAGGGTGTTCAATGTTTTGTTGATTGGAGTAGTGCGCGATGAACATATTGTTCATATTGATCATATTAACAATCAATTGTTCGGTACAATCGAACTCTTCCATACTAATAGTTGGTACAATGAAATCATCATCATCAGAAGATGATTCCGAGCTTAAAAAAGGATTCATTTTTAGTTTGAGAAAGAAGGTGGAAAAAAAGGATTGAAGAATAAATTATGTGCACTGAAGATGGTTTAAGAAAGAAGGAAATGAGGAAACATATTTATAAAGAGTAGATAGGTGGATACTTTTAAAATTGGGGCATGAATGATAGGAATGAATGGTAGGTTGATACTTTTAATAGTCTATAGGAATGAATGGTAGGTGGATACTTTCAAAGAGTAGGTATTTGCTTTAAAAATTTAGGTACACGTAAACATCTATCTCTCTCTCTCTCTATCTCTACTGATAATATGAGGTTGCCATAAGTTACAATTCCATCTTTTTTGTTATTTGCTTTTTCCAGTTCTTATCATCCATTTCATCACAAACTAAAATTGTCTTTTCGAAGTGCTGGGTGTGCTAATATTGAAGATATAGTACTCTATCAAGCGTATTTAGCTGTTACCCAAGACCCTATTACGGGTAGGTACCAGAATGCTGAGCGGTTCTGGTCTCGGGTTGAAGAAAAGTACAACGAAGAAAGACCTTCTAATATGGAGCTTCGTAAAGGTAATTCTCTCAGAAGTCGAATGCAAGTTATAAATGCGGCGGTGAAGAAACTAAAAGGTTGTGTGAGACAAGTGGAAAATACGCATGCAAGTGGTGCTTCAGAAGCCGATATTGTGAGTTTTGTATTTTTTTTTTACTTATAACATTTTATTTTCTTTTCTATTATACTTACATTATGTTCACTATGATTTTTAGTTAACTCGAGTAAAACATTTATTTATAGAGGACCCGAAGTACAAGAAAGGTTTTAAATTTGATCATGTTTGGGATATGATCAAAGATTTTGCTACGTTGAAAGATCATGTAACAACTGCCAGAAATGCAATCAGGCGGCAAAATGTTGTTGACGAGTCATCACAATCTGACAATCCTACACCTGAGACCCCCATACAACATCTCCTGGTATTTCTGCATTTTCAATTGATTTAGATGACAATACTTCTGGCGGTTACGTCATCACAATTAAAAAGAAAAATACCGGATGACATGTCTGCTAACTTTGGTATATTGGACAACAAAAATGAAGAATTAAAGATACTATTAGAAAAAAGTTACGAACAAAAGCAGGCTCAAATATAGGTCCAAAAAGAACAAATGCAGATGCAAAGTCAAATGATAGAAATCAAAGAAAAGAATAGAGAACTTAAAATTATGTTACTAAATCCTAATAATATTAGTGATCCAGGCCGATGCGCCTATATTGTTGCTGAACTGGCGTGAATTTCACAAAAAAATTATGACCAGCAACAACAGGTGCTTTCAACAAGTAATGATTTTACATCTTTATTTAATAACATCGGAGGGCCTGGATCCGATCTACCACCCTATTTTTAATATGTTAGCTGTATTGTGTCTATGTAATTTTTAGTTATTTTATGTAATTTGAAGTTGGAAGTTATTTAAATTTGTGTAATTTCTGTTATTTAAAGTAATATTTATGTATTTTGTAGTATGAAGTTGTTACAATTTTTGCAATTTGAAGTTAATATTTGTAATTTTATTGAGTTTGTTATGTATAATGTGATTGTAATTTTTTTTTTTTTAATGAATATGTAATGTTGAGTTGTGATTTAATATTATTGTTTGTATTAATATCAATAATTAACTATTTTGAGTTCCCAATAATAACATTTCTTGACAAATACATCAAATTAGTCATATTAAAATTAATATTAATGGTTTTTTTATTTTTAGTATCTTTTAACATTTTAACTATTGCTAATTACAAAATTTAGATTATTAAATATCATATTCAAATAAATTAATATATGAATTAAAAAAAGGATATATTTGCAATTTAACATAATTAGAAGGACTAAAAAAAAAAGAAATGGCATCATGAATAGTGGTGATGCAAATTTGCATCATCACTATTCAGACCATCTCCAACCAGTCAATGCCAAAATGCTATTTTTCTATACCAAAATAGCATTTTGCATCACTAAACAGTAATTTCATCTCCAACCAAAAATGCCAAAATGCTATTTTTTATACTAAAAAGAATATTCTTTACATATTATTTCACACTATAATTTATATATTTTACACATTAACCCCTATAATTTTAATATTGTACCAATTGCTCATACTCAAATTTAACATTTATTCACATAAACCAATAATATATAAATTATATATATATATATATATATATATATATATATAATTATTTATTTTTATACATGTTAATTTAACAAAGATATATATATTAATATTACCACTCATAAATAAATAAATAAAAACAACTGAAACTTAATTAAAAAGAAAAAGAAAATTACAAGTGCATAAAAAAAATACAACTAAAATATTAAAAAAAACTACAAATGCATAAAAAAAATACAACTTAAACATAAAAAAAAACTATATATATTCAATCATCTGAGTTTGAATATTTCTCCCACAAATGATTTATAAGTGCATTACGAAGTGCAAAATGTGCATCTCTATCTCTGATTTGTCTATATCGACCGATGAAGCGTTGAAATTGTGTATCTTCGTCTAACACCATTTTAACTTCAGGAGGTGATGTTTCTATTAGTTGCTCAATCGGTGCATTTAGATCACGTTCATCCTCAATTATCATGTTATGCATAATAATGCATGTTGTCACTATGTCATGCAATACTTCTTTGTGCCAAAAACGCACGGGTCCTGCAGTGATAGCGAACCGCCCTTGGAGAACTCCGAAAGCACGTTCAACATCTTTTCGACATGCCTCTTGTCGCATAGCAAAATGTTTTTTCTTTGCACCTTGTGGCTGTTGAATAGTTTGCATAATACTAGACCATTTTGGATATATGCTATCAGCTAAATAATAACCCATGTTGTATTCAATTCCTTGAATAACATAATTAGCTTGAGGAGCGATACCTTGAGTAAGATTAGAAAAAAGACGAGATGACTCTAACACATTAATATCATTATTACTACCTGGCATTCCAAAATATGCATGCCATATCCATAAATCATAGTCGGCAACCGCTTCAAGAATAATAGTTGGTGCACCACTACGACCAGAGTATTGACCAGCCCATGCTGTTGGACAATTTTTCAAACGCCAATGCATACAATCTAGACTACCCAACATTCCTGGAAAGCCACGCTTTTCGCCAATATAGAGTAATCTTGCAATGTCATCAGAAGTAGGCTTCCGTAAATATTTGTGTGCAAAAATTTCAACCATAGCACGACAAAATTTTTTGACACATTCAATTGCTGTTGATTCGCCTATTTTAACATATTCATCAGTAGCATCAGCTGGTACACCATATGCCAATATTCGAAACACAGCTGTAATTTTTTAAAGCGTAGACAGTCCAAGTCTACCAATTCCATCACGTTGTTGGATGAAGTAGTTATTGTGTGCTTTCACTGCATCAACAATATGAAGAAATAAATTACGAGACATTCAAAATCGTCTACAAAACATACCGTCGTTGTATCGTGGGTTTTCAGCAAAATAATCTGCGAACAAATTGCGATCTGCAGCTTCACGATCACGATTGATGACTATGTGACCAGGAATTGACCCACGACGAGGGTGTTCAATGTTTTCTTGATTGGAGTAGTGCACCATGAACATATTGTTCGTATTGATCATATTAACAATCAATTGTTCGGTACAATCGAACTCTTCCATACTAATAGCTGGTATAATGAAATCATCATCATCAGAAGATGATTCCGAGCTTAAAAAAGGATTCATTTTTGGTTTGTGAAAGAAGGTGGATAAAAAGGATTGAAGAATAAATTATGTGTACTGAAGATGGTTTAAGAAAGAAGAAAATGAGGAAACATATTTATAAAGAGTAGATAGGTGGATGCTCGTGACCAAGAGATAGCTTGTGGCTTTTAGAGGCGCCAAGTGGCACACCGGTGACCAAGAGGAAGCTTGTGGGCTATGGCGGCGCCAAGTGGCAAGCTAATGGCCAAGAGATGAGCATGTGACTATGGTTGATCGAGAACTTGTGGCTAAGATGGAGAGGCGCCAAGTGGCACACCGGTGACCAAGAGGAAGCTTGTGGGCTATGGAGGCGTAAAGTAGCAAGCTAATGGCCAAGAGAGGAGCATGTGGCTATGGTTGATCGGGAACTTGTGGCTAAGATGGAGAGGCGCCAAGTGGCACACCGGTGACCAAGAGGAAGCTTGTGGGCTATGGAGGCGTAAAGTGGTAAGCTAATGGCCAAGAGAGGAGCATGTGGCTATGGTTGATCGGGAACTTGTGGCTAAGATGGAGAGGCGCCAAGTGGCACACCGGTGATCAAGAGGAAGCTTGTGGGCTATGGAGGCGTAAAGTGGCAAGCTAATGGCCAAGAGAGGAGCATGTGGCTATGGTTGATCGGGAACTTGTGGGCTATGCATTGGGGTTTTTCTATAAATAGCGTACGTGAGGTTGCCATAAGTTACCATTCCATCTTTTTTGTTATTTGCTTTTTCCAATTCTTATCATCTATTTCATCACAAACTAAAAATGTCTTCTCGAAGTTCTGGATATGCTAATATTGAAGATATAGTACTCTGTCAAGCGTATTTAACCGTTACCCAAGACCCTATTACGGGTAGGTACCAGAATGCTGAGCGGTTCTGGTCTCGGGTTGAAGAAAAGTACAACGAAGAAAGACCTTCTAATATGGAGCTTCGAAAAGGTAATTCTCTCAGAAGTCAAATGCAAGTTATAAATGCGTCGGTGAAGAAACTAAAAGGTTGTGTGAGACAAGTGGAAAATACGCATCCAAGTGGTGCTTCAAACGCCGATATTGTGAGTTTTGTTTTTTTTTTTACTTATAACATTTTATTTTTTTTTCTATTATACTTACATTATGTTCACTATGATTTTTAGTTAACTCGAGCAAAACATTTATTCATAGAGGACCCGAAGTACAAGAAAGGTTTTAAATTTGATCATGTTTGGGACATGGTTAAAGATTTTGCCATGTTGAAAGATCATGTAACAACTGCCAGAAATGCAATCGGGCGGCAATATGTAGTTGACGAGTCATTACAATTTGACAATCCTACACCTGAGACCCCTCATACAACATCTCCTGGTATTTCTGCATTTTCAATTGATTTAGATGACAATACTTCTGGCAGTACGTCATCACAACGACCAACTGGGGTGAAAAAAACTAAATTAAAAAGGAAAATACAGGATGACATGTCTGCTAACTTTGATATATTGGACAACAAAAATGAAGAATTGAAGATATTATTACAAAAAAGTTACGAACAAAAGCAGAATCAAATAGAGGTCCAAAAAGAACAAATGCAGATGCAACGTCAAATGATAGAAATCAAAGAAAAGAATAGAGAACTTAAAATTATGTTACTAGATCCTAATAATATTAGTGATCCAGCCCGACGCGCCTATATTGTTGCTGAATAGGCGCGAATTTCACAAAAAAGTTATGACCAGCAACAACATGTGCCTTCAACAAGTAATGATTTTACATCTTAATTTAATAACATCGGAGGGTCTGGATCCGATCTACCACCCTATTATTAATATGTTAGCTGTATTGTGTCTATGTAATTTTTAGTTATTTGATGTAATTTGAAGTTGAAAGTTATTTAAATTTGTGTAATTTCTGTCATTTAAAGTAATATTTATGTATTTTGTAATTTCTGTTGTCTATGTAGTTTTTAGTTATTTTTGCAATTTGAAGTTAATATTTGTAATTTTATTGAGTTTGTTATATATAATGTGGTTGTAATTTTTTTTTTTTTTAGAATATGTAATTTTGAGTTGTATTAATATCAATACAATTATCCTATTTTATGTAAAATATCAAATAAGTCAAATTTTTAGGAATATTAAATTTAATATTAATTATTTTTAATATCTTTTAACATTTTAACTAGTACTAATTACAACAATTAGATTATTAAATATCATATTGAAATAAATTAATACATAAATTAAAAAAAGGATATATTTACAATTTAAAATAAATAGAAGGACTAAAAAAAAAATAGCATGGATGAACAATGGTGATGCAAATTTGCATCATCACTATTCATGTTTGGATCAAAATGGCATTATGCCATTTATTTTGGCATCCCATTGGAGCTTGGATGATACATTTTCTCAAATTTGAGAAAATGCATCATCCCATTGGAGATGCTCTCATCATTTGATCAAAATGGCATTATGGCATTTTTTTTGGCATCCCATTGGAGACATTTTATGCTATTTTCTCAAATTTGAGAAATTGCATCATATGGTTGGAGATGATCTTAGAAGGAATGCTTACTCTAATTCTAGCAATAAGCTAAGCTAACACTAAAACCTTAAACTAAAATTCCGAATTTTACCTATTACATTGCCCACTTTTTAATCGGCCATAATTTACCCATTTTTCATCGGATTTAAACTATCCAATACTTTCCGTAAACCTCTGCATGTCTACTATTTGCCTCAATCCATTTTAAAAAAAAACAATATTATACTTGGCTAGATTTATAGAACAGAACCGGCGACACTTAGCTCCACTTTCTGGTTTTCGACGAAACTCGACCAAACCACTAACCTTTCTATATAAACAACCTATAACACTCAATCTAAGGTCTAAACCACAAAACATTAAGAAAAACTCATCAAAGAAAAAATATTTTCGTAATACCCCATTAGGGTTTCCTAATCTCCATCAAAACCTCATCAAAACACACCCAAAACACCTAGAATCTCCATTAATATGCATATATTACAAAACCCATTAAGAACTCACCTCAAATCCTTGCTAAAACTTGAAGAGAAGAAGAAGATCTCTCCAATGGTGGCTGCCTTTGTAGACGAAAGGAGGAGGAAGACACTAAATTGTCTTCCACTCCCCCAACTTTACCCTTTTGTAACCTAACTCCACTCCTTTAAAAATTTAACCACAAAAATTTATATTTTTATAAATTTAACCCTTCCCTTACCATTTCCTCATTTCCTCACGTGGGAAAACTCCCTCTTCCCCTCATTCTCATATTATGTCTCTTTTTCCATTACATTATTTCAACCAATAATGACCCTAAACCACTCTAATTCTATTGTTTCCACTTCCATTCCCTCTTTCTTACTCATATGCTTAGAAAAATTCTAGAACCAATGTTAGGATCCCATAACATAAACTAATCTAAGGAAATTCACATTGAGAAAATTTTCCAGATGTTACATGTGTAAGATCCGCCAAATTTTAGAAGTAAAAATTTGAATAAATTTTTCGCGAATTTTAAATGTAAATAATTGGGATCAATTTCGTTAATTTCCGGTGGGAGTTGAAGGTGTAAAATCGAACGTTAAATGAATTTAAAGTAAAAATAAATAAAAGAATTAATTAAAATCAAAATGAAATAAAGTAGGTAAGATAATAAATGAATTTGATTTAATATAAAATTAAAATAAAATAAACATTAAATGAATAAATTAAAAAAAACAACATAAATGATAAGGTTTCCTTTGGAAACCTTATCTGTCGATTTTTCAGAAAGAACCAGAAAGGGGGGAGAGAGAGAGAGAGTGAGAGAGAGAGAGAGAGAGAGAGAGCCGCGAGGGAGAGAGAGTCGCCGACGCCGGAACGACCTCCGTTCGGTGCGATTTTGGTGTCAAAACGTTCGTCTCGAGGAGTAGATCAACGTTTGTGAAGGGCGTTTTCGATTCTGGACATTTTAAGTAATCAACTCAGATTTAATCGATAGTGGAACCTGTTTGTTTTATTTTGGATTTCAGATTTTGCACAGTATATCAAACCAAGGATTCAGGAATGATTTTAGCTAATAGATCCTAGGATGATTTATTAGTAGAGTTTTAGGATTTTGATTTAACTACTGTAATGCACATGTTTTAGGTGAAGAAGTTTGAAGAGAAAAGAGCTCAAGTGCTAAGGAGACCAGGTAAGTGAATGTATAGGTTTCTCGGTCATTAGGACCCTACATCAGAGGATACTATGTAGAATGTTATGTGATGATTAGAAACTCCCTTATGCGGATGTCTAGTGTTCTTGATGACGTTTAGTTCGAAAGTAATATTCCATGGTGGATAATGCTCTGCTCTGTAGCTTGATGTTTTAAGAGTTTCCATATTCACGCATCATGAAAGTTTTATGCATATGAAAATGTTTTAAAAGCATGTTTTCTCATGAACAAGATAAGATGATAAGATCCCTGCAACGTGGTTGAGTGAGGGTTGGGGGCGGTTCGGCGTATGTCACAGTCCAAAGAAGGACATATGTATACGACCCGCAGTAGGGACCATGATCAAAATCACTGTCGAACCCCCTTTACCGGCACAAATCCTGTAATACCCGGTTCTGTTAAACCATTTCTCCATTCCTTTTAAACTAATGACACAATTTTTTTTATGGCAATATTAAATGTAGGGTTAGTGGATGACTAGGAAAGGGCATAAGGGTAATTAGAAATCTAAAGGTGGATAACGTATTTAAGGAAACTATTATCGAAGTAGCCGCCACTGTTTTATTCCATTTCCTCCTCATTCTCAGCTCCTCAGCTTAGCAGAGCGCGATAGGAGACCCCCTTCAACCTTCTCCAGCGATTTCCTCTGAACTTGGTGAGTTTTGCTTCTATTCTAGCTACATTGTATCTATTATTGGTGGGAGGGATGATATTGAGGTTTTGGAGAAAACAGTGAGCGAGTGTTAGTTTCGATTTAAGTTGAAATCGGGAATGCACAATGACTAGAGTTTCCAAAACAGTTTCCCTTAGATTTATAGTGATTTGAGATGAAGGTTAGAGGAAATTTAATGTATGCTCTGTCCATGGTTATAGGTTCGAGTAATACCCGAAGTCGCTTGCAAACAAGTTTTCTTTCCAGGAGACCAAGTAAGTAAAGTACTGCCTGTGCCTTCGGGCCTACATCACAAAACAGTAGGTTTATGCATGTTTGAGTATTTTCTGTATGTTATGCATCATGTTTTTGAAAGAATACGAAAATGAATTTTCATATATCATATGGAAAGACGAGTACAGATTGAAACGCATTAGCGGTTAAGGGAACTAATCCACCCCTTAACTGATGTAGAGGATTTATGACATTGGGAGAGTTGATCCCACTCCCAAGGGAATTGAGGGATCAGAACAGCTATTAAGGGACCTCATCCACCCCTTAACTAATGAAGAGGATGTAGACATTGGGAGAGTTGATCCCACTCCCAAGGGAATCATGGGATCTGATCAGTAGACAAACGATGCGCAACTGAGATGAGAAAGTAGAAACTGCATAATTAGGTTACATGTTTCAGCTTGTCATTCCATTATTGCTTTACTTACTTAGCATTAGGCTAATAGATGAGTTTTGTGATGTAGGTGTTGAGGATACTGCAGGTGAATTTCCTGAGTGCACAGATGATTAGAAGTGGTTGGAGGAGTACATCCATGTCTCGGCTTGGTAAACTGATGAGGCGGGTTAACTGGTGTCAGCAGTTGTTGAAGTTTAGTTGATAATGGTTTAGTCTGAGTATGTCGAGTTTTCATAACAGTAGAAATTTTAGCATTTTGAATACGTTTTGAGATTTACTGATACTAGTAATCTGTTGAGTTTTAAATGTTGATTTTTATCGGGTTTGATTAATACCATGGCTTGAGTCGTTCCTGAATGGTCTTGGGGAAGCAAGTAAATACCTTTCTGTAGATAGTGTTGTGTTTCTTTTCTACCGAATGGTGTCGAGTGTTTTGTTCGTCGGATGATATAAGTGTTTTGTTTGTCGTCTAGTGCCCGGATGAGGGAGATCATCCGGCTGACGTCACTGGTGGATGTAGAGTAAAGTCGATCGGATGAAGGAGATCATCCGGCTGACGTCACCGGTAGATGAAGGACGTATTTTGTCGTTTATTGACCGGATGACAAATCTTATGTTTTGTCGTTTAGTGACCGGATGACAAATCTTATGTTTTGTCGTTTAGTGACCGGAAGATAAATTTTATGTTTTGTCGTTTAGTGACCGGATGACTAATCTTACGCTTTGTCGTTTATTGACCGGTGGATGTCTTCAAATAGCCTTCCCCCTTTTCGTTGACTTTGCTCAGCGGTCGATGAAATTGACTTTTGAAATCTTTAATTTTTTTACGAGTTAAACCTTTGCTTCTCAACTGATTATTTCTTAATATTCCCAACGATTATTTTAATATGGTTTGTTTAATTTACTTTTGTTTAAACGATTTCCGCTGCAAGTTTTCATGTTTTGTCCAAATTCAAGTTTTGAATTTTTAACGAAGATTTAAATTTGGCCCACATTTTTTTTTTGTGTAATATTCGGGTTTAAGAGTGACAAACCGGGTTAAGAGAATTCGGGGCGTTACAGTATGGTATCAGAGACATTCAGTTAAACCGTTCAAAAGATTTCTCATCAGTGCCAATCGTTGCATGGAAGTACTCCAACAACTGTAAGTGTTTATGTTAGTCTTAGTAATTAGATGTATATGAGAGTAGTTAACCTTTTTACAGGAATCCGGTATAATGGCCAGACGCCCAGGAAGACCAAGAGTGCCTAGAGAAATGCCTAATGTAAGAGGAGAGGAGGAGCCTAGTGTGATTAGGCAGCTGACGGATTTGGTGCGTCAGCAGACTGACATAGTGCGACAACAGTCCGACCAATTAGGAGTGTTATTGAACCGGGAAGCACAAGGAAGTGCCAACTCAGGCCATGGCAATGAGCATTCAGGGGACCGATTTCGTAGACTTCAACCGCCTACATTTGATGGAAGATCATCTAACCCGATTGTTGCTGAAGAATGGTTAAGGAAGATTGAGAGCATGCTCCGATGTGCCAACGTCGGAGAAGGAGATAAGGTCACCCTGGCAACGTTTCATTTTGCTGGAGATGCCCAGCTTTGGTGGGAGACAATTGAGACCACCACTGATACTTTGGCTATGACTTGGTCTCATTTTAAGGACACCTTCTTTGAGAAATATTTTAACAGCACGGTCCAGACTGCGAAGAAGGTGGAGTTCATGAACTTGAAGCAGACCGGGTCTGTGGCAGAGTATGTTAGACAATTTGAGTCTCTTTCCAGATTCGCTGGACACTTCATTCACAGAAACGAAGATAAGGTGTTTCAATTTATGAATGGACTGAAGCCAGAGGTGTACAGAGGAATCAAGTATTCAGGTTTTAAAGGATTGCCTTTTAGTGAAGTTGTGTCCACAGCCTTGGAGGTGGAGGAAGTCGAGATGAAATGTTCTGGGCCGAAGGAAGCCCCACGAAAGTTTGTTCAACCCCAACAACAGAGAGGAACGAAGAGGCCAAATGAAGGCCAGTATAGCCAAGGAATGGGGAAGAAGGTACCAGATACCAAGACATTTCCTCTGTGCCCGAGGTGTTCGAAGAATCACTCGGGGGAGTGTAGATTTGGATCGGGTAAGTGCTTCAACTGTGAAGAGGTTGGACACTTGTACAAGGATTGCCCAAAACCCCGGGTCATTCGATGTTTCCATTGCAACAAGGTTGGCCATGTCAACAGAGACTGCCCAGCCTTGAAGGGCGGACCTGCCAGGATTAAGCCAAGAATATTCTCCATGATGGGATCAAGTGATGAGGACCAGCCCGCTGTAGTATCATGTACTATATTGGTTAACTCTATACCTGCTTTTACTTTGATAGATTCGGGTGCAACACATTCTTTTGTAGCCTCTACTTTTGCTGATAAGTTAGATGTACGGTTTACTTCCTCTGAGCATGTGTTTAACGTAGCATTACCCTCTGAACGCATGCACTCTAACCAAGTGATGCCTGATAGCGTTGTATTAGTAGGAAATATGAATTTGCCTGCCGATCTCATCATCATGGACATAACGGGATTTGATGTAATCTTAGGGATGGATTGGTTGTTTAAGCATTATGCCACAATAGATTGTAGGACTGGAATTGTTGGTTTTCAACCCCCTGGAGGTTCAAACCATACCTTCCAAGCTCTGAAGAAGAGTAAGGAAATGACTGTAATGACCTCTGCCAATTGTAAACCCTCCCCATGCAAAGAGTATTTGTGCTTTTTGGCCAGTGTTTTAGACACACAACTAGTAGAGAAATCAAGCCCCAAAAATGTCTTAGTTGTCCAAGACTTCCCTGAAGTATTCCTAGATGACCTTCCTGGCTTGCCACCAGATAGGGAAATTGAATTTGTGGTAGATGTTTACCCCGGCGCCGAGCCTGTGTCCAAAAATCCATATAGACTAGCACCAACAGAACTTAAAGAATTGAATAAACAGTTAGAGGATTTGTTGGCGAAGGGGTTCATACGCCCCAGCTTTTCACCATGGGGTGCACCTATCCTTTTTGTCAAAAAGAAAGATGGATCAATGCGTATGTGCATAGACTATAGAGAATTGAATAAACTGACTGTCAAGAACAAGTATCCATTGCCGCGGATTGATGATCTATTTGATCAGCTTAAGGGTGCAAGAGTTTTCTCTAAGATTGACCTTAGGTCCGGTTATTACCAGTTGAAGGTTAAATCTGAAGATATCCCAAAGACTGCCTTTCGCACAAGGTATGGACACTATGAGTTTTTGGTTATGTCTTTTGGTTTGACAAATGCACCAGCAGCCTTCATGGATCTCATGAATAGGGTGTTTCACTAGTATTTGGACAAGTTTGTCATTGTATTCATAGATGACATTCTAATCTATTCTAGAACCAAGGATGAGCATGCAAGGCATTTGAGTTTGGTGTTGAAAGTATTTAGGAAGCACCAACTTTATGCTAAGTTTTCCAAGTGTGAGTTTTGGTTGGACAGAGTTCACTTTCTTGGCCATGTGATCTCTGGAGATGGAATATCTGTTGATCCAGCCAAGGTTCAAGCAGTTAAGGAATGGCCTCAACCGAAAAATGCTGTAGATATTAGGAGTTTTCTTGGACTAGCAGGATATTATAGAAAGTTCATAGAAGGATTTTCGAAGATTGCTATACCCCTTACTATGTTAACAAGGAAAAATGTGAAGTATAATTGGACTGATAAATGTGAATCCAGTTTCCAGACCTTGAAACAGAAACTAACCAATGCCCCAATTTTAACCCTTCCAGCCGATGATGGTAAATTTAGTATTTACTGTGATGCTTCCAAGATTGGTCTTGGAGGTGTGTTAATGCAAGATGGTAAAGTAATAGCTTATGCTTCTAGACAGTTAAAAGTGCATGAAAAGAATTACCCTACACATGACTTAGAATTAGCTGCTGTAGTCTTTGCATTGAAAATTTGGAGGCACTACCTGTATGGGCAAACTTGTGAGATATTTTCGGATCATAAAAGTCTGAAATACATTTTCACACAGAAGGAACTGAATATGAGGCAACGTAGGTGGTTAGAGTTTGTCAAAGATTATGATTTCGAGATTAAGTATCATCCTGGCAAGGCGAATGTAGTGGCTGATGCTTTGAGTAGAGTGACTCCTTCAGTCTCTGCACTGATTTTAGACATACCAATAGCTTTAGAGACAGAATTCCAAGGATTTAACATGGAAGTTGTGTCAAGTGTGTCAGCCATGCTTTCTGCCATATCTTTGAGGCCTACCATTTTAGAGAAAATAAAGGAAGTTCAAATGAATGACCCTGAATGCGATAAGTATAAGTTGAGCATGGATTCTACTGACAAGTTGGATTTCAACTGCTCAGTTGATGGAATTCTCAAGTTTCGAAATAGATGGTTTGTTCCGGCTGATACTGAACTTAGGAAGGAAATCTTATCTGAGGCACATTCCTCCAGACTCTCTGTTCATCCTGGAAGTACGAAGATGTACAGAGATCTTAAGCAACATTATTGGTGGCCAGGTATGAAAAGAAGTGTGGCGGGGTATGTGGAGGCATGTCTGATCTGCCAGCAAGTCAAAGCTGAACATCAGAGGCCTGCTGGAACATTGCAACCTTTGCCAGTTCCCGAATGGAAATGGGAACAAATAACTATGGATTTTATTATAGGATTACCTAAAACAACAAAAGGTCACGATGCAATTTGGGTAGTAGTTGATCGTTTAACCAAATCAGCCCACTTTCTGCCAATGAAGATAACATACTTGATGGATCAATTGGCTGAGTTGTATGTGCATGAGGTTGTTAGACTGCATGGAGTTCCAAGCACCATAGTTTCAGACCGAGACTCCAGATTTACATCCAAGTTCTGGAAAAGTTTGCACAAGGCTGTGGGAACACAACTTAGTTTTAGCACAGCCTTTCATCCTCAAACTGATAGACAATTTGAGAGAACTATCCAAACCTTGGAGGATATGCTTCGTGCATGTGTGCTGGAATTTCAAGGTTCTTGGAGTAAATATATACCATTAGTTGAATTCTCTTACAATAACAGCTTCCAAGCAACAATAGGCATGGCACCATACGAGGCATTATACGGGCGAATGTGCAGATCTCCATTATATTGGGATGAAGTTGGAGAAGCACGGTTGATTGGTCCTGATATTGTGCAGCAGACAGTAGAGAAGATTTCTCTTATCCGACAAAGAATCTTAACAGCTCAAAGTCGGCAGAAAAGCTATGCAGACAAAAGACGAAGAGAATTAGAATTTGATGTTGGTAATGAGGTTTTCCTTAAAGTGTCACCTTTCAAAGGAGTTGTGAGATTTGGGAAAAGAGGCAAGTTGAACCCCAGATATATTGGACCTTTTCAAATCGTGAAGAGAATTGGGAAGTCTGCATATCAACTTCTGTTACCAGCCTCTCTGGGGGAAATTCATAATGTGTTTCATGTTTCCATGCTAAAGAAATGTGTTAGAGATCCTTCACAGATTGTAGAACAGCAGAGCATTGAAGTCCTTCCTACTCTTGCATATGTGGAGAAACCAGTAAGGATCTTGGACTATGCAGTGAAGGTATTGCGAACCAAAGAAGTTCCACTAGTGAAAGTCTTATGGCACAATCAGAACATAGAGGAGACAACTTGGGAACGTCAGCAAGACATGATGGACCAACATCCAGAATTATTCAGGTACTGAATTTTGAGGACAAAATTCTTTTAAGGAAGGTAGATTGTAATACCCGGTTCTGTTAAACCATTTCTCCATTCCTTTTAAACTAATGACACAATTTTTTTTATGGCAATATTAAATGTAGGGTTAGTGGATGACTAGGCAAGGGCATAAGGGTAATTAGAAATCTAAAGGTGGATAACGTATTTAAGGAAACTATTATCGAAGTAGCCGCCACTGTTTTATTCCATTTCCTCCCCATTCTCAGCTCCTCAGCTTAGCAGAGCGCGATAGGAGACCCCCTTCGACCTTCTCCAGCGATTTCCTCCGAACTTGGTGAGTTTTGCTTCTATTCTAGCTACATTGTATCTATTATTGGTGGGAGGGATGATATTGAGGTTTTGGAGAAAACAGTGAGCGAGTGTTAGTTTCGATTTAAGTTGAAATCGGGAATGCACAATGACTAGAGTTTCCAAAACAGTTTCCCTTAGATTTATAGTGATTTGAGATGAAGGTTAGAGGAAATTTAATGTATGCTCTGTCCATGGTTATAGGTTCGAGTAATACCCGAAGTAGCTTGCAAAAAAGTTTTCTTTCCAGGAGACCAAGTAAGTAAAGTACTGCCTGTGCCTTCGGGCCTACATCACAAAACAGTAGGTTTATGCATGTTTGAGTATTTTCTGTATGTTATGCATCATGTTTTTGAAAGAATACGAAAATGAATTTTCATATATCATATGGAAAGACGAGTACAGATTGAAACGCATTAGCGGTTAAGGGAACTAATCCACCCCTTAACTGATGTAGAGGATTTATGACATTGGGAGAGTTGATCCCACTCCCAAGGGAATTGAGGGATCAAAACAGCTATTAAGGGACCTCATCCACCCCTTAACTAATGAAGAGGATGTAGACATTGGGAGAGTTGATCCCACTCCCAAGGGAATCATGGGATCTGATCAGTAGACAAACGATGCGCAACTGAGATGAGAAAGTAGAAACTGCATAATTAGGTTACATGTTTCAGCTTGTCATTCCATTATTGCTTTACTTACTTAGCATTAGGCTAATAGATGAGTTTTGTGATGTAGGTGTTGAGGATACTGCAGGTGAATTTCCTAAGTGCACAGATGATTAGAAGTGGTTGGAGGAGTACATCCATGTCTCGGCTTGGTAAACTGATGAGGCGGGTTAACTGGTGTCAGCAGTTGTTGAAGTTTAGTTGATAATGGTTTAGTCTGAGTATGTCGAGTTTTCATAACAGTAGAAATTTTAGCATTTTGAATACGTTTTGAGATTTACTGATACTAGTAATCTGTTGAGTTTTAAATGTTGATTTTTATCGGGTTTGATTAATACCATGGCTTGAGTCGTTCCTGAATGGTCTTGGGGAAGCAAGTAAATACCTTTCTGTAGATAGTGTTGTGTTTCTTTTCTACCGAATGGTGTCGAGTGTTTTGTTCGTCGGATGATATAAGTGTTTTGTTTGTCGTCTAGTGCCCGGATGAGGGAGATCATCCGGATGACGTCACTGGTGGATGTAGAGTAAAGTCGATCGGATGAAGGAGATCATCCGGCTGACGTCACCGGTAGATGAAGGACGTATTTTGTCGTTTATTGACCGGATGACAAATCTTATGTTTTGTCGTTTAGTGACCGGATGACAAATCTTATGTTTTGTCGTTTAGTGACCGGAAGACAAATTTTATGTTTTGTCGTTTAGTGACCGGATGACTAATCTTACGCTTTGTCGTTTAGTGACCGGTGGATGTCTTCAAATAGCCTTCCCCCTTTTCGTTGACTTTGCTCAGCGGTCGATGAAATTGACTTTTGAAATCTTTAATTTTTTTACGAGTTAAACCTTTGCTTCTCAACTGATTATTTCTTAATATTCCCAACGATTATTTTAATATGGTTTGTTTAATTTACTTTTGTTTAAACGATTTCCGCTGCAAGTTTTCATGTTTTGTCCAAATTCAAGTTTTGAATTTTTAACGAAGATTTAAATTTGGCCCAAGTTTTTTTTTGTGTAATATTCGGGTTTAAGAGTGACAAACTGGGTTAAGAGAATTCGGGGCGTTACAAATCCTCTCTCATTCCACACAACTGAAATGATGAATATGAACAATGATTACGAATGATGAATATGATTCATGATTATGAATGATGAATATGAACAAGAATATGAACAAGAAATGATCTATGAGCATGTTTTCTCTGAATTATGCATTCATGCACTCATGTTAATGTCGCATTCCTTACTAAGCATTAGGCTTATAGATGAACCTTATGATGTAGGTGAAGAGACTACAGGTGAAGATACTAACTTCAAAGAGGATATTTAAAGCTTGTTGCTGGAGGGTACTCAAAGTGACAGTGCGAGACTGGAGAGGCGATTATGACCCCTGGTTATTGCTCCCTTATGACAGTAAGAATATAAGAACTGGAATTATGTAGGACGGTGTTAGTATTGTTTGAGTTAACTTTTGAGTCTGGGATTGGATATGAGGATATGTTTCCTTTTAAAGGATTTATGTCATGCAAGTCTTCCGCTATTTATACTCTGAATGAATTTGTTATATCAGTAAGAGCCTTTCTTAGCTAAGTTGTGTTATGTGAAAGTTGGATGAATCCTTTTGGCAGGAGTTTCTACCGGAAGATGTGTTTTCTCCTATCGGTAGAGTGTTTAGCCATCGGATGATGGAAGTGTTATTTTGTCGTCTAGCGATCGGTAGATGTAGAGTGTTTAGCCATCGGATGATGAAAGTGCTATTTTTTCGTCTAGCGATCGGTAGATGTAGAGTGTTTAGCCATCGGATGATGAAAGTGCTATTTTGTCGTCTAGCGATCGGCAGATGTAGAGTGTTTAGCCATCGGATGATGAAAGTATAGTTTTGTCGTCTAGCGATCGGCAGATGTAGAGTGTTTAGTGATCGGATGATGTAAAGCTTGTAAGCTATCGGAAGATGTCTTAGATGAACACGTGAATTTCACATGTCTATCGGTAAATGTTTTAATGAGTCACGAGAGCTGCACGTGTCCATCGGTAGATGTCCACTACCGGATGATGTTTAAGTGATCACGTGAGAGGCTCGTATCGGTAGATGTTTTCTGCCGAGCGTCGGTGAGAGAGTTGTATGAAGTGCACGATACAAATCGGATGGTGCGAGCTCTGACGCATGCAAACCCATGCAATTCGAGATCGATGAAGTCGAGCGTCTTGAGGGCAATTCATCTCCGCCCGACTATGTCTTAGAACCGATGATCGTGTATGGTCGCTCGTGTCTGTGAGCGATTAAGTAAGTAATATCATTAAGAAGTCAGGTACAAGGGATTAATTCTCCATCAGATAAGTTGAAGTCTTTAAGTCTGCTAGATACACTGTAAAAAAAAAAGGGGAGAAGAGAGTCCAATTATGAATTAAAGTTTTAAGTAAAGTCAAGAATTTCGTGGCGATCCTCCCCGGGTCGTTACAATTATGGTATCAGAGCAAAACAGGGTTCTAAAACCGATTCTGCAGACTGCCCTCCAGCACTGATTGTCACATGAGCACACTTCAGCAACTGTAAGTATTTATGATTCCAGTATATGTCATTAAGTTAAGATATATCTGTAATGATTTGTCTAGGAATCCCAAAATGGTTAGAGGTCAGCAGAGAGAGACCAATGAGGATAGCAATGCTATTGCTCAGTTGACAGAGTTGGTCATGCGCCAATCTCACCAGATAGAACGACTGATGACTGCTAGAGAGGAACAAGGCAACTCCAGTACTAATGCAACTCATGATCATGGGGGTGAGCGTTTCCACCGGCTTCGACCCCCGGTGTTTAATGGACATGTTTCAGATCCTATTTATGCTGAGGAGTGGATTCGAAAGATAGAAGACATGTTTAAGTATGCAAAGGTTGATGAAGGGATAAGGTCACCTATGTTGTCTTTCATTTGGAGTTAAGTGCAAGGCATTGGTGGGACTCGATCCAGAACACCGCTAATGCCGAAGCTATGACCTGGGAGATGTTCAAGACTGCTTTCTTTGACAATTACTTCAATAGGACTGTTCGGGCCAACAAGAAGAAGGAGTTCATGAATCTGCGACAAACTGGCTCTGTGACGGATTACATATGCAAATTGATGCCTTATCACGGTTTGCTCCCCGTATGATTGAGGATGATGATGACAAGATTTACCAATTTGTTCAAGGATTGAAGCCAAGTCTGTACATGAAAGTGAAGACTGCTGGGATATACAATGTACCTTATGGTGAAGTGACGGCTGGCCTTGGAGCTGGAAGAGGCAGAAATGACAGCATATGCGCAGCGTGAGCAGCCAAGGAAACTCACGAAGGACACTCAGCCGCTACCACGTCAAAACAAAGGTTGGCAGCCGCAACAGAACAGGGGACCACAGCAACAACAACAAGGAATAAAAAGACCCCTCAACCAGAATGATGACCAAGGAAAAGGAAAGAGGCCTATGGCACCCCTATGCCCCACCTGCCAGAAGAATCACCCCGGCAAATGCAAGTTGCGTTTTGGCCGCTGTTTCAGATGTGATAAGGTTGGACACATCGTCAGAGAATGCCCTGCAGCCAGACGAACCGTGCAAGGAAAAAAAAAAAAAAAAAAAAAAAAAGATATCATCCCATACTTTGGTGTTTTCGCATAGAGTGATAATTGTGGAAGGTTATCTAAGAAAACTCATGCAAAGAAGAGGTGTCCATCCAGAAGGGTAATTCTGCTATCCTTAGTTTTGTGCCCAAAAGTATTAAGTTTTCGGCTAGTGATAGTGAATGTTGGTTAGGAGGATTGTGGTGGATGAAATAAGGAGGATTAGTAGAGGCCGGAGAGGGGGCAGATTGTGGCGGTTGTTTTGCTA